>PVIU01002154.1:0-182316 GCA_004026605.1 Ondatra zibethicus | reverse complement strand
ATTCAGGAGATCTTGTCTTTTTATACTTTCTACTTCCCACGTAGATTAGATCTATGTAGGTCTCTCTTAGTGTCCGTATTGTTGTCTAAATTCTCTGGGATTGTGGTTTGTAAGATGGTTTTCTTTGCCTTATGTTTAAAAACCACCTATGAGTGAGTACATGTGATAACTGTCTTTCTGTGTCTGGGTTACCTCACTCAAAATAATGCTTTCTAGTTCCATGCATTTTCCTGCAAAATTTAGGCTGTCATTATTTTTTTCTGCTGTGTAGTGCTCCATTGTGTAAATGTACCTCATTTTTTTATCCATTCGTCGGTCGAGGGGCATTTAGGTTGTTTCCAGTTTCTGGCTATGACAAATAAAGCTGCTATGAACATAGTTGAGCACATGAAACTTCGTTTTTTGATGACAGGATTCACATGTCTTTCACACTGGGCAGTATGCTGACCAAAATGTGTACAACATGTACATGTACCATGAAAGCATATATGTAGTGTTAAATTTTCTGATCTGATGCTGACACACACAGATGCTGCTGCCGGATACCAGCATGCAGTGCCACTAATCTAAGCCACCGGGCCACACCGTGACAGACTCTAACAAACCAACTTTATGTGGCCATCCACCTTTCTATAGGACAGAGGAGGTCTCTGTGTTTGTGGTAACTTACTGGTCTGAATTCACTCAAGGTGCACATGTATGCATTCTCCTTGGAGAGTAGTCTCAAAAACCTGCATTCGTGTCCACCACTCATTAATGCCCAGACCCTTGTTGGTTCTGAGTTGGGTTGTAGTGGAGGAGTGTGGGGGAGAGGCTGAAGTCATCCTGGGAGCATGAGATCACCCCCATATCCTCCAGGTTCAGAGTGAGCCCTGCCTCAGGCTGTAGAGGTGCTAAGGGGGGAATCATTCCCGTTTCCTCCCATAGGAAGACTGGTTCTGACCCAGAAAGTCCCATGATGGCCATGTGCTTGTGTCCAGGAACAATTGTGAGAAGGACGCCGTGACCATTGCCCTGGTCAACAGCATGACTTCCCTGTACGCATCCATCACCATCTTCTCCATCATGGGGTTCAAGGCGACCAATGACTATGGGAGGTGCCTGGACGGGTGAGCATAGCTGTACTGGGTTTTACAGGACAAGGTCCTCAGACATTAGAACCCACATAGACACAGAAAGCATGGGCATGTTATGTGCTATTTCCTCAGGGTCATGAGATGAACAGTGTCCTCTGAAAGTTCCTGTCCACTGGCAGCCTCAGAATATTATTGATGGAAGTAAGATAGGAACTGAGATGAGGTAATTCTGGAGTAGAGTGGTTCTAAAGCAACAACAGATGTCCTTACGAGCCAGAAATGGACGCAGAAGAGGTGGCTGTGAAGTAGAGGGCAGAGGCCACAATGTTACTACTGAGTGATGCCTATGGCCCCTGAGTTCTAGAAGAGGCATACATTGGTTGCTTTTCTCCGCACTGTGACAAAGCTACTTGACAGAAATAATTTACAAGAAGGATTTATTTTGCTCATGGCTTTAGATTCTAAACTTTAGAAAGTTCAGTCCGTGTTTTCTCAGTCTCATATGCTTGAATCAAAAGAACAAGTTAGAGTGTGGGTGGAAATTCCTCAGCTCATTTTGAACAGACATCAAAGAAATAGAAAAGGATCCAAAGAGAAGTCCTCCCTAGGATACACTTCCAGTGACTTACCTCCTCCTTAAGTTTCTAGAGCCTTCAAAACAAAACTTCCAGCTGTGGGACTAGGCTTTCACACATGACTCTATGTGGGATGTATTCTATTTCAACCATATATCCCACCTCTGCCCCCAAAGACACATGGCTGTCTTGCAGGGAAAAATGCATTCAGTCTATCTCCAAGCATGCTCAAAGTCTCAGCAGTTGTAACGTTTCTTGAAAGACGAAGTTCAAAGTCTGTTCTGAAAACCACACAAATTCCCAGCTGTAAGCAACCATAACATTAAAAAGAAAGATATTTCCAAGATACAATGGCACAGGAAGCATTCATTCTAAAAGGGAGGATCAGGAGAATAGCAGAGAAGGATCAAGTCAAGGCAAGACCAAAAACTAGACGAGACAAAGGTAAAATCCCGCATCTCTGTGTCTGGTACCCAGGGCATGCAGTAGTGGTATGAGCTCCAGTAGACTTTGGCAGCCCTGCTCCCACGGCCTTGCCAGTAGTAGCTCATATGACCTTTCTCTTGTACTACTTCTATTTGTAGACTGCAGCTTTCCTTTGGCAGAAACTCTATATCCTTGGTATCTCTAATATCTTGAGGTGTTCACAGTAACATAGGCTTCTCCTTCACACCTTCCCATACTGTCTTCTCAGCAGCTGCCTGCAGGAGCAGGCAGTCTTAACTGTCCTATAACTCCTATATTTTACATGTCTGCAAAAGCAGTATCAGGTGAATGATGCCAAGGTCTGCTGCCCCTCACTGCCAGATCCCTCATTGATGAGGGGGGAATCTGTCTCCTCCTCATTCATGCCCACTGAAGAGGTGCCCCTATTATTAGCCCACAGGTGGAAACAGCCTCCTCTTTCCCGTGCTGGCCAGACACAGGTATCCATGGGACACCACAGGGTCTAGAAAGGCTGGAGTTCTCATCTGAGTCAGAACGTCCCTGGAATATTGGAACATTTGCTGGCCATTGTAGAGCATCCAATCCTATCCTCACCAGTCTCTTTCTGCTCCTGCAGAAACATCTTGAGCCTCATCAATGAGTTTGACTTTCCAGAGCTTAGCATCTCCAGGGATGAGTACCCATCTGTCCTCATGCACCTGAATGCCACTCATGCTGAAAGGTTGGCTCAACTCCCACTAAAGACCTGCCATCTGGAAGACTTTCTGGATAAGGTACCCACAGGAACAGGACAGGAGGGCTGTCCCTAGGAAACCAGGGCCACATAGAGAGAATTCTGAGCTGCAAAACGCTGGGGACATATCCCACAGGGAACCCCAGAAAAGCACCTCAGTCCACCTGCATCTAGCAGAAAGGACAAATTTAGGATGACAACATTGCTGGGACACAGAACATGGAAGCCACAGTCTTGTCATAGAGGAGAGTGGGTGCTGGGGACCCATAGGTACCAGACAAGGAATGACCAGTCGGGGGGAAGATCCTCAGGGCAGTAGTTCCTGGCCCCTGATCCCAAGGCCATAGATTCCCTGCTCAGCTGATTGATATTCCTTATTCAAGGAAAAACGCCCCCTTCCCTCAGAGGTGTGCCTGTGGCCTATCTTCCCAGAAAAGCAGTGTAGCATTTCTGACACCAGAAAGCATATTTATATATAGGTCATGGTGTAGAGTGTGTACATATCACAGTATGGAACACACATGTCATGGTAGGTGTGGAGATGCACAAATGTGATGCTGTGAGGCATGGACATGTCACAGTGCAGGGTTTGCCAATGTCATGGTGTGAGGCATGAATGTATCATAGGGTAGAGTACACATGTGTCATAGTAAGGGTGTGCGTGTGTCATGGTGTGGGTGCATGTGTATTACACGTATCACAATGAGGGTGTGTATGTGTTACAGTGTGGAACACAGATATGTCACTATACCGGGCACATGTGTCATGGTATGGGTTGCATACATGTTATGATGCTGTACACACATGTCAGTGTGTATACATGTGTCACTGTGTGAGATGTATACATATTACAGTGTAGCACATTCAGGTAAAGGTATGGATGCACATGTATCAGGAAGGGGGTATGCATGTGTTATGATGTGAGTTGTGCGCTGTGCACATGACCATAGCATAGCCTCTATGTTGCAGAGTGCCTCAGGTCCAGGCCTGGCCTTCATCGTTTTCACAGAAGCTGTTCTGCACATGCCAGCTGCTTCTGTGTGGTCCGTGCTCTTCTTTGGGATGCTGTTTACCCTGGGTCTGTCTTCCATGTTTGGGAACATGGAGAGTGTCATCACACCACTATTTGACATGGGGATCTTACCTAGAGGTATCCCCAAAGAAGTCATGTCCGGTAAGTAGATGGGTTGAGGGCCTGTCCTCACTGTCCACCCTGGGCTTTTGTCCATCTTACCCACCGTTCAACAACCCCTTTGGAAGCACAAGTCCAGGGCCATGTTCCTGGGGAAGGCTGGGGACAGGCTCACCTCCAGAAGTGGAGACCCCCAATGGCCTCAGATGGGGAATAGTAGTAAGAAGGAAAGGATAGGGGAAAGGTTGATAGGAGTGGGGGGAAGGGAGGAGCAAGAGTTGGGCTTCCCTTCCTCTATTCCTATGCAAACTGAACCTCATCTCTAGCGCGTCCTCCTTGCTGCCTGGGAGAGATAGGGAGAAAGGAACCAAGGGATGGGGGTCAGGGAAACCTGAAAAGCCTCCTGCTTCCCAGGGCCTCCTGACCCTCCACCACACTGCCCAGGGCCTCCTGACCCTCCACCACACTGCCCAGGGCCTCCTGACCCTCCACCACACTGCCCAGGGCCTCCTGACCCTCCACCACACTGCCCAGGGCCTCCTGACCCTCCACCACACTGCCTCTCATTCTGCTTACCTTTGTCCCCAGGGATGGTCTGCCTTGTCTGTTTCCTCTCAGCCATCTGTTTCACACTGCAGTCTGGAAACTATTGGCTGGAGATCTTTGACAGTTTTGCAGCTTCTCTGAATTTGATCTTTTTTGCCTTCATGGAGGTGGTTGGGGTCATCTACATTTATGGGATGAAGCGGTAAGCTGTTCCCATGTCCCCTCTCAGGGAAGAGTAGGGAATGGAATGGGTGGTGCAGCTGTACCCACAGCTGTCTGGATCCTGGGAAACGCTCTGGCCTGGTACCTTAAGATCCAGGGTGGGCTCAGGGTACCCACAGTTCTTGACTTTAAAGGATGGGCTGTCCAATGAGGCCACACAAGGGAACCTGAGGTAGTGTTTTCTGCAGGTTCTGTGATGACATTGAGTGGATGACTGGGCGGCGGCCCAGCCTCTACTGGCAGGTGACATGGAAGGTGGTGAGCCCTATGCTGCTGTTCAGCATCTTCCTGTCCTACATCATCCTTCTGACTCAGAGACCGCCCAGCTACAAGGCCTGGAACCCCCAATACGTAGGTCCTTCTCATGAGGCTGTGGGAATCCTTCAGGCTTTACCCAGCATCCATGGTGCTCCACATGGCTTAGATGATCTATATGTAGTAGTGTAGTCTGACCACTTCTGGTAACTGGGAAATTAGGGGTGTAAATAGATGGTTGTCTATAAGACTTGAGGATGCTAACATTCCAAGGCTAGGGCTTTCATGAGCAGAGTGTGGATCTCAGTGGTTTCTAGACTCTAGGACAGTGGTTCTCAACCTGTGGTTTGCAGCCCCTTTCGGGGTCAAACAACCTTTCACAGGGGTCACCTAAGACTATAGAAAAACATAGATATTTACATCATGATTCATAACAGTAGCAAAATTACAGCTATGAAGTAGCAATGAAAATAATTTTATGGTTGATGGGTCACCAAAACATGAGGAATTAAATTAAAGGGTCAAAGCATTAGGAAGATTCAGAACCACTGCTCTAGAGACATAGGTCCCACTGGCCTCTTTCTTAGGGACATTTTACTTTCTCTGTGTGCTTTGGGACAAGCAGCCAGAAAACTGCTCAGTTTTTTAATCTACAACAAGATAAATGATGGACAGAGGGTGCTGTATGGTTATCAATACGGTCCCAGGCTTTTCACAGTCTCCTAAGGTGGATGGGTCGCTTCCAGCTGTGACTCTTGACCTTTACTCAACTGCCTGGTCATCAGAAGCACACATGCATGGTTCAGAACTTCACCTGCATCTGTGTCTCTCATTATCATGAGAGCAATCCTCTCTAAGTCCGTCCTAGAGAAAGACCCGAGCACAGCAGCAGGGACCTGTAAAGGAGGCTGTATATTTGGGGAGTTTGCATGAGAACTGTCCTGTTAGATGCCTCTTATGTCTGCCCATGCAAACACACAAGAAGCATCTGAAAGTTGGGTGAGTTGTGTTGCCATGTCACAGAAGAGAAATATGGGGACCCAGAATGATGGTTGTGCAAAGCTGCCCTTTTGGTGGTAACTCACCCTCAGGAGAGCTTGGGGTAGAAGAAGTTCTGGCCAAACTTCTTTCATTTTCCCAAGAATCTGTGTACTCACTGTTTCAGAAAGCGGGGAGTGAAGTTGCCATTTTACTTAAGTTGGTGGCCAAGGATTAGCCTAGCTCCTCTTGGAGATGGGTAGTGTGGTCCCTGTTAGGACATATATCTGAGCATGCCCTTCTGTCTCCACAGGAACATTTCCCCTCAAGAGAGGAGAAGCTCTACCCGGGCTGGGTGCAGGTCACCTGTGTGCTCCTGTCCTTCCTGCCTTCACTGTGGGTTCCAGCAGTTGCTCTGGCTCATCTACTGTACCAGCGCAGGCGGAGGTGGAAGGGTGAACACCTAGAGAGTGGCCTGAAGCCACAGGAGAGCAGAGGCTGCTGAAGAACAAATCCAGAGTAGACCAGGGTGGGGAAGTAGACCTGTGCCACTCAGACCCAGCCTCATTACACTCTGTCCATGACCGAGACCACATGATTATTGGTTTCCCAGCTTTCTGTGTGGCAGAAGACGGACTCATACATAGGTTCAGGGCAGCTGCATGATGCCCAGTGGGCATCTGTGTAATGCTATTTCTGCAAATCTAGGTTCCCTAAGGTGCAATCTGTGTATGCATGGTTTCCCCTGAAACCCATGCTGAGTGGGATAGTCCTGAGTGTAGTTGGTTGGCAGTGGCAGGACTGTGGAATCCCTTTCCTATGAATGACCTCCAGATTAATAATTCCAGGAGTTCAGTCCTATGGCTTGCCTTCAAAGGCAAGCTGAGTTCAGTGGGAGAAAGCTAACAGGCGAGAAACCTCTTCCTTGTCCCATATCAGCCTACAGTTACCACATCTATGAAGAGACCCACAAGTACAGATTAGAAACCATTAGAGAACCCAGTATCACATGCCTACAACCAGTGCCACAGAGGTGGGGTGGGGTGGTCAAAAGCTGAGGACTGTATCACTGACCCATCATACATATTGCTGTTTTTGTCTTTCAAGCATCTAATTTTTGCTTGTCAAGAAAATGCAAAAATGCTACTGGTCAGTCAGTTTCTACTCTCTCATGAGAATGATAATAATTTTTTAGCTCACATCTGTTCACTCACTGTGACTCTTTCCTATCCAGTCCTCTGAAGCCTTCAGGCATAGTCATGACTTCAGAATCACAGAAGGGCTCTTTTCCTCTGTTTCTCAGTGCTGAGATCCCCCTCTCCCCTCCTTCCCATCCTCTTGTTTTCTGCCCCTTGCATCAACACTGTGAAATCAAGGTCATCTCTGAATCCTGGAGCCCTAGACAAGGATGTCCACTTCTGATTAGTCCCCATAGAGCCATCTACACCAACCAGTGGCATTGTCATGTCAGTAACTGCCCAGGTACAACAGACACTGATGTCTTGAAGGAGAAATGGGTCCGGTGGTACTGTCCATGGTGCTGACATTTTAAGCAAGAAAGGTTTATGTGTGCAAATATGTCTCTTACTGGAAGCTATCCTTGCTGTGGCCAGCTCAGATCAAAGTAAGCACAGAGGTTTCTGGGGATGCCCACCTGCAGATTCGCTGAACACCACACACAGGATGAGCCCCAGGGTGCCGAACCCGAAGTGCTCAAGCCTATTGAGGGTTAAATCCTGACCTTGGTGCATCATCCTGGACTGTGGAAATTGTCCATGCCCACCCATTCTGCCATTGATAAATTCTCTTGATAAGCAGGGATGTAAGAGTCACCTATCTTTATACAAGGGGTATTTCGTGTCCATATTGTGCTTCAAAAATACTAGGGTGTTGGAGGGGACTATTGTTAGGGGAAATTTTTTTGGTGTAGAACATTATAAAAGCATCATAGGCTCTGCCAGCACCTTGGAAGAATACGCTTTCTGCTAGGAGCTGAAAGGAACGCATGTGTGCTGTTGATCCTGGAGCCCAGAACATGGAGTTCTGCTTAACTCCAGAGAACAAGGGCTTGTGTGTTCATCTCTTCAAGAGCAGTCCATTTTTGATGCAGCTATGAGAATATCTGCACCAAAGAGAAGATGGCAGGAGGCATGTCCAGTAGGTAGCTGACAGATGGACAGATAGACAGATCAGAGGCACATCAGCCTCTGTTAAACAGGCTGATTGTTTGGAGCCTCCGGTGAGTGCCTGGAAAATTGGAATGGCTGTCAAATCACTGTCCAGGAGGATGTGAACAAGGGCCAGGACTGCAAAGGTGAGCAACCTGAGCCTGCATGACCATACCTACACGCAAGGTACCCTTAAGTTGACCCTTCCCTTGAGAAAAACATAGGTGAGGCCTGCCCAGCAAAGACTGAACCACAAAGCCTGCAACCTGAAAGAACCACACCTCTTCTCAGGTCAGGGTAATAGTATCAGCCTGGAAATGAAGCTGCTATGAACGCCTGTCAACTCCGAGACGGACACAGAGTCCATGTCTTCCTCAGCCATAGTATGAGCTCTCTCTTCTCCTCTCAGCGTTTTTCTCCGGCCCAGCTCTATCCTACAACTAAGGTTAGGATTGATGAGGTGTTCCTCTACACTCTACGGTGAAAAGTAATTCTGTGGTTCAGTTGATCCTGAGAACACATGCTCAGATGAGGCAACTTGCTCAGAAGGTGGAATTGGAACTCATTGTAAAAGGTTATGGCTAGGGAGTCTACAAAGAGGACAACCTGAAACAGATGAACCCAGGCTGTTGTGTCTTATCACAAAGACAAGTTCCACGTGGGTCTTTCCTTGCATGCTTGTGTAAAGCAAGGACCTGGCCCTGCTACATTTCGGCTTCAGGAGAACCATGGAAGCCACCTTCCTTACGGCATCATGGCAGAGATATACCCCAGCCATGCATGCGTACATTACATAAACTACCAATCCTGGATGTGCCTCCAATTCCCTCCAGTCTCGGTAAGCAGGGTTTAGCCTAAAGAGGTACATCCCACCCCTCAGTTTGAGGACCCTACCCAGTAGCCTGGGCCACATGGGAGTTTGTGAGCTCGGTCACCTCATCATCCAATCAGCATCTATATCCTGCTGAGGTTAGGGAGGTCGGCATTCAGGAAGCATAAGACAGCCTGTCCAATTTCGTGGGCACCTGCTCTGGCTAGGCTACAGAAGTGGCTCTGCTGTCAGGAAAACCGGGGTTCCCTTTGGGTTCTTAGTCTTGTTAGTAAGATAATCAAAAATAGACTCAGAAGACAGCTTGAGAACACTTTTTTCTCGAAGTTTGAGAGAAAAATAACACAAGCAAGAAAAGAATCCCAGAAGTTGCCAGAGGAGGGGAGATGGAGAAGTTATGCCTTTTAAACTAGGCATGGACCCCCACAAACACACACACAGAATCAGAATGGGAATAAAAAGGATCTGAGCATGAGCTGTTCTTCTCTGATTTGCCGTGTGTGTCTGTGGAGATCAGAGAACAACCTTGAGCGTCCATCTTCAGGAGCCATGCCCATTTAAAAAATTATTTTTAATTTGATTTTTGGAAAGGGTCTCTCACTGGCCTAGAACTCACCAAGGCTAAGCATCCATTTGTCTCCACCGTGACAGTTCTGAGATCACAGGCATGCACCGCTACACCTGACTTCTTCACATGGGTTCTACACGTGCCAGGGAGCACACACCACCACTACCAGCAAACCCATAAGCTCAGCTTAGATCTAGGAGAACCCCTAAATTAGGTTCCTCCTTGCCCTTTTAACTTCACCATTTTTGTTTCAGCCTGGGCAGATCTGGCAGTCTTCACGGTAACTGAAGAAAGAACTCAGTAACTTCACGGGTTGGGACCCGCCAGGACATGAGCCTTTTAGGTAGGGATACCAGTGGTCTTGAGGAGAGCTGGAACTAAGAGACAAGGTGCTGGCACCTAATGGGTTGACCGATGACATGATGTTACTGGCACACCAGAGAGACCTGGGTATGGCTAGTCCAGATGGAAGATTTCTAGTCTCCTGCAGAGCTGTGTCCTTGGTTCCTGGGATTTCCCAACCTTATTTTGATCCCATTACTGAGTGTCCTCTGCCCTGGGACTGGACTGGTTCCAGCAGGCTGGCTGCCAAGAGCCTCAAACATACACCCTCCATATGGAAGTTCCAGGAACCTGGTGTATTTATGGTACACTCCCTGGACTTGGTTCTGCTGTAAATGCCTTGGGCTTAGTCACCTGGATGCACTAAAAGGCAGCTGGATGAACAAGGCACTGTCATAAGGCCAGCTGAGACCAATTAGGCTGCATCAGCACTGAGACTGAGAGCCCTGTCCAAGGAACAGTTTCTGTGGTCCCACCAGAAGCTTCTAGAATAGCTCAAAGCTAATTGGTTGTGACTGAGATCTCATTGAATCCAGCTCAGTCAATCCCTTTGGAAATGGGCGGGGGGCGCTGGCTGTTCTTTTTGCCTCCATGCCCTTTTTGCTGATCTTCCCGCTCCCTGTGTTATTCTCAGGCTGACTGCTCAATGGCGTTTGTTCCCTGAGTCTTAGGTTACATCAGGGGTTGTGCTGTAGATGAATCCGTCAAGTCTGAGCCCTCCATGATCACCTGTCTTCAGTATCCTTCTGTAATGTTACCTGTCTGCTGCAAACAAAGCTCCTTTGATGAGGGATAAGGGCTACACTTACCTATGGGTATAAGTTTACATATTTAGCATGTAGTTAGAAATTATGCTGGTTTAGCAAAATGGCCAACTTAAGTTCTTAGATTCCTGGCCTCACTAACCCTGAAGAGTTGGCTAAATTTCCAGCAGGCATGATTCCCTCCTGTTGAGTGGGCCTCAAGTCAGATTAGACAGTGGCTGGTTACTGCCAAGGTATGAGCACCACTGCTGCACCTTTATGGAAAAAGCTGTCTTTTCTCCAGTGAATATTTTTGGTATCTTTGCTAAATTTCAGATGGCTGTATTTCAGGCACTCATGTTTGTGTCTTCTGTTTTGTTGGTCTACATATCTGTTTTTGTGCCATTACTATACTGTTTTATGCTATGTTAATGTAACTCTGTATATATCTTGAGATCTAGAATTTTTTGCTTTTTTTTTTTTTTTTTTGCTCAGAATTGTTTCGGCACTCTGGGGTCTTTTGTGGCTCCATATAAATTTTAGGATTTTTTTTCTATTTCTCTGAAGAATGTCATGGGGTTTTTACTGAGCTTGTATTGATTGCATCTGTAAATTGCCTTCAGAAGGCAATTTAATATTTCAATTTAATATTTTCACAATATTAATTTTACCAATAGGTTAACATGGGAAGTTTTTCTGTTTTCTAGTTTCTTCCTCAATCTATTTCTTCAGAGATTTAAAGTTTTCATTGTAGGGGTTTTCCATCTCCTTTGTTAGGTTGTCGAGGTTTGAATGGCCCTTATAGGTTCACATATTTGAATGCTTGGTCCCCAGTTAGTGGAACTGTTTGGGAAGGGTTAGGAGGTGTGGCTTTGTTGAAGAAGGTGAGTCACTAGAGGGCGGGCTTTGAGGTTTCCAAAGCTCATACCAGACTTAGCCTCTCCCTCTCTCTACAGTCTCTCTCTGCCTCCTACTTGGGGCTCAGATGTGAGCTCTCAGCTACTGCTTAGTGCCATGCCTGCTTGCCAGCTATCATGCTCCCTGCCTTAATGTTCATGAACTAGCCCTCTGAAACTATAACCAAGACCCCAAATAAATGCTCACCTTTAAAAGTTGCTTTGATCGTGGTGTCTCTTCACAGAAATAGAACAGTAGCTAAGACAGAAGTTGGTACCAGGGACTGGGATATTGCTGTGACCAGCCTTAGCATGCTTTTGTTTGGAGAAAACACTTTGGAACTTAGAAAATCAGTTAAATGCTGTAAGTGGGGCTTAATGGGCTGCCCTAGTAGAAGCAAGGTGCTGTAACATGTAGTGTTGAGAGCAATATGGATTGTGGAGGCCCAGAGCAAGAGGTTTTAGAGAGGGACAATAATAGTAGCCAGGCTATAGACCATTCTGTGTATGTGTGTGTGGGGGGTGTCTGGGTTTCTCTGTAGCTTTGGAGCCTGTCCTGGAACTCGTTCTGTAGACCAGGCTGGCCTCAAACTCACAGAGATCTGCCTGCCTCTGCCTCCTGAGTGCTGGGATTAAAGGCATGTGCCACCACCACCCAGCTACAGTCCATTTAGCAAAGAATGTAGCCCCTTTTTGTCCTTGTCCTAAAAATCTGCCTGAGGCTAAAACAGTCCTTGAACTAATGTCATTGACAGAGAAGATTTCAAGATGACCTCATATTGACTGGGTCACATGGTTATTAGTGACCTTTCTTATGTAGAACTACAATAAAAAAGAGCAAGAGGGATAAAAATAAAGACAAATATAGTTTGAAGGAATATAGAGCACCAGGAAATGCAATGTTGGAACCAAGCCTTGTGCTCAAAGAGATGAGAAATATAAAAGAAAGGCCTGATAATGAATGTAATAAAGGGAGCGGTATCTTCAGGGAGAAACTCCACCTAGCTAAATCTGTAATCTCTGCAAGGCAAAGGCTGAAGGCCATCTAAAAACAAAAACCATCAACAGGTCCAAGCTTATGCCAATGTAAGTCGTGGAGGGACCCAGCAAGCCCAAGCAAGCAGAAGAATTTGACAGCACCAGCCACAACTTTGTGGCTTTAACAAGGAAAACACAAGTGGACAGGAGTGGTGAGATCTTCCTCTGTAGTTAAGGACACAAGCTGAGGACAAGCATGTGGCAGGAGAGTCCCGGCATGGAGGCCCTGAGAGGCCATCACATGAAGCTGGGAAGGTGAAATCTGGATTGTGTTGAAGACCCCATGGGCTACCTGCCAGGAAAAGCTTCAGACTGTGTATGTGTGGAACCAGCCCAAGGGAAGGAAGTGGCTACAATCAATAAACCTGGAAGGAGTGGGAGATATGAAGAGGTATCTAATAAGCCTCTTGACATTGGGCACAGAGATACAGAATTTGGAGTTTGCCCTGCTGGGTTTGGTTTTGCTTTGGTCTAGTATTTCCTCACTCTGTCCTCTTTCCTGTTTTTGAAATGGAAAAGTATATTCTGTGCCACTGTATGTTGGAAGTATGTAATTTGACTTTTGATTTTACAAGGGACTACAATTAAGAGACTGCCTTGAGTCTCAGAAGAGACTTTAGGCTTTTAGACTGTGAAGGACTATGGGGACTTTTCAGTTGGACCGAATACATTTTGCATTATGATGTGGCTACCGATCTACATGGGCCAGGGAGTGGAATGTGGTAGTATTGGTATGAATGAGAATGGCCCCATAGGCTCATATATTTGAATATTTGGTTCTCAGTTGGGTGGAACTGGATCAGGAGGCATGGTCTCATTGTGGGAAGATGTGTCACTGGGAGCAAGCTTTGAGATTTCAAGATTCCCATCAGTGCAAATTTGTGCGACCACCATGGATATCAATATGGTAGCTCCTCAGAACATTGGGAATCGATCTACCTCAAGATCCAGATATACTACTTTTGGGTCTATACCCAAAGGATGCTTCAAGGATACTCGCTCAATCATGTTCATTACTCCTCTACTCATAATGGCCAGAAACTGGAAACCTAGATGTCCCTCAATGGAAGACTGGATAAACAAAATGTGATGCATTGACACAATGGACTATTAGTGTTTATATTTACTTTTTGTTTGTTTTTAAATAGACATTATGGAATTCTCAGGTAAATGGATGGAACTAGAAAAAAATCATCCTGAGTGAAGTATCCCAGGCCCAGAAAGACAAATACTCTATGTATTCCCTTATATGTAGATTTTAGCTGTGAAGTCAATGATAAGAATCACAGAGTTTAGGTGTAGAGAGAGGGACTAGGTAGGGGACACATAGATCTCCCTGGGAAGGGGAATAGAACATATTTTATAGATAGACTGGGGGCAGGAGGGGATGGGAAGAGGATCAGGTGGGGATAGGGCAAGGAGATGGGGTTGAGGGAGGGAATTCAAAGAGATACAGTTGGGATTGAGGGGCACTTAAGGGACAGTATGGAAACCTAGTGCAGTTGAAACCTCCTAAAATATATGAAGATGATCCTAAAGAAGTTGAGTTGGTGCCTAGACGGAGCCTTCACCCCTACACTCTAGTGTCTTTGGTGCAGGAAGGTGCTCTGCAGGCTACCAAAAGAGAAATGTTTACATCAACCCAGACACAAAACCTTTGACCTACAATCTGTCCTGCCTGTAAGATGCTGGAGCAATGGTGGCATGGAACTTGTGGGAGTGGCCAGCTGATGCCTGATCTGACTTAGGTCCCCTCCACGAGATGGAGCTCATACCCAGCACTGCTTGGGTGACCAGAGACTAGGTAGCCCTGAGACCTGGGGGAAATGCCAAATAATACTGTTTTTTTTTTAAGTATCAATAAAATGATATTCTGCTACACTCATAGATCAGTGCCTTATCCAGTCACCATTAGAGAAACTTCCTCCTGCAGCAGAAGGGAACAGACACAGGGACCCACAGCGAGACATTATGCAGAGAGAAAGGCCTTGGAGCACACAGCCCTAAATGGGATGTCTTCATCAAATCCTCCCTCTCAAACCTCAGGGAACCCTGAGGAAGAGGAGGCAGAAAGCTTGTTAAAAGCCAGAGGGAATAGAGGACAGCAGGAGAACAAGGCCCTCTGAATTAACTAAGCAAGGCTCATATGAACCTATGACGACTGCACCAGGCCCTCTGCATATATATTATAGCTTTTAGCTTAGTATAGTATATTATGGTCCTGAGTGTGTGAATGAGTGGGTCTCTGGTTCTTTTACAACAATTTTTTTCTTTTCTTTTTTTTTTTAAAGATTTATTTATTTATTATGTGTACAGCATTCCTTCCATGTGTGCCTGCATGCCAGAAGGGGATGCCAGGTCTCATTATAGATGGCTGTGAGCCACCATGTGGTTGCTGGGAATTGAACTCAGGACCTCTGGAAGAGCAGTCAGTGCTCTTGACCACTGAGCCATCTCTCCAGCCCCGGGTCTCTGGTTCTTGTGCCTGTTCTTGGGGCTCTTTTCCTTTTGTTGGGTTGCCCTGTCCAGCCTCCATGTGATGGTTTTTGTTTTATCTTATTATATTTTATCATGTTTGGTTGCTACCACTTAGAAGCCTGTTCTTTTCTTTAAAAAAAAAAAAAAGGCAGGCTGGAGAGATGGCTCAGCGGTTAAGAGCACTGACTCTTCTTTCAGAGGTCCTGAGTTCAATTCCCAGCAACCACATGGTGGCTCACAACCATCTATAATAAAATCTGGTGCCCTCTTCTGGGGTGCAGGTACACATGCAGGGAGAATACTGTTAGAGGAGGAGTGGGCTGTGTCCTGCTGCCCGGCTAGCTTACACCCAAAATAACCACACAGAAATTGTATTAATTAAATTACTGCCTGGCCCATTGTATCTAGCCTCTTCTTGGCCAACTTTCACATCCTGATCTAACCCATTTCTACCAATCTGTGTTCACCACGAGGTTGTGGCTTACTGGGAAAGATCCTAATCAGCGTCAGTCTCAGACAGGAGTTTCATGGCATCTGCCACACTGCCTTCTTCCTCCCAGAATTCAGTTCTCTTTTCCATGCCTACCTCAGCTAAGCTCTTCTCTATCAAAAGACCAAGGCAGTTTCTTTATTCAACCAATGAAAGCAACACAAATACAGAAGGACCTCCTACACCAGAATACTGTATATGAAATAAATAAATAATCTTAAAAAAATAAAATAAAGTTATATCATTCAAAAAAAGTCAGAAAGATAAGGAAAAGCAAAGGGAAAGAAGGAAATAAGCACCATTGTGTGGGCTGAGCAAAGGGAAAGGCTCAAAGATAGGAGACTCACAAATTTGAGGAGAGAATCAGGTTAGAATGGAAAGTTTATGCAAAGGACGTGGGCAGGCAGTTTGAATGGGGCTTTGTGATGAAGGGCGCATAGTGTGGAATCAGAGGTTAATAATTCAGGAAACAAGCTAGGGAATTGTAGGAGACTGCTCGTTCATTTCCCAGCCAACCATACCCAAATAATCACATAGAAACTATATAAATTAAAACACTGTTTGACCAATGACTCTAGCATATTCCTAGCCAGCTCTTACACCTTAAATTAGCCCATTTCTATCAATCTGTGTATCACCACAAGGCTGTGGTCTATTGGTAAGGTTCCTAAGGGTGTGGCGTTTCCTACTCCTTTGGCAGCTACATGGTGTCTCTTTGATTCCACCTACTTTCTCTCTATATCTCCATTTGGATTTCCTGCCTGGCTTTATTCTGCCCTGCTATAGGCCCAAAGCAGCTTCTTTATTAACCAATGGTAATAAAACATATTCACAGCATACAGGGGGAATCTCACATCAGGGAATAGTGGCACATGCCTTTAATCCCGGCACTTGGGAGGTAAAGGCAGGTGGATCAAGGTGAGTTTGAGGCCAGCCTGGTCTACACAGTGAGTTCTGGGACAGCCAAGATCTACACAGTAAGGTCCTGTCTTAAAAAACAAAACAAAACAAAACAAAACAAAAAAACAAGGGGTGGGGGAGAATCAGAAAACATTTAAATTAAGTAGGAGTCTTTTAGAGTAATATGTCAAACAAGCTTGACAAACAACACTTTCATGATTTACTCTTTATTTGCATATGACTCCTATCTGATTTAGTATTAACATACATCATCCAATTTTATCTCAGTAGATAACCACTATGATTAATTACTCTGAGATGCTGCCAAGGAATCTTAGCTTCAGAGAACTTATAAAATGTCCCCAGTATGATCCCTTTGACTTGCCCGTGACCTGTTTGATTTCAACGTTCACTACATTCTGAAGTATTTGTCAGACTACCACTAAAAATTAAAGTGAACTTTGAGAATACTGCAAAACATACAATAAAATAAAAATAAAAGACCCCTACCATCTCCCAGTTACTTCTCTTTGCCTTATGCTTTAGATCAATATGTAACTACTGCTCCAATTAAAAACACAAAACAAAAACCTGCTTCTATAAGTTGCCTTGGTCATGGTGCTTTATCACAGCAATAGAAAAGTAACTAAACATGCAGTCACCTGAATTTGAAATATATTTAGGCTGTAATTTAGGTTACTGGCTGTCTTAGGGTTTCTGTTGCTGTAAAGAGACACCAGGATCACAGCAGCTCTTATAAAGAAAAACATTCACTTGGGGGTGGCTTGGCTTACAGTTTCAGAGGAGGTTTAGTCCATTATCATCATGGTGGGACATGGTGGCATGCAGGCAGACATGGTACTGGAGGAGCTGAGAGTTCTACATCTGGACCCACAGCAGCAAAAGTTGTCTGTGTGTTAGCCATAGTTTGAGCACATATGAGATCTCCAAGCCTACAGTGACACATTTCCTCCAACAAGGGCACACCTTCTAATAGTGCCATTCCCTATAGGCCAAGCATTTATACACATGAGTCTATGGGGATCAAACCTATCAAACCAACACATCGGCTCCATGTCCTGTTTTCATCTCTGAGACACTCTGACCCCACTGGCCCACTGGAAAAGGCTCTATGGTTAGCTGTGAAAAGACACTATGCCTGCCTACCATGATGATCATAGATTCTCACTCTTTAAAACTATAAGTCCCAAATAAACATTTAAAAAATTGTCTTGGTCATAGTGCTTTATCACAGCAGTGGAAAAGGAACAAGCCAGCTGGGTGGTGGTGGCACACGCCTTTAATCCCAGTGCTCAGCAGGCAGAGGAAGGTGGGTCTCTGTGAGTTCAAGGCCAGCCTGGTCTACAGAACTAGTTTCAGGACAGCCAAGGCTAGGTAAAAAAACAAAACAAAACAACACCACCCAAAACGACAATAACAACACCTGAATTCAGAGTATATTTAGGCTGTAATTTAGGTTACTGGCTCAAAGATGTGTCTTCTTCTCTGAGACACTCTGACCCCATTGGGAAAGGCTCCATTTATATGTGAAAAGACACCAGGTCCAGCACCTCACATCTGTCCACATCGTCCCAGCGCGCCCATGCACCTTCTACCTCCTTCTGGTGTTGGTAGCTAGTGGATCTCTGCCACTAAAAAGGGTGGGATCTGCTTCCTGGAGGGCATCAGGAAGGACATCAAGTCCACCAGAGAAAACAAGGGCAAACTCCCATACTACTATCATGGCACAGATCTTTGGGAGGGCAACCTAGCCTCACAACAGTGATGTGGGACTCCCCTCTGTATGCTGTGAATACCATTGGTAAATAAAGAAACTGTCTTGGGCCTGTGCACAGGGAATAGAAGTAGGTGGGAAAAACTAAACTGAATGCTGGGAGAAAGAAAGGCAGAGTGAGAGAGAAGCCATGTCGCCCTGCCAGAACTTTAGCCGGTAAGCCCAGCCTCGTGGCCATACACAGATTAATAGAAATTGGTTAAATTAATATGTAAGAGTTAGCCAATAAGGGCTGGGGAGATGGCTCAGAGGTTAAGAGCACTGACTGTTCTTCCACAGGTCCTGAGTTCGATTCCCAGCAACTGCATGGTGGCTCACAACCATTTATAATGAGATCTAGTGCCCTCTTCCAGGGTGCATACATAATAAATAAATAAATCTTTAAAAAAAAAAGAGTTAGACAATAAGAAGCTAGAGCTAATGGGCCAAGTAGTGATTTAATTAACACAGTTTCTGCGTGCTACTTAGGGGCTAAGCAGCCGGGAACCAACAAGTGGCCTCCTCCTACACAACAGGCCAGTCCCTCTTGTGGCATGGATCCATGGGAGGTGAGGCTACGGTGCTCACGTTCATCCAGCTGAAGGAAGCAGGGTTAATCCAGAATGGTCTGAAAGTCCGTGCTTAGGGCTGGGTCAGCTGCAGCCTTGAGGATGGCCATTGTCACCCCAGGGAGCTTCCGGCACAACTGTTTTTGGGCTGCAACAGAGGACGTATTTGAATTTCATTCCAAAGAGGTGAGGTAGTCCCTTAGCCCACCTGGGTCAAGTCCTGGCCACGTGTGGGCCAGGTGTGAGCAGGACTCCTAAGCAGGAACACACCACCGCCACTATACTGGGCACGCAAGGACTGCAGGAGTGACAGCATGGGAACAGACGCAGCACAGAAACCTCAGCATCCCTCCCAGAATCTAGAAAGCAGCAGGGCAGAGGAAGGGTGAAGGGACCAGGTAGGGAACAAGAAGGTTCCTCAAAGTGAAACGTGTCAGCCTATGTCATCTACGGGAGCAGAGTCAGAACAGAGGGAGCAGGAAGGCAGAAGTAGGAAGATGTGGTTTAGAAGCCCAGCTTCACCCACCCCGGGCTGCCTGAGCAGGCTCCTCCCCAGCAAATAGAGACAGGCTTGGCATCTACGGTCTGCCTTTGGATTCAACTAGGCAATCAGGGGTCATTTAGAGGAGCTCACTTACCTGCCCTGAGTGGTCCCAGGAGACACCTGTAGACAGCTGAATGACCAGCCAGCTTGATCAGGAAGGCTTGGTAGCAGAGCCAACGTGCAGCTTCAAGAGGAAATAAGCCAGAGGCTCCCTTGGCCCCTAGTGTCGTTCCTGGGGGAGCAGACGGAGGCTCAAGAACCATGGACCACAGACCCTCACGCCCTCCATGGTCTCCACACCCTTCTGACCTGCTAGACCCGGGAACAACGGTCAGCAACACTAGCTCCTGAGTGAGGGCAGGATACCCAGCCCCTGCACAAGAACGCTGGCCCTGGTCTATCCACGCACCTGCATTCTTGACCTTCAGGATAGAGTAGCAGCAGGATGCTGTGTTGGCGATGATGCCCAGAAAGAATGCAGGGTTCTTCCTAACATGCTGGTCAAAGGGAAGCTGAAGCACACATGCATGGAACCTGGGCAGGAGCCACAATGGCGAGGAAGGGCCCTTGGTAAGTATGTACATGCATGTACACATGAACGAGTTCTTGTCTGTGCATACATGTGAACTACTCACATACATTTATGTGCACCACATGCACAGAATCATATACAAATGAACTACATGTGAACACTCAGCATGTATGTGTGCCCATGTCTTCATACATGTATACCGTCATTTAACTAGTCTCTTCCCAGGTGCCTCATGCACTGACACCTTACATCACAGCAAGGGTAAATTGCCTGACTTTGAAATTGTGCTCAGTCTTCCATAGTACAAGATTTTTCCTACACTCAGCTCCAGTGACCCGGGAGGTTACTTAGGAGGAGGCCAGACCCACAGTGGCATAAATCTGGCCTGTGGTTGGTGTGACCATCTGTCAACTCCAGGCAGAACTCTGGCCTCTGCTACAACTCCACGGAGCAGCCCTCCTTTCATGAGTCACAGGAAGCCAATCCCTCCCGTACAGGAGACTTCAGAAGAAAGCTATGGTCAGGTAGAGGATGCCATCTGGTCTGGCCTAACGAGCCTGACTTAGGTGGGAACATTTCACTACTTGAAACCTGGGAATGGATCCCACTGATCAGCCACCAGTCCCAGGTCTCAGGACCAACCAAGGACAAGCCTGTCCCAGAAGAACAAGCCATGATGGTCAGGCTGCTTTAGGCTGTGTCCTTGTCATGCTTTCTGGATGCAAGGCTGGGGACACTCAGCAATAGATCTGATCCTCTGGTTTCGGGAGCTCTGAATCCCCCTGCTTCTCTTTCCCATCCTATGCCTTCTGAGGTGCTTTCTTGGGGGGCTCTTTACCCCAGCTTCCCCTGCTATTTCAAGTCAGTCAGCCACAGGCTCTGATCAGAACATAAGGTCACATATGCTTCCGGTACAGGGAGACCAGAAGAGGTTCTCATCTGACAAATACAGAGCTGTGTAGAGACTCAAGTGAATGCTGCTTTTTCCTAACCTCACTTTAGTGTGCCACCCAATCCGGGGAGCAACTAGCCAGCTCTCTCTTAAGCTTGAAAGCCCCAGCAGACAGCATGGCTGGCATTTCTGGTCTGTGGCTCCCTCTAGTGGTGGCACAGACCCATGCCTCACCTGTAGGCCTGAAGCAGGAAGATCCTGTAAACATTGATGCAGACTGTCTGCAGGCTGTTCACCTGGAGTCCCAATGGAAAGAGAAGCATCAGCATCGTCCCTCAGATCACAAATGAACACTTGTGCGAGGAACCCAGGAAATCCAGCCAGGCCCCCACGTGTCATCAAGAGGGGAGGAAGCAGGAGGGAGGAGGGGCCAAAGCCTACCACAGTGGCCCCTCCCAAACAGAGAACTCTAGCAGCAATGGCTTGAGAGTCCAAGGCCAAGGCCAGAATCCAAAAATCCTCTCTCCGTGTGTACTGATGATAGTATTGTCAAGTGATGGAGATGAGCGGGATGGATGCTCAGGGGTCATACAGATGTCCACACGCTCTTCACACACACACGGTTGCCCTCAGCACACATACACCTCTCCATGCACATGCTCCCACACAAAGAACAGGACCTGCACAAAGGTTTCCTAGGTACAGTGGCTGCCCATCTGCTTACCTGCAAGTCTAGAAACAGACTGTGACTCTTCAGCCGTAAAACAGCTAAGAGCTTGTGTCGCAAGTTCCTCCCGGCCTTGACAGCGCGCTGGAAGGTGAGGCTGGCCTTAACTGAGGTCTGGGCGTAACTGCAGCACAAAGATATCCTGTCTGTGTGATCCCCACATCAACCCCTCTTCTGAGAGACCAGCACCGATGCCTTTCCAGCCCTGTCGCCCTCTGCTACATAATGAGGGCTTAGATAGGGACGGACCCTCACGCGTGGAACACATCCCAGCTCTTGGGACATGCTCACAGCACCACAGGAAGCCCTGGACAACCAAACCCAACCAGATATAGTGAACAACATCCGTTGTATCCAAGCTTGGCATCACCAGACATCTTTGCTCATCAGTGGCAAATAAGAGCCATCAAAATTCACAGTTTAGAAGGAAACATAAATCATACAGGGAATCACAAAGCCCCGTGCTTCTTTAAGTTGCTCAGTCTGACAGAGCACCTTCCCAGCACAGGGCTGTGAAGGAAGCAGAAAACTGCCTTCAGCCAGACCTCGGCGGCAGCAAACAGTAAGGAAATGCCTACGATGGTGTCAAACCACTTGCAGACTGCAGGATGCTTCTTGTCCACCTTTGAAAATAAAATTACAAGATGGCATGTGTAGGACAGAAGGCGAGGGGTGGTTCCTTCTTGCCATTCAAAGACCTTACGTCGTCCTCAGAGATGTATACTGGTAACAGGCATGGTTACCTCTGTTAAGTTTCTTTAAAAGATTTTTGCTTTTACGCATTGTGTGTGTATGCCTGTACATGTGGATGGAGGCCAGAGGAAGGGGGGGTCCTGCTCTTCCAAACTCCATGTTATTCCCTTGAAACAAGATCTCTCACTGAATCTGGACCTAGGCTGGTAACCAGCCACTGTGACCAGCTTTTCCCATCTGCACCTACACTGTGGGGGATACAGGTGCATGTAACCACCATGGCTTTTTATGTGGGTTTCGGGGTCTTGAGCTCAGATCCTCATTCTTACATAGCAGGTACTCTTAACTCAAGTTACCTCCCCAGTCCTAGTCACAACATCTATGTGTAGCACAATTAATAAAAAACCCAGAGACAGTAACGGGTTCAACCTGAAGGTCAGAAAAGCAAAACAGCCAGCCACTAGCTCTTACCTCTACCTCAGCCTGAGATGGTGATCCTGCATCCAGGAATCTCAGAATGAGACTGTGTCTGAGAGCTGTCTCCTCCCGCCTCATATTCCTCTCTAGTACCGAAATTAAAGGTGTGCACCACTATCGCTTGGCTTCTATGGCAAACTAGTGTGGCACCGCTGCCTGGTCAGTGTGGCTGTTTTACTCTCTGAACTTCAGGCAAGTTTTATTTATTAAAATACAAATGAAATATCACTACATCTCTACAGACTTTTGAACACTTTGATATTGAAATGGGGTTTCTGTCATTAAACTGTTTGAAAATGTGGTATCTACAGCAGAAGAAGGCTGCTTCTTGTGTTCCGAAGCATCTTCTGTGCCACTGCTTAGGTCAAAGGGCAAGACAAACCAGCCTTGCCATAGTAAAGGTTCATCTTTGAGTAAAATCTTTGGTAGTCTCCGATTTTTTTTTTCAGGAGAGACACAAAGATGTGGAATTACTAGGAAAAATGAATGCATGTTCTAAAGACCATAGTACCATCAAGTGCCACTTTCTGGAGATGCTGCCTTAGCCTGACTGAATCAAAGCATATGTGAATATGTGTAGAGTCTAAGCTCACGTTAAATCACGTTATAAGGGCTTAAGCAGCACAGACTACTATCCACGGGGGTCTTGCACCAGTTCCCCCACAGATCCTGAAGATCCACCGCACAATTCTGGGGGACACAGCTACACTGCAACGTTCTGTCGATTCTCTTCACACTTCGCGTGTGAGTTACGGTTTGGGGAGAAGAAGTTCTTGCCAGTACGTTTTCCCTTAGGGTGTTGCTAGTCACTCTGGCTGACCTCTAGACACGTTGTCCCTGGCTCAGACGGAAGAGCACACCCATAGTGCAGCCTCATTGGTGAGCTCACAGCTGCTCTGAACATTGACTCTGGAGGCAGGAGCCTTCTGGTCTATGTGTCAGAGTCGTCTCCAATTCCCCCTATCCAGGGCCAGCCCGGCTTCCCAAAAGGGTGTGCTGTGCTCTGCTTTTAGCAGTATGTTCAGAAGGGAAGTGCTTTTTTGATTGCTTTACCCATTACTCATAACACTGAGAAGTGTCAGGGGATGGAGTCAGGGACTTTATCCTCAAAAAGGCCAGGCCCTCATGGGGAATGGAACAAGCAAGTTGACAGTTTAGGAGCAAATAGGTGTGCTCAGCACTGAGGAGGAGCTGGGGAGGCAAAAGTGGGTCTAGGAGGCAGAGGGTGAAGCCAAAACCTTTGAGTTAAGTCTCAGGGATTGGCCCAACTCACCATGCAAAGACAGGGAGGCTGTGGAGCCCAGACCTGTGCGGACAGAAATGGCAGCAGATATGGGTACCTGCACAGATGGCTTATTTGCACCCAACTCTTCCCTTACAGTGTGAGCTTCCAAAAAGCACTATGGAGACAGGAGAGTTTGGATTCGAGCTCAGAACACTGTCAACACGACAGGCTTGTCTGTCTCCTACCACAATCCTCATACTTTCACTCATAAAAGAAGAGGTCTGGATAATTTTACCTATTTCTATCTCAAATCTGTCTTATCTACACTAAAGCTGGGTTGTGAGCTCCCAGTAGGTGGGGACCAAGTTCCCTCCTCCAGCAAGCACCTTATACCTCATACAGAGAAGGGCCCTGGCTCCTTGGTCTCTAGGAGACTTGAGACAAGGCTGAAGATCTTCTCATATTGTCCATATGTTCATCTCCAGGCAGAAAGGAACACCTTATGGCCTCCATCATTTCAGGCCTCATGGTTACTTGTGCCCAGAAGCAGGAAACAATGTGGAGCACCCCACAGCATTCTCTGCCCCTATGAGCTCATGACTACTCATCTTGGCCAGGTGTGCTTACCTGGCGTAGTCACAGAACACCTCCAGAGTCTGAGTGTCCAGCAGTATGCCACACCAGGGAAACAGGCAGCGAGCAGGCAGCTGGTGTGGAGCTGCGCCACCCAGGGTACCAGTCTCCACGGGGAAGTTCACCATTGTCTTCTGCAAGTTTATCATGCAGCCATACTCAGGAATGCCATGGACCAGGGCCCTGCAGAAGAGAGGGGACATTGGTTATGGGACCCTGGAAAATACCCAGAGGTGTTCTGGGACCAGAGAGAGCGGGTCCTTGAGGGTACCGTAATGGAATGTCAGGCACAATCTCGCTCTGGACTGTAGCCTAGCCCCTGCCTTCTGTGTAAGCAATAGAACAATAGGGCCATCTCAGAACAAAATAGGCAGGCATCAAACAAGTAGGAAGAGTCACATGACTCTCTGATGGTCACATCTTAGTATTCATGTGGCAAGGCGTCTTCTCCCTATTACCCAAAAAAGCCTGCTTTCTTGTCGCTACTTTGAGGGGTCTGCAGGTGTGGATTGCTTCCCCTACCAACAAATGCTAAACGGACTGCTTGCCTATGGGACAGACCTCCCCAGTGAGTCAAAGGCAGGCGGGTGAACTCACAATGGCAGCCTGGCAGTAGTCTGGCTCCTGGCCCATGGGTGTGCCCACCTGATGCCATCCACCTGCTTGTGTACTCCAAGACCCTTGTGACTAGTCAGTCCTTGCAGCTGCCCTGGCCAGTTCCTTGCAGTAAATCCTCCCTACAGGTGCCCATGGATAGCCCCATCCAGTGGTCCTGTCACCTAGTGACCTGAAATTAATAGAGTCACTTCCCTGACAAGGTCTTAGGGGCAAAACCAACTTCTGGAACTTTCCTCAACAGCAGCAGTGTCTGTCTAGTGGCCATTGCCTACGGGTCACATAGCTCCTGAGTGTTACAGACGTGGCTGGGCCATCACAGGGCTGTCCTCACCTGATTCTACTGACCTTGACACACACAACCTACTGGGCTCAAGAACACTGTGCTAGAAAGTGCAGGCAGCCTGCACAGAGTCCTGGTTCCAGCCCAGATCTGGAACTGGACAGCATCAAGTATGTCCGCCAGACAGGCCAGTGCAGTGGATACTGGGAGCACCAGTACCTCAGTGGTTTAATTAATCACTTTCAGATTTTTTCCCTCTTGTCAATTACCCTAAAAGGAAGTCTACAAACTTTACAGTGCCTACGGGGGCCTCCTCTATATGTGACCTGAGGGAGCCCTCAAACTCTGTAGTGCCTGAGGAACCTCAACTGATGGCCCCTGCTCTGAGGAAGGGCCACAGTGCCCAATTCTAGCTTGAGTCAGAAAAATTAACTTTACAACCAGAAATGCCAATAACCCTGACATAATTTCTACATATGACAAACAAAGCCTGGAATACAAACTGCAACCCACTGGTATGAATATTATGTAAGAAAAAAGACCACTCCTGATGGAAAAGCTATGTCTCAAAACACCAATGTTTAGTAATCCAAATTCTCTAGTCTCTTCCTAACAATCCATAAAGAAAAGTTACTGCACAGAGCCATGGACCTGTTCACCCAGCTCCTGTTCTTCGTGGTATGATATGAAGTCTTAAAGTTGTCAGGAATGGCCGGGCAGTGGTGGCGCATGCCTTTAATCCCAGCACTTGGTAGGCAGAGGCAGGCGGATCTTTGTGAGTTTGAGGTCAGCCTGGTCTACGAGAGCTAGTTCCAGGACAGGCTCCAAAGCTACAGAGAAACCCTGTCTTGAAAAAACAAAAAACTTCCTGTTGCCTGCAGATCAAGATGTAGAACTCTCAGCTACCTCTCCAGCACCATGTCTGACTGCATGCTGCCATGTTTTCACCATGATGATAATGGACTAAACCTCTGAAACTATAAGCCAGCCTCATAAGACTTGCTGTTGTGAGTCCGGGAGCCTACACGGGTCTGACCTAGGCCCTCTGCATGTGTGTGACAATCGCGTAGCTTGGTCTCTTAGTAAGGTTTCTAACAGTGAAGAGCAGGACAAGTTAGCTGGTTCTTGCTAACTTGTTCCCCATGCTGAATTACCTGGCCCTGCCTCAACGTAAGGGGAGCAGCTCAGTCCTGTCTCAACTTGATGTGCCATGCTTTGTGCAAAACCATGGTGAGGCCCGTCCCTTTCCGAATGGAGATGGAGGAGCGGATGGGGAGGAGGGTAGATGGGAAAGAGGGGGAAATGGCTGGTATGTAAAATAAATAAATGAAAAATAAATTAATAAAAAAGAGTTGCTGTGGTCATGGTGTCTCTTCACAGCAATAGAAAGCCTAACCAAGACAGCTGTGGTTACATCTCCCAGAAGGGCTTAGTACCTTAGGGCTCTGCAAACAGCCCTTCTGTGGGCTCAGCTGGGAGGCATGGGAGTTACTGTCTGTTGTCTCATCTGAAGACTTTCCAAATACTAGCACTGGCCTGATCTCTCACCACACTGCGTCCTTGGTGAGACCAAGCTGGACCAGCCTTGGGTGCCATACTGTCTTCCTTGGTGCTGCAGGTGTCCCATGCCTGGCTGCATAGGTAAGATGCCCCTGCCACTTAGTAGAGATGACACTAGGTCTTGGTGACAACACGAGCCCCAGGCAAACAAAATTCAAACCAATTAAATGTGGTGCCTCAGCCATACATTCATCATGATCATAACAGCAGAAACCCAGGCATGAAGGTCCTTACCTGAGGAAGGCTTTTGCCTGGACCAGGTGAGGTGTCACCAACAGAAAGTCATCGACAAAACGTAAAAGCAGCCTAAAATGAGACACATTGACAGGCTTCACATAGAATCCACCCATAAGGGGTCCTAAAACCTAAAACATTTTAAATATTGGAATGCACAAAGACAAAACAAAGTGATAAAACAGCTTTACTGTCTTCCTGACAGAAATAGCTCCGGGGCACTTCACAGCTCTTCATGAAGTGAAGGCAATGGACATGAAGCAACTGTAACACCCACCCAGTGAGCTGGAAACATGAAGTGTAAAGCTATGTCAACTCATGACCCGGACCCTTGGAGCAGTAAAAGGAAGCATTTACCCATCCTGCTGCACCTCTGCAAAAAGCTTGCTCTCCATGTCTCCGAAACACAGGCTGAAGAGCAGGGTGGACAGGCTGGAGCCCTGGGGGATGCCCTGGCACTGGACATAGCACCTGGGGGGGGGGGGTTAAGGTCATAAGCAGCAGCCATGGTGGGCTTACGCTCACATTTGACAAATCCCCATGTATAAAAATGTACGCAGACATACATGAATATACACAGACACCATTCTGTAGACATGTTCAAAGGCTACATACAAACAGTATTATCTGCTACTGTCAGTTGTCAAGACCTAAAAAGACACCAAATTAAGTATCACCCTTATCTCTCCCATCCCCGACTCTTATTATAGCCTGGGGTGATGGGGACTACATCCCCATTCGCCGACTCCAGGCTTTTCTTAAATTTTAAATTTTAAACAAGAATGATAAGCAGTCAGGCTCTTGAACTGAATATGTATCTGAGACAATTAGTAACAGACTGTTAGTGAAGGAACATTCCAGGTATAGCCACGTGAAAATGTCAATGCTTTCTTCACAGAGAACACAATGGCACCCTTCAATCAAACATACATGTGGGTGCTGGCAGGGGTGAGTGGCTTCAGATGATCAGGACAGGAAACTCACTGAGGGAACCCATATGTGAGAAAGAGTAGGTGTGAGCTGACCTTTAACCCCTCGAACTGGCTCAGTCCCCTCTGCTGGAGTAACTGTCAGGAAGCTCTCCAGCACAGTGCACACAGATCTGACTTTTCAGTGTATCAGGCTGACCCACATGAGGACTAAGTTACCTACCACATGGACAGACTCACAAATCTGTGCTCAGTACTATCAGGACTCAGGAGCACCTTTTGTTGTGTTTGTGAAAACACACCCAGTTGCACACTTGCAGCTGTGGTCTCCTAGTATGCGTATTCAACATTTCCAATCATATCCTATGTGACTTTTAATAATCAGATATTTCTTCCCCCTCCTGACCTCGTCCTAATAGACCAGGGTGTGAGTCTGGAATTCCATCCTGTACTGGTACTCATTGTGGGCTCCTATTAGTCAAGCAAAAAGGAGCCAAGTGCATATGCAGCGTTCCATTCTCTAGGGGGGGACTTTGGGTGCAGAAGGTCCAAGCAAATGCTCAACTTCACATCTAATCCAGACACACAAAACATGTCTTTGCGGGCTGATGGGTTGTTAGGGCAGCTCCAGCACAGAGCCAGTCTGGGCTCCCTTCGCCTCAGCATTGCTTTTCAAAGGGTACCTGGTCTGGCTTGTAACTCGTGGGAGTCTCAGGGGGGACCCAGCCATGGGCACTGCATTCTCTTTGTTGATGCTACATGTGTCCTGCTCCTGGCTGCACGGGCGAGGTGGCCCTGCCGCTTTGTCAAAATGACAACAGGAGCTCCAAGCATCCAACATTTTTAACTTCAATGGGGCCATGCTTAGCCAGGAGCTCCCAAGGCCTTATGGGTAGGCAGCCCTGTGGCCCAGCCAACAGAGGGCAAGAAAATTCTACAAAGGGAAGTGGGGAGGAAGGAATGAGGTGGAGGCAGCCGGTCAGATAAACTGTAGCCAGTTAGCGGGCACCCCGCTCAGCAGTCAGGATGGCCTGTACCTACCTGTACCAGCCCAGCCTCTGCCCACTTGCCCCACGCCTGTGCCCACCTGCTGCCAATCTTCATGACGTTGTTACGCACAAAGTGCAGGAAGAAGTCAAACAGGCTGCGGCCGGCCTCATTCAGAGAGAAGCTCTAGAAAAGCAGACACGGGTAGACAGACGGTGTGAGCATGCAGAATATTGCAGCAAGTTGCTACCAGATGCCCCTTTAAGACTGAGTATTCAGGGTAAAGTAGGAGTGGGGCCAGGGACAAGTGTCCCTGTATCTAGGCTGAATTTGACTCGAGGTGACAGGTGGTACGTAACTTACAGAGCAGTGATGTAACCTCATATGTTCCTACAGCACTAGGTCTGGAAACTTGCAGCTCACACAGTACCCGGAAGAGCCAAAAGAAAATCATCCAAAGGTCTCAGTGAGCATGGCTGATCCAAAGGTAGAATATATACAAAGAAGGTTCTTTAGAACCACCAACTTGTGGGAGAAGATCTCCTGTGTGTGGTGTAGGGAAACACTGATTCCGACATAATGGACCAAGATGAGGACCACAGAACAAGCCCAACTTGTCCACCAAAAGCAGGTGAGAACTGTCTTATGGTCTCAAGGTCAAAACTGAGGGAGGAGATATTTTTACCAGCTCACTAATGGGTCAGCTGGACTATGGGGGGACAGAAGGGTAGAAAAGGCACTTCAAAGCAAGAGTCTTAGCATGCCCCCTTAGTAGCTATTGGGGGGCCTTGGTCATGTCATGGGGACTGCCACCAGGAAGAGTGGCCTTGGTCATGGGAACTCTCCACCAAAGAGCATGTTGGTCACATTTCTGCACTGAAACAAACAGCAAAGTAGAGGAGGAAGGCCCCACCAGGTGTGGCCCATGAATGGGAAGCCGAGGACCTGCTCAATGACAACGGAGTTCCTCAGTGCACTGGCATCGGAGTCCTGCAGATGTTTCACGAACTGGTCCATGTACGGCTGGAAGTCAGACATGGTGGAGACCTGCAGCAAAGAAGTCAATACTTGAGGGGAACCAGAGGGGCACATGGTTTTCTAGCCAGGACAGGCACAGTACAGTTGAACAATACAACAATGTATGTAGGGCCACTCCATCGTAGAGTCTTGTAAAGAAAAGAGAGAATCTAGCATCCTAGCAGGAAGAGTCACGGAAACAACAGGTATGACCATAGTCAGCTTTCCACAGGTCAGATACCCTCATAATGCTGTGGTTACTGACAATCACAACACAAGCAGCACCCAGACTTCTCCACAGAGGCAATGTGCAGACAGGAGGAAGATCTGTCAGGAATAGGGAGATGGCATTTCCTGCAGCAGACGCTCTAGGATGCCTGCTTTTTATCCAGTGGTCACCAAGACCCATGTCTCCAGACAGAATGTCACTGGCAGGAATACAGCACCATCTACGGACAGCACAGGGACAATTCCAGGCCTGCCAGGTGTGAAGCATCTGGAGACAGGAACACTGGAGTCTCTAAGGAACCTTGGCTGTCCTCAAACTTGTCATACTTCTGTTCCATACTCTCTTATGTTGAGACTGCACATTGGCATTGAATCTTAAAATTTCCTATGTTAGGTTGCATGTGTGAATATGGTCAAAATGCATTATACACACGTATAAAGATGTCACAATGAAACCCATTATTATGTACATTTAACATACAATAGCACAAAATAAACAAGAAACCCGTGTGCCAAGTGGGTTTGCTGTAAGTGCCAGGAGTAAAGTCACCCAGAGTAGTTAAAGTACAAGAATTAAACTAGGAAAGAATAGCAAGATATATAGAAAATGTCTGCATTTTCAAAATAATTAAGTAACATGCTTCTAAATAACCAAGAGGTTATCAAAAATTGCAATTAATAAACAAAAAAGATTTGAACAGAATGATAACGAACCAGCAAAATGCCAGAATGTGTATGGTACTACCAAGGGCTCTCAGAGATAAATATGTGACTTCAGATATTTACTTGGGGTTGGTGCAATGGCTTAGTAAGTGAAGACACCTACCACCGAACCTACTGACTTAAGTTCTATTCCCAGATCCACATAGTGGATAGAGAAAATTAGCTCCTACACATTGTCCTGTAACCTCTACAGAGGCATCATGATGGTTGCTCTGGCCACAGCAGGGAAGGAATCAGTCGGGTGTAGTGATTATGAATAACGCCCTTGGTGCAGAAGCTACAAGGCCACTGCACGTATCACACATGTAGAGGAAAAGTTTGCCTGTGAGTCTTGTATGTCCTACATATAGGGAAAGGAAGCCACCTTGCGTCTCTTCCAGGCCAAAACTCTGTGCAATTCCTCCACCTTTAAAGCTGCAGACCCCACCTGTTACTGAAGAGGACACTGGATGTACAAATCAACAAGCTGTTCCAGCAAGGGAGGATAGCTGCAGATGGCTCCTGGAAGGAGGAGCTCCACTGGGAGTCCCATGGAGGGAGGCAGGATGGGGTCAGACAAATGACACCCAAACCATAGACACGCTATTGTATGAACTTTCCAGAAGTGTGGACCTATCACAGCCTCAGTTGTGTTACTGACAGATCCCAGATATTCATGGTATGAGGAGGTCTGTGTCACCAGCATGCTCACAGCATAGGTAAGAGTCCACTATGACCTTACCTGTCTCCTGAAGGACTTATGGACTTGGCCTTGGCTATCTCTTTGGACCACTGCATACTGGCGGACACAGTACATGTTCTCTGGGTGTCTGATCATCTTGGCCACAACCTCCACAAGCTTGTCCTGGGGGATGGCATCAAATGCTCCAGTCACATCTGCCTGTGGAACACATGTGAGCACTATTAAGCATGGTTGGGTCCAGGCCTAGGGGTCCCACTGGCTCTGTCCTTGGTGTCTGGGTTCTAACCTGCCTTGAAGCCAACCTGCAGGACGTAGAGAGATACAGGAGAAAGATACTTCATGCTCCTGTACCAGCCTAGCTGCACATGCCCATCCTACAAACTTTCCTGGGGCACACCCCAGATACTGCAGCATCCAGTATCCAGGTCCTGGTGGTAGAGTCAACCTTGGCTACTTCTCTGAACGGGACCCATCAACCGATAGGATTCTCCTGCAGGGTGCATGGCAGAGGAGCTGGAATACACTGTCCAGGGAACGCGTAGTGAGCTCAAGAATGTTCTGGGAGCTGGTTATCCCGGAAGAATGGGGTGCTTTGCTCCCAAGAGAATGGGAGGCCATGGCATCTTTGGTCTACATATGGTAACAGGCCAACACTCTCACCAGCTTAAGCCTACAATAGGGTCACCCAGTGTTGGCTGCTCCCAGGATGTCCCTACAGCCCAGACCATGAGAGCAAATGTGATAGACAGGAGTACCAATGACTACCTTAACAAAGTACATCCTGGGTGCCCAGCCCAGAGTGCGCACGCGCAGCACGAAGGTCCGCCAGGTCCTGTAGATGTCATTCAGGCCCAGAACAGAAGCCCCCAGGAGGTTAGGATGCCTTGTCCGTTCATAGTTGAGCACGCTGAATAGCATCTTGAGACGGTGGGTGAAATGCTGGGCCTGCGCCGGGGCCACAGAAGACACATTAGAAAGGGACCTGACAGACTCTCCCAGACCACCCTGATTTCTCAGAATAGACTCCTGTAGCCCAGAGTCCTAGAAGACCTATCCCACTAAGTCACTTGACTGCATTTGGGACACTCACCCAACCTGCCCCAATCTGTTTTCACCCACCATCAAGACGTGTCCAGAGACATGTCCTCTGGGCTGGGGTCAGGTTCAGGATCACCTTCAATCACAAAGGTCCCCCACTGAGCTGAGGCCTCAATAGCTTTACTTTGTCCTCTGGGGCATTACTAATGACAAAGTCACCCCCACATAACTTACCCAGCTACTGGGAGGAGTCAGAGCTTTTACGGACATCCAGCTATAGGGAAGGGAGGCAGCTGCCTCCTGGTTACTGTGGCCCCTAGCATGGAGCCCATACGGTGTCTACTCTACCTAGCAGGATCCCTGAGGTATCTCCAAGGTCTGTGTCCCTCTGCTCTTGAGACCACCTCCCTTTTCTAGGTCCTTCCCACATGCTGAGGTTTTGGACTCAGGAACAACCAGTTCTTTGTCCTCCCTCTTCTGTTTCCCAGGGCTCAGAACCTCATGAGCTCTCATGTGAGCCAGAGTGCAGGCTCCACCAGCCGTAAAGGAGCCAAGCGCGGTCACCTGTTTCTCTTTGTCAAAGACTCTGGTGCCCATGCTGTAACCCATGTTCACAATGGGCCGGAGACCACCGGGCTTGGGGATGAAACGCAGTCTGTATATGGGCATGACCGGCCAGGCCTCCTGGTACTGCCTGACCTCCTCGTGTGACAGTTCCTGCAGCCGCACTCTCTGGAGGTGCTGCCTGTTACAGAGAGCGTTGTGGGGTCATGACATGAGCATGTGCGACATTCAAGAGACACATCCCATCGGGGTGGTTAGAAACTTGGGTCATTTGACACCTGGCCATGCTATGGGGCTACGTCCAGGATCATAGCAACCCACAACAACCAGACAAGCCACAGAACTGTCTGGGCAGAGTACATGACATGCAGCCTGTGTTGGTACCTGGGACATCTGGTCCCATTGACCAGGACACTTCTGAAGCAATCTGCTGCACTCTATGGATATCCTGGCTTAGACACAGGTGTGAAAGCAAAAAATAAATAAATAAATAAAAGCACCCCTGCCCGCCCCAAGTATGTGTGCACCCAAAGTGCTCAGGAAGCCCTGTGCTGGCTAAGGACCCCACAAGCACAGTGAGTGGTATGGAATACATAGCTGTGGCTGGACCTCGGGGCCTCATGAAACATGGAGCTGGGGGTAGTGGTGCACACCTTTAACCCCAGTGCTCAGGAGGCAGAGACAGAGGCAGCGGGATCTCAAGGCCAGCCTGGTCTTCAGAGCAAGTTTCAGAACAGCCAGAGCTACCCAGAGAAACCTTGGTTAACGTGGTGGTCTGCTCTCTGCAGGCCTTGCCTGGCCTCTGCTCTGCCTCTTCAGACTGGGACAGCAAATACCAGCTCGATAAGCAAAGAACCTTAGCCACTCAGAGCCTCAGGTCTTGGAGTGGACCCTTGAGGTTTCCCACTGAGGAGACTCCTCATAGGTGCATCCTTCAGGGGTGAACAGAAGGTGAGCCCATCTGACCCACGTACCAGCTGTTCTGCTTCTGTTTGGTATGAATTCCTCCTACTTTAGGGATCCTGTAGATGGTGCAGGCCCAACTTATGATTTTGCAGCCCAGAAAGCAGGATCTCCAGTCCATGACTACGTGGAGTCTATGCCCTGAAGGTCTGTGGGCAGGCTAACAGGTGCCACGCACTGCTGGAGTCCGTGTATGTAAACAGTAGACACTGATAACAGAGACGTCACGTGGTACCTGACTCCAATGCTCTGCAGTTTGCTCCAGACGCTCTTACGGTAGAAGAAGAGCCGGTTCTTCTGGAATGTGGTTTCTGTGACGTAAAAGAACGACCTCAGCAGCCCCACCACGTAGGTGTCCATCAGCCAGAATAGGAACGCAGCCAGGATCCTTTCCCTCACGCGGTGCTCTGCGGCAGGGACACAGTTGTTTCCTGAAAGTAGTAGATGTTCAACACTCATGACCCAGCCCAGACTCATAAAGTCCAGCATGGAAGCCCCAAAATGAGCCCAAAGAGGTATAGCTCTGGACATGCTGGGTTCTAATAAAATATATCAATAAATTAGTTTAACCATTTTTGGGTGTGATTTTTTTTTAGCATGTTGTACACTAAAGTTCCCTGACAAAGCCATGTTGGTGTCAGGACCCTACACACTTACTGACTAGAGGCAGATTGCTGCTGACTGAGAGAGAAATGTTCTTCAGCCATCTTTCTCTCTCCCAACCTCTGAATCTGACCTAGCACCTTTGTGATGGATGGACTCAGCAGACCCTAGCTTCTGCCAACTCTAAAGCTAACAATGTCGGGGCTAGGGACGAGGCTCAGCTGGAAAAGTGCGTGCCCTAGAGGCACGAAAACTGACTTCTATTGTGTGGTGACCTGTACTTGTAATCCCAGCACTAGGGAGGCAGAGACAGATGGATCCTATCTGAAATATTGACTCCAGGTGATTGAAGACGCCACCTGATGTCAACATTGAGCCTCCACGCACGCGCACAGGCAACCCTCAGTGGGTGCTGGGGCTGTGATCCTGGACTGACAGCAGTGCCATTCAGAGATGTGCAGGGACAAGCAGAGAACAGACAGCTTCTTACTGTCAAACTGGACATAAAGGTCCCCTGCACCATGGGCCAGGATAGCCGTCCCTCCCGAGGGCCTCTGAAAATCACTCTGTACATCTCCAGACACAGTGGGGCCTGCTTTATCCGGATAAAGCTGGGTTTACCAGCTGTGATAAACATAAAGGAAACTTGGGAAGAAGAATAAGAATCCCAAAGGAGGCACAAGATAGAAGACAGAATGAACAAAGAAAGAAGACATCAGGGGCTGGAGAGATACCTCAGTGGTCAAGAGCACTGACTGCTCTTGCAGAGGCTCTCATTTCTTTACATGGTAGCTCACAACCTCCTGTAACCCCAGTTCCGGGAGATCTGATGCCCTCATCTGGTCTGCTCCACGGCACCAGGCGTGGCATGGTGTACAAACATACATCGGGCAAAGCACTCATATACATAAAATAACCATTAAAAATAAATAAATAAATGGAGAAAATGATGTGGAAGGGTTAGACTAAATAAGCAGTGATCTTAAAAACCAAGAATGAGGTTGAACTTGGGTGTAGAGAGACTGAAGGCAGAACTAAGTCGACAGAGACAGAGGAAGTCATTGGCGGCCTCTCCGGCAGGAATCAGCAGGGGTTACCTGGGTTAAAGGAATTGGCAGATTGACAGAAACGGAGACAGAAAACACAGGATAGACTGGGAGGACTGAAGGTGAATACCAACTAGCCCCGAGTTTATTTCTCAGCTAGCATATATACTAATTACAAGCAAAAGTACAGTACAATCAGCTAACCTCCCTGCACTGTCCTTGGGAGGAAGCTCAAGCAGAGGCTTTATCTCAAACAAGAATTCAGATAGCAAGCAGCTTCTAATCTCTAACGAGTGCCTCCAGCTGGCATACCCCGGCCCAAATCTTAATAGAATAATGTACTCTTTCGTCTGGGCAAAAATGCTCTTTCTTATGGGCTAACTCAGATGTTTCTCACAGCCCTCAAGGTTGCAGGCAGAGCAGGAAAGCTTGAACTCAAATGACTTATCCGTCAGAATTGACTCCATATGAAAACTGAGTCACACATGGCCACCACAGCAAGTTGGTGGAGATGCTGACCAGAGATCGAGTGCGTTAAGGCTCAAATGTCAGGTGACCACTGGCCACGAACGGTGGACATAACTTCTTACCACTCTACGGTAAAAACAGAATGAAAACACAGGCATCAGCAAGGAGATGCACTTTACAATTGTGCAGACAGCAAGACATGGGGGGGGGTACAGCAAGAATTCAGCAAACTGACTGAAGAAAGGGCTCAGCTGTTAAGACACTGGCTGCTTTTTCAGAGAACTGGGGTTTGGTTCCCAGCATTCACATGGTGGCTCTCATCTGTAGCTCTGGGTCAAGGGAATGCAGGGCTCTCTTCCGGCTTCTGCAGGTCCTTGACATTCAAGTGATACAGAGACATACAAGTAAAACCCCATACACATAATTTTAAAACTAATGAAAGCGAACCGGAAACAATAGGAGCAGCACATTCAGGCACATTTCTTCCTGATGGAAAGGAAGCAAGCAAGCTCAGCTTTCCAGCTAATTGACGACTGTCAAACTGGTATGGCAATGTATAAAAAAATTCACCTGCGTGCTATGGAAAAGATCCATTTGAACCGCAAAAATGCGAAACGTTTAAAAGGAAAACTTAAAGGAAGAAAAAAGACATAGTAGGGAAAAACCAAAAGCAAGCCCAGTTCAGTCAGTTTGAACAGTTGACAAACTCAGCTACTGGGCGTGGTTCACACACCAGCTATCCCACTTCTCCAGAAGCTAGGGCAGTAAAGGCAGCCTGAGCGATTTAGCAAAAACCTGTCTCAGGAAAAAAATCTTTATGTTTAAAGAAAAAAAATCACTAGACACCCTGGTAATCAGATTCTCTAATCAGAAAGATAAAAAGTCCTGCTGGGTGTGGTGGCACACCCTCTAATGCCCGCACTCCTGGAGGCAGGAGTAAACAGATCTGTGAGTTCAAGGTCAGTCTTGTCTGCAAACAAGTAACAGGCTGACAGGAACTAGATAGTAAGACCTCACGTCGCAAACAAATAAATAAAACTATAACTAGTACATAACTTAACAATATTGCACATAAATACCTCCAGAAAAAGAAGAAATAAGCCTACTTGTCCAGTCAGAGACAGAGGTATCCATCCCTCTTCCTATGTCATGGCCTAGAAAGGATGTGGGCGTGACACAGTGAACGCAAAAACCTCAGCATTCAGAAACACAATGAACTTGTGCAGAAGTCCACGTTTCCAGCACCTTCAAATAGCTAGTATTACACACAAGAGTTCAAGATCAATTCTCCCTACATGAGAGTTCAAGATCAATTCAAAAGGAAAATTCAAAATATTTCACACATTTGGAATTTAAAAAAAATCCTATGTAATAAATACATCAAAACAAAAAAAAACAAAAAACAAAAACAATGGAAGGTCAAAAATGCCTCCAAACCACTGATATCAAAATTACCATCTCTGGCAGCACTAGGTGCAGCTAAGGCAGCGTCCAGAGGGAAATGTAAAGCCAAAGACCCAACCTAGGATGACAGAAAACAAACTGAAGAGGCAGGAATAAAATTCCACAAACTGAAGGTCAAAGGGTTCTCGGAGCAGGAGAGACAAGCTCAAACAAATCTGGAAAAGCAGTCGAAAAGCTGTTTCGGGGCAGAGTCCAATCTAAGCAAGAAGCAGCTCGTGTCCAGAATAAGGAGAGCTGCTCTTCCTGCCTTAGGAGACAGGATGTGTGAGAGACTGCAGGTCTCCTTTCTTCTAGAGACGTCTAACCCTGGGTCTGACCTGACAGCTATGGGTCAGGGAGCCCTGAGCTGTAAAGGAATGGGAAGGCAGTGCATGGCAGGCAGGACGACTTACAAAGGCTCTCTGCTCCAGCTGGGAGAGCCAAGTAAGATCATCCATAGTGGGTAAATATGGCTCTGCCATCTTTTTCCCATAAGTTGTAAATATCCTTGGAGTTTGGGAGAGGGGAGGGCAGGTAGGGAGTGTGGTCCCTTCCATACGTGCACAAATTGATGACAGGAAGGTTGGCTGAAAGGGAGGAGAGCAAGCGGCAGCTACGATGGGCCAACCTTAACATTGAACCAGGCAAGGGAAGCCACAGGGGTCCTGGCTCTACAAACTCCGAAGTCACACAAACAGTCCCCCTTCGCGCAGCAGGCCCGGTTCTCCTTGCTCGGCGCCTTCACATACCTAGGATGGGACAGGGATCTTCACTGTAGGGAAGTCTTTCATTTCGTTGTCTTCCCTCCATCTTGCCCTTCCTAGACTGAGAAGCTGCACGGTTGCAGCTCAAGCATGTATCTGGTTCACTGGGTGAACCAGGAGAACCCTTAAACCTTAGGAGCCTCGCTTCCTACCAGGACAAATGGGTTCCTGTGCTGACCTGCCGTTGTTACCCACGAGGCACTGTTCCACAAGGGGATCACGGATAACCTGTAGGAGCTCTCGCTAGCGCTTCTTCTCACCAGGTGCCAGTATTTCCATACACTATGCACCCCTCCTCTTATCTGTTCCCCAGTGTCCCCAGCCCTGAGAACCTGCCCCAGGTCTTGGACAAGAATCTTGGTTAGCACAAACGGGGCTGGAGGGAGCTTGGAGTCAGAGGCCATCGGATGGAACTTACCCAACCACTGACTGCATAAACCCGCAGTGCCACGGAGGCCTTGGGCTCCTACCACTCATTGTTTCCCTTTTCTGGGCCCCTGCTGGAGCCCAGCCCTGCTCACCTGGATTGCTGCGAAGCCAGGGACAGTCCTCCACTTTCATCTTCCACATCAGCTCCTGCAGCGAGAGTTTGCCATACTTCCCCAAGGAGATGAATTGCTTCACGTTCTTAAAGAAGCGGCGCTTGTTGTGCCTGGTACCCCAGAGACCTGAAGGTACCAGCTTTCGGATGCAGGCCCGCAGAAAACCATATACCTGCCAGGGACTGCTGTGTAGGCGCAGCAAATTAATGAGGTGCAGTGGGCTGGTGTTCAAGGCACCTGCCACCTGGGGGGCCGCTGTCCGAAACCTACAATGTGACCTGAGGAGTCTGACATAGGAGCACCTTGCATGGTTCACAAGCAGCTGCTGGAATAGGGGCCGCATCTGCCAGTAGCGCCTCGGCAGGCGGCGTGGCCGGCATGGTGGTCCTGATGTTCTAGGCCTCGAGCCCAGAAAGATGATCTCCACCAGTCTCCTGGCCCCACACAAGCTAGGCTGGAGGTTGTTGAGTAGAAATGAGGGGTTCAGCCTCTCTTGGCCACCTCCCCTGGCGTAGAGGAAGCGTTTGGTCTCAGTAAAAGGTCTGGGCTGAAAGGCATTTTGGCATAGTGGTGACTGCAGGGATGTGGAACTGCGCTTGTGCTTACAGAACACTGACCCAGAAAGACTCAGGCCGGGTGCCTTTCCTCTGGAAGACAAATCTCCCTCGGTAGCTCTACTAGTAGGCCCTGCGGGGAACTCGGCAGGCCTTGACACCCATGTTTTGTCTAATGGGGTTGGAATCGCCTGCTTGTCGGGTCCCTTCTCCCGTCTCAGGGCCAGATTGCACCTGGCCTTCTTCGATGAAGGCACTCTTCTATCGGTGATGCTCAGACTCCGCTTCACGCCTCGAGATGGCAAGGGTTTCCATGCTTCCTGGTAACTGCTGTTCCTGACCAGGTGTGTGGATCCAAGATGGGTAAAATTTCTGCCCGCTGGTCGTGTGGGCCTGTATCTGGGGGGCACAGAGGGCCAGGTATCCCCGGTGCTATGGATTTGGTACAGGGGTGCCCCGCACACCTGGTAGGCACAGGTCGGGGGCACCAGCAGGTAGAGCGCACAGCGGGTCAGAAGGTAGACCAGCAGGTCGTCGCCCACCCGGCTCAGCAGAAGCATCCATGCACGACTGATGCGCAGGGTGTCAGTCACCGAGTTGGGCAAGTAGCTTTGCACGCTGGTTGTGAAGGCTACGGGGGCCCCGCCTTGGGTCCCGCTAAGCAGGGCGAAGCCAAAAGCCAGCACGTTTCTCTCGCCGCGCTCACAGAGTCGCTGCACGACCCTGGCCACCAGCTCCTTCAGAGATGACACCTGGTAAGGAGAAGAGGTCTTGACACGTGAGCTGTCCGACGTACTCCCGGCTCTCCGCCCCCAACCCACGGGGATTCCACCCGGAGGCCCACCTGGTGGAAGGAAAGGTCAGCGGGTGGAGGCTGCGAGCCCCAGGGCACACACACTAGGCACTGGGCCACCAACGTGCGGAAGGCCTTTGGGTCTCCAGGTTGCACAAGTCGCCTGCCCTCAGTTCCCAGGCGCCGCACGAAGGTTGCCAGAGGCCACACCTCTCGGTATCGGCTGCGCAGCAGAGCGCGCACAGCCCGGTAACGGGGCGCGCGGGGCATCGCGCTCAAGGTCCGGCCGGGCCTCCCACGTGCGGGAACTTCGATCTAGGGCTGTGCTCAGAAAACGTCGGGACGCAGGACATTGAGAGCCCGCGGGGGATAAAGGCGGGGTCGGGACGGAGGAAGGGGAGGGATCCAAGCGTAGCGGAAGGGGCGGGGTTGCACCAACAACACTTTTCTGTCGGTGGTCCCACCGTTGGCGCTTAGGGACTACCGACCAGTCTTGTTCCTCCAGTGGAGTTCGTTGGTTGCGGAATATGTAACCCGACTTGAATGGTTGCGGGGAGTAACAGAGAGAGGAGCGGTCACAAAGGTTGCCCTCCACAGAAACCTTCTCGGTCCTCTTTTCGCTCTGAGCTGGGGAATCCCAGGTGGTCTAGACTGGGGCGGGGTCGCAAGCAAAGACGCCTGTCCTTGAGAGCCGGCCGCCGCTGCCTGCGAATTCGGTGCAGGCAGTGGGTGGTGGCAGTTGGAGTTCTTTCCAGTCAGGCTTCACAATTACCGCCGGAATTCGACTGTACAGGTTCTTAAAGCTTTATTGTGGTCCTACCATAAACTCAGCTCCCAAATAGGTTTCGTTAACAGCCACCACCAAAGGAGGAGGACCAGGTGAAGCTGTGTGTCCGCTTTTCTTACTGTCACAGCGGCCTTCACCCCAAGGTCCAGAGCTACTGATCATCTCCCACTCACCTCAGGACAGCAGTCTCTTCTAATTGCAGACTGGCAGCTTTAACAGTACTTGCGAGCGCGGGGGCGGGGGGGTGGGGGTATGGCAGCGCGCTAGAGGTAGGGGACATAAGTAGTGACACTACCCAGAGTCATAGCTAGGCGCTGGGAAATAGGGAATCTGTGGTCTTCACAGTAGCTCAATTTGGCAAACACTGAAATGCTAACAAACCTAACCTTTGGTGCCTTCAGCTTTCTGAGGAAATTGCTTCTATCCACCGATCTAGCATTTGAACAGGCCTCAAGCCCTCCCGACAGGGGCTTTTTCATATTTACTCCCTTGTAGGAGGTCTGCCGCCTTGTAAATGCTCAGGATTACAGGTATTATTTTAGAAGTCCATTTAGTGGGCGTCAGCTTCTTTGAGGGGGTGTTTTTGAGGTTTGCTGGGTACTGCTACTTAGGAGATTTGGGACTGAACTGAGAAATTTGTGCCAACAAAGAAGTTATCTTAGTGTGGTTTCCCAAAGAAGCCAGCATTGAAAACAGATTGAAAAATTAGAATATAGCTGGGCATGATGGTGCATCATTGTAGTCCTAGCTCTTGGGAGGTAGAGGCAGGAGGATGAGGAGGCATTCAAAATCAGGCCAGCTGCACTGTGAGTTTAAGGTCTACTGTGTCAAGTGAGACCCTGCCTCAAAAAACAAAGAGGAGAAACGTGGGTAGCATGTGCTGACATGAAACCCTGGGTTCAAGCCCCAGAAAACCAAAGCAGAAAATACATTAGAAGCTGTCCGTGAGCTATGATGGAACCAGTGAACACACAGAGAGAGCATACTTGTAACAGGCCTGCTTTAGAAAGCTGTTCTTACAGACACTAGGCCAGGCAGAGGCTCTTTGGGGAGGGCTGCACCCCAGGAAGTATCCCAGAGACAGCAGGTGGTAGAGGTTAGACACTGCAGGAAAGAGGCAGAGGAGAGGACCCCAAGTGTCCCTACCCATATAGGGATAAGTGTCTATGTAGGAAATCCCTGGGGCCTGTCATGCTCTGGTTGTTACCCCAACCTGCTGGCAGCAAGTCACTCCTGCTGGATTGTCAGCATCCAGAATCCCGGCAAGGCTCTGGATGTGACGCTGTGCTGCTGTAGCTTGCCAGGTTCAGACATCACCGGAACACTGATTTGCTTCTTAGTGGTCAAGATGGGAACATGAGAATGGTAATTTTCATTTACATAGTTTGTCACTGACACAGCAATTTCATACCTATTATTGATTTGATCAACATCAAACAGTTCGGTTAGTATGTGAATGAATGCCACTGTGCACTTTTATAGGCCAGAGGCTGGTGAGACAGCAGAACCTCGAGAGAGTATGTACTGGTTCTGCACTTGGGAGCCCTGACACTGACCAACTTGGTCTCTTCTTGGGATATGTGACCTTGTTCTGTTTCCTTGGTGCCACCTTAATCCATGCTGACACCACTCCCATCTCTGTTTGCTTCATCCTGCACATTAAACTGCCCATGAAAACCAATAAAAAGTACTTACGGGCCCAAAAATCTCTTTGAATGTCGCTATTTAATCCTCATAGCTTAGCAAACAGAGCTCAGTGCCTTTTTTACACCTTTGGATTTTCGAGACCTTGAAAGTTATTTGATGAAATTTAAGAAAATAGTAAGATAAACTCATCCACTTGGACTTGGAAAGGTTGTATTTGCTTATGGAATTAAGTTTCTTAATTGCTCCTGTTGTAAGCACATGGCTGGCTAGCCTATGTGGTTCTTTCTCAGAGGATGGGGTGTCTGTGAAGCCCTTCAGAAGAGAGGTTTCTTCCAGGCTGGGCAAATCATCAGATCCAATGTGAGCTGTTTGCAATCATGAATAGCAAGGGGAAGGGAGAGTTGAATGATTAAGCCACTGGCTTCTGACTTGAGAAAAGCGGTTCAAGTTTTCAGTATTTAAAGAAGGTGCTTAACCCCTTCCTTAAAGAGGCAACTCTGCCACTGCTCAAGAGCAGAGGAAAGCCTAGCCACCATGAGATGACGCTAATCCTTCTGCGTGCTGCATCCAGCAACTACCACCTCTTCTTCCATCACTGCAGTAGGTTTTTAAATACTCGAGTTCCTTTGGGTCACTTTGACAGCCGCTGGAAAGATCTTTGACAGACACATGGGAGTATTTATCCTCCTGCTCAATACACCCACCACAGTCCTCTCATTACTTCCCAGCCTTTTACTCTGGGTTTCTGATCCTCACATTACAGCTTCTGCATCACCACAGTGTGTGTGTGTGTGTGTGTGTGTGTGTGTGTGTGTGTGAGAGAGAGAGAGAGAGAGAGAGAGAGAGAGAGAGAGAGAGAGAAAGAGAGAGAGAGAGAGAGAGAGATTCTGATAGCAATGCTGGTCTCTGCCAAGTCCTCAAGTCCTCCCTGGAATATAACAAACATTTCACATTTTAGGTCTCAGGATTCATAGAGTTTAACAAAATAAGAACACAGAAGCAAAAAACAAAACAAAAAACTCTCCAAACACACAGCACTCAAGAGGCTCAAACAGGATTGACATGAGTTCAAAGTGATCCTGAACCACCAAGTAGAACTGTCCCAGTTAAAAAAATAAAACAAAAAGTCCAAATACAGAAAGTACAAGAATGAGTGTAAAAAGAAACAAAAAAATGCACCCACAATTCCCACAGTATTGGTAGATGTAAAATTTCCAGTTACTGAAACTGATCCACAATATGACTGGTACAAGTTTATGTTTAGAATGAAAAGCCAGGAAGGTGGAATATAATTAAAGAGCAGGTCAGAAGATGTGGAGAAGCAAATACAGCTTCCAGAGATAAAATGAACACACGAGTCAAAGGAACAAAAATTACAATAAATGAACCAGGTATCAAGTAAAGTTATCTTAAAAGAAAACAGGTAATATGGAAGTAAATGAAAAGATAAGGTCATCCAGGAAAACACAGATGTGAAAAACAGGCTGCAGTTTTCCCATTATTAGACATGTACGCATTATTAATGTATACTAACCAGAAGAAACAAAAAGAACTATACAATGATAAACGGAAATCCTGAACTCAGAGAGAAGAAGGACGACTTCTCACCAAGCAAGTACCCCAGACTTGAGGAACTCATGATGATGGGACCACCGAAGGAAGACACATTCAGAGGAAAGTCATGGCCAGCCGGTCACTGTCCTACCCATGTGCCCAGGAAGATGCTGTTTACCGAAGACAGGCCTATGAGTTAGGCTGTGCTAGAATTCTGACATCAAGGCACTTTTGAAGAGCCAGCTCTGAGCTTTCCTTCCTTGTGAGCTTTCTGTGGTAGATCCCACGTTTCAAAGGGAATGGTGGTCAAGGTTACCTGAGTCTGAGGTCAAAAGATTTCTGTTCTGCCTGAACTGTCAGAAGAACTGGCACAAGGCTATCCACAACGCACTACTGTTACTCCCAACTGTGCAGGACCTGGTAACCCGGCCTCCCTGTTTCTCCCACCTGAGCTGGGCTGGGAGGATTTCTTTGGTCTTCTTTAAGAACCAGCTTTGGGGATCCTGGGCTTCTGTGTAGCTTTTCTGTTGTTTCTTTGAATTTTATTTTGATTTTATTATATCCTACTTACTTCAGGGTTCTTTTTCTTGTCCCAAGAGACATCTTGGACATTTAACCATTTTTAGTTTCTGCTAGAAGTGTATAGGCAGAACAAATTTTCTTATTACTGAATTGCTGTGCATTAAGCTTAGTACACAGATATTATAAATTTTGGTATTTTGTTTTCAACTCAGGTGAAAATATTTCCTAAGTCCCCCTTCTTAAAAGACGGTCTTTCAATACAGCCCGGGATGGTCTCAAGTTTATGGTAATCCTCCTGCTTTAGCCTCTCAAGTGGTGGGATAACAGGCATGTGCTGCTTTGCTTTCTTTTTTGACTGATGGGTTATTTCAAAGTGTTGTTTTAAAATTGTCTTACCTCCAGGAATGGGTCTTTCCCGGTAAACATTCCATGTGTTCTTCAAAAATGCATTTTGCTAATGCTGTTTGGGAAGAGTCCATGAATGCTAACTAGAGGATTATGGGAAGTGTGTTCTGCATGGCTCCCATATTCTTATAGATCCGCATGCTTGTCCTGTCATTGCTGTGAGATTTTGTCATTTGATGGATATGTTACTTTCTCCCTAGAGGTCAATGTCTGCTCATTAGTTTGAAGCTCTGAGCCCAGCCACATAAACATGACAACCATGTCCCTATGACAAAATGTTATGTATGAGAAGACATACTTTACACCCTGGTCATATTTTCTCCTAAAACGTATTTTATCTGACACCAATGGGGCCAGTCTAGCTTCATTTCGCTCAGTACTAATATATTATCATTTGCTTGTTTGTGTCTGTATATTTAAAACAGGTTTCTTAAAAGCTGCACGCAATTGGGGCTTTTTAAAATTCAGTCTGGCAATCCTTGGCTTTTATTTGGAGATGTGAAAGCCATTTGCATTTCATGTAACCATTAGGGTGTCTTGGCTTAAGTTTACTATGCTGCAGTTTTCTACTTGACCCTCCTGTCGTCCTCCTTCATTTTACAATTTTGTCTTCTCTTGTGCTTTTATTTGGCGGGGGTGGGGGGGACGGGGGATGGGACAAGGTCTCAAGTAGCCCAAGCAGGCCTTGAACTCACATGTAGATGAGGCTACCCTTGAACTCCTGATCCTCCTATTTTCTAAGGCCTGAGATTATACGTATGACTTGGATTGAGTTCTTACATGGTTCATTTTATCTCTAATAACGACTTAATGGTTTGGTTTGAGGGTTTATAGTATGCATCTTTAAACTACCCAAGTGTGCTATGTCACTGTAGGGGCAGGCTTTGAGGTTTCCTACACCCAGGTGACTGCTTAGTGTTTTAGCCATTTCCTGTTGTCTGCAAGACGTAGAGCTCTCAGCTACTCCTCCAGCACATCTGCCTGCATGTTGCCATGCTCCCTGCCATAATGGACTGAATCTCTGAAACTATAAGCTGCCACCTCAACTCAACGTTTTCCTTTATAAGAGTTTCCATGGTTGTGGTGCCTCTTCACAGCAACAGAAACCCTAAGATAGAAGTTAGTATCAGGGACTGGGGTGTTGCTGTGATAGGCCTGACCATTTTTTTTGTTTGGAGTAATATGGACATTGTGAATCTGAGTTAGAAAAGCAGTGGAATGCTTTAAGCATTTAAGTCCATACTACTATTAGGAGCATGGAAAGCAGTGGTGCTGATTGTGATTTGATGAATTATGGGGATCAAGAGGTTTCAGAGAAGAAGAATGTTAGTATGTGGCCTAGAGATTGATCTTATAATATTAAAGTAGCTGCTTTTTGCCCTTGCCCAAAGAGTCTGTCTGAGGTTAAAGTGAAGAGTTTTGTATTAATGATGGCAGGTACTTACTAGCTGTAAACCTTCCCACAGCATATTAATTCTACTGGCAGAGAAAAAAAATCTCAAAACAGCCTAGTATAGTGTCTGCTTTGTGGTTACTAGTATTAACTCTAATGAAGATTTATAACAAAAAGGAGCAGGCTGAGAAAGGAAAATATTTGAGGAGAAAAAACAGTGCCATGCTGTGTATTTTAATCTTTTGGCTGTTTGGTTTCTCCTGAAAATTTTATTTTCTAAAGCTGTCCTGGCATCCAGAGCTGTATGGTTTTTAACAACAGGTGTTGTATCATTTAATCATTTTGTGGAGGGTTTCCCCCGATTCTGGCAGAGAATGACTGAACTATATTTGACACTGGGGCCTGTGAGAAGCCCCACCAGGCATTTCCTGATGGCAGAAGGTTACCTTGCCTGCTCCTTGTCGATCTACATTCATCAGTCCAATGCCCACCTTTGCCACACCTTCTGTACACTCCAACAGACCATTATGACAGGGAGCATGGTGATATGCAGGCACGCATGGTGCTGGAGGAGTTCTACATTTTGTGGGACTTGAATATCCATGACCCTGGAATTAAAAGTCCCATGCTCTACAGACCGAGCAAGCCAGGCATTCCTAAGAATAAATCTCCATGTGTGATTATTTTGGGAGCTGGGTGGTGGGCCCCTCAAAAAATCAAAAGAACTATGTGGTCCAGTGATGACCAAAGCATCATTTCACATTTTGCAAATGAAACTGTCTTAGTAGGGTTCAATTGCTGTGAAGAGACACCATGACCATAGCAACTCTTATAAAGGAAAACATTTGAGACTGGCTTACAGGTTGATAAGTTCAGAACAGTTTTCCTTTATAAAAGTTGCTGTGGTCATGGTGTCTCTTCACAGCAGTAGAAACCCTACTAAGACAGCAGTCTTATATGACACTGCAATAAGCATACTCTGCTTACACAGACACATTCTTCAGAGCCTGTCTCTGCCACTGTGATTCATGATTCGATGAGAATCCAGCAACTGGGATGCCGTTGCTACCTTCCCTGCTAGAGTAGACAAATAGCCAACTGGGATGCCATTGCTACCTTCCCAGCTAGTGTAGATAACTAATTTCTACATGTTATAACATCCAAAACACATTGTTATGGAGCTTGATGTGACGCCAATTAAAGTGACTTAAGCAACATGAAAGCCCATTTTTAGTATGTTACCATGTGATTACGCCAGGCAGATTTGGATTCCTGTCAGTATGCCCCCCCTAGCTTCTCCTGCTGCTGTTTTACATTCATGAACTTTGTGAAATCCCTTTAGGATGTAAACTGTATCTGCAGTGGTAATTTCTAAATTAGCAGAACTTACTCATTTTAGTGGCTTAGGTCTTATCAAATTGTTCCAAGTTACCTTTAGCTTTGCTTCCTCTGTACTTTATGTCACACATCTCGTTTTAGACTACTCTAAGGTTTTCTTCTACGGTAGAATCTCAGCAGCTTGGTGGGCGCTGTGATGACTCATCTCTGGACCCATACTCTTCTAGTTCTTGTCATGTTTGATGTTTTCCTAAACATTATTTGTTCAATACTCCATCTTTTCTCTCCTTCAAAGCTTCCACTTAGCTCTAACTGGTTTGCTGGAAGTTCTGCTCCACAGACTGGTGCTTTGTTTTTAGATGGTTTATGCTTCAGATTGGCCTAGGAATTCCTGAGGTCAAGCAATCCTCCTGCCTCAACCTCCCGAGTGCTGGGACTATAGGTGTGAGCCATGCCCAACAATAATAGCACTACAAATGTACACTTATGTGGAAAACAAGTATCGTGGAGGCTATCCAAATTATGAAGGACACAACAAGGCAGTCACAGGGAAATCCAGAGTAGATCTTACTTCAGCATGGATCCCATTCTACACAAATGTAAACATACAATCCTTTCAGAAGCACTCATCTAACAGTCTGTTGCTCTTCAGGTCACGCGGGAAAGCAAGAGTCTGTCTTCGAGGGTCAGTTCAGCTTATGTGGCTTACTCATACCTATGTGGTGGACTGAGACAGTATCACCAGATTTTTAGCAAGGGGAGTAGAAGGGCAAGAGGAAAGGATGAGGGTGGACCCCAGGGGCCGTGTGTCATGAAACAGTTACAGCTTGAGAAACTGAAAAGGCAGTATGAATGGAATTGGCCCCCATAAGCACAGAGGGAGGTGTGGCTTTGCTGGAGGAAGAGTGTCATGTGAAGGCCGACTCTGAGGTCTCATACAGGCACAAGCCATGGTCAGTATCTCAGCGCAGTTCCTGTTGCTTGTCAATCAGTATGTGGGACCTTCAGGTCCAACCCCATTAAATGTTTACCTTTATAAATTGCAGGGTCACAGTGTCTCTTCAAAGCATTACAAACCCTAAGACAGTAAGGAACATTTCCCTATAGCCACTCTGCCCATACCTGTCACTCCTCAGAGTTGATCAATGGAGACCCATTTTACACTTGTTCTGAGCCATGGAGTGTAGCCTGACTTTATTTCGATGGCTGTCTCTTTCAGGAGGTGACAGAACTGTCTCATGTTCTTCAGGGAAGGAGAATGCATTGACACTGGTGTGTGGAGACTTCGGTTTCCTCAATGCTCACCAAACTGGACATGCTATCGCAGCAGTTGCACCCCAACATGCCTGGGCTACCCCATCCTCATATACCCCAAGCAGCCTCCAACCCCTGCTTTTGACTTGTGCTCTGCTTGGTGGGGCTCTCCAAGCCAGCTTCAAGCCTACCCCTGCCCCAGGACCCAGGTGAATGAACTCTAAATGCCATGTGCCTTGCATAACTGTGTTGGAAGTACCTTTAAAGATCCCACTATATACCTGAGATTGCATATCTGCATTAACATTTTAATTGGTAATACTAAAGGTACTACTTGAAGCCAATGTTTGCCTTTGAATCATGATTTCAGTTTACTACCCCAGAATCATAACATTCACAAAGGCACAGATAAGGATGAATGTGTCCCACTTAGAGTTGCCTTCCAGGTGACCAACTCTCAGAGAAGAGCCTGGCACCCTACGAGGAAGGATACTGTAGAGGAGCAAAAGAAACAGCCAAGCCCCATGTCACCAGAGCACACACTGTTCCACATTCCACTTGCCTTTGCAAATAGCTCTTTACAGCATTTCCCCTAATTTAAGACCAACTTGAACACTGGCAACTGTGACCAGCCACTAAATGACAACATGAGCTCCGAGGACATCTGTGGCTCCAAAGCTGGAAACACCCTGGGCATTTGCTCCTTTTCAATGCAGAAACAAATCTATCTTTTGTATTGTTCTCTGAGAGAGGTTTAATTTACAACATCTACAATATTTTCTATGTTATTATAGGTTAAGAAAAATGTCACAGCCAAAGAAATTTATTTTAAAATAGAAACAAACATACATACATTAAGCTTTAAACAATCAAATTTTAAACAAAAGGGAAAAAGAGCCATTTGATCCCAGAGTCCATACAGAACAACTTTTCATGTGTGAAATCCACATAAGGGGCACTTGAACAAGTTGACATGGAAATCCATCATTCTCCCTACCCTTGCGTGCTCAGGTGTCCAATGGCTGCCATGGGACACTCATGCACAGAGAGCTACCCTTGGGTGACTGCCCGCTGGCACCATCACCAAGACCCAAGTTCTCGTGGGCTGTATGGTTAAGTGCTATGGTTCTTTCCAAACACAAGAGAGGGTGCTCAGGGATACTGAGAAATGCTCAGAGGGATTTGGCAACGCAGAAGATGTGATGTCTAGGAGTTCCCCTAAAGCCCCCAGGAATACTCATGGCACAACTGTGCTGTGCAGTGCCGCCTGGGGGGCCTGGGCCGAGATGTTCAGTCTGGGTGGGGCTTCCGTTTAGGCTGCTCCTCATAAGACTCCCCAAATTCATTGACCCTGCTCTTATCCACAGGGTAAAGCCTGCAATGGTAGGGATGGATAACTATTAGTAAGGCAGGCCCTTTTTGTCCTTGAGAGGAAGACGTGGCTCCTCTGTAAACACCCTCCAGTAATCTAAGACACCTTCATGTCAGGGACCTTTACAGGTCTGGGGCTGCCTCCCCCCTCTAGTGCTGCATTCTGCAGGATTGGGAAATGAGAGCTTGGCTAACCAGAGAAGGAAGAAAGAAGACCTGCAGTAGGGTGGGACCTGGTGAGGCCTCACTGTGGGGAAATGTGAAAAGTTATCCAGGCACTTCTAGACAATTACTGGCTTTGAGCACTCTGCCCATATGGCTATGCTCTTCAATCCTGCAACCGCCTACTCTAGCAACATAGCCCTGCCTCCGTGAAGACACCAAAGCAGGGAGGGATGCAGTGTCCACTGTCTGAAGTTCTCCTTGAGGCTCACAAACAGTAAGACAACCAGATCTTAGCTTTAAACAAACCCACCTCCCATCAAAAGCCCTGGGGCTGGCCTCTCTGCGTAAAGACTCGGGACCACTTCAAGGGTGCCCTGCTGGCTTGAGACATCGGGACTCTCACAGAATAGGCCTGTAACAGGTGTGTCAGTAGCTGAGTTTCTAACAAGCGCATATCTATCTTCAGATGTGTCAGGGAGCCAATTATGGATGTGAAACCTAAGAACCAGACCTCATTCAGCATGTGGGTGTGGTACTGTGTTCCTATGACAAAAGTTCTTCCCAGACACACAGTGCATTGACATAAAATCCTAGCCCAGGAACAGCTGCAGGAAGCTGAAGTAGTTTTGGGAAGACAGGCTCATCCTGTATTGGATGTAGTGGCATTCCATTTGTGTCGTAATATATAAAGCTTGCCTGAACTTCAGAGAGTAAAACAGCCCCACTGGTCAGTCTTACAGACCAGGCAGTGGTAACGCACACCTTTAATCCCAGTAGCCATACTAGTTGCTATAGAAGCCAGGCGGTGCATGCCTTTAATCCCAGTCTTAGAGAGGAATATAAGACAGGATGAGACAGCTCTGATTCTGGAATTCCTGGAGGCAGGATTGCCATTTCAGATGGAGGTAGAGGTAAGAGCCAGTGGCTGGTTGCTTTCCTTTTCTGACCTTCAGGTTGAACCCCGATTTCTCTGAGGTTTTATTAACCCTGTTTCAGTCGGACGGCCACAGCTTGGAAAGCATAGAGGAAGCACTGTCATCACAGGGGATGCAGGGAGGGAGGGCTCAGGCGCCAGTGGCGGCTCCTGGGGAATGGGAGGTGAGGTGGCAACACTACAAGAAGCCCTTTCCTCATCATGGACTTAGGCTCTAGGGTCAGACAAGATGGGCAGCCTAAGATTTTAAGGCTTATTCCAGGAAATCCCCAAACCCGGCTCTACCATGCACAGCCCACAAGCATATGTTGGGTGCATATGCACAACAGAAAGGCCAGATGCAAGCCCAGAGTAGGCAAGGGAGGCTAGGCAAGCATTTGTGCTTTAATAAATATATCTTCTAGAGGCTTTCCCTTGGCTGGGTTGGTAGCTTGGATACACTGTTCTGGTCTGAGGCCCTGGTGGCTATTAGCTGCTGGTGGGTACAGTCCAGGCCCCGGAGAGAGAGCCACTGACCTCTACCTGCAGGGCATGTAGCCTGAAAGAAGATGAGGACCCCCACCCCTGCCCCACACTGGAGACCTGTGCTTGAGGACTATTTGCTAGACAGTCAAAACTGATACAGGACAACTGTGCAGGGGACAATCTTACACTGTCACCACAAGACACAGCTGGAACCTATTTTGGGCAAGAGAGAAAAGCCACCATCCGCCAAGTCTGCCTGAAACAACAGACAGGTGCAGGGCTCTACAGCCAAGGAGGAGTCGCATGTACACACTCACCACCTCTGGTAAAGGTAGACCAGGAACACCACGTCATCTCTGAAACAGGCCAGTCGGTGGGATGTGGGCATGGTGATGATGAAGGCAAAGACATCATCAATGAAAGTGTTAAAAGCCTGCAAAGCCAGATGAAGCAGTGAAACCATCACAAAGCTGGAGTCCTACATTTTATCACCCAAGTCAGCGAGCTGTTCCTCAGCAGCTGGCAGGACCTGTAACTGTGATATCCACAGCAACAGTGAGTGAAGATCTAGCAGGGCACCAGAGCAGCGCCAGCAGGGCAGCGGGGTCCCAGCCCCATATGAGAATCTGCAGCTCTCGAGGAGGCTGGGAACATGAGCAGAGCGGCACTGGGGCTGGCTCCTCAGAGAACTGAAACTGCTTCCTATAAGCTCAGTCTACCCAACCCGGTACAAAGGGTTCCAGGCTCTGTTGGGAAAACACAGAGCTCTGATCTCACACTGAACCAAAATATATTTGTGTTTTGACAGTGCTGCCAAAAAGGAACGTGACCCTTCACTCACAACTCCCCCTTATCATGACTATGAGAACCTTCATCCTGTAGTTGGTGGCTTTACAATTTGAAAAGATGTCTTAGTTTTTTCAACAAAGTGGAAAGGGCCAAAAGTATTGTGTGTTTGTGAGCTCATGTGCACGTACCCCACCAAGGGTCTTCCAGGCATTCTTGGCATGGACCTGGTGCTTACCTTGTAGGTAAAGGCCTTCCAGGGCAGATGCGCCACTGACTTCATCTGAAACAAGGAAGATACCACAGTCAGTCACAGGCAACATAGAGAACATAGGAGTATTACCTTAGCAGAGACACCTGGCCTTACCTTGTAATTGACAAAGAGCTGGGGCAACATGAAGAGAAAGCCAAAGGCATAGACACCTGTGGAAACAGAAAACATGCATGAAAAAGAACCAAACATCCATTCTGCTGGGGCTATATACAGAGACACCCTGCTTCCAAAAGACCTCAGTTGGCTTTGTCACAGTGTAGCTTCCTGGCTAATAAACTCACCAAGAGTCAAGGACAAATCATAAAAGCTGATTGCTATTAACCTTTGTCTACAAGAATTAAGCAAGAGCTGGACACTATCATAGGGACACTTGGAAACATGCCAAGATTAAGCCTGGGACTCAGACCTAGAAGCATGTCCATCCAGAGCTATCTGCTTATTGGTAGGCTGCCTAACTTCACTGCTGTTCACTGGTACACCCCAAAGCACGAGAATCCAACACTCTGACACTTAGCCATGGGACACACACACACACAGCATACAGACACCATGGGCTGTGAACCACACACAGGGCAGCAGGGCATCGACCAACCTCCCCAGCATGTCCACAAAACTCAGCTTGGCATATTCTGGTGATCTGAGAAACTCTATGGAATGAGATGTCAGATGGGATCTGAATGCTAGTGTTGCCTATTTTTAGGGAAGGAAACAGACTAGCCACTACAGGATCAAAGCTCAGGAACAGGCTTGTTCAGTGCTTAGGCACCACAATACTGGGCACTGTATGAGTGCTAAAGGTAAGGAACCAACTGGCTTTTCATCCTAGAAACCTGTCCCACCAAGTGATGGAGAGGAATAGGCAAAGTAGCACCTACTGCAAACAGCATCACCAAGGAGGAGACACATGGACTCACCATTCACAAAGCTGTTGATGAGCCAGGAGTACCAGCTGAAACAGAAGTAAAGAAGTTTTGAACTGAGGCCATGTTGCTGAATGTTATAATGAAAAAGCACCCTCCTGAAAAACGATTTTGACACCCAAGCACTCAGGGTATCTGGGACGTAAGCAGGCTCATGTGGAGAGACACCACTGAATGGGCAGACTCCCAGGACTTCCAGAGAGACGCAAACCCATGTACAGCATCCAACCCTGAAATCTATCTAAGTAGGGCCATGATGTCCACCCTGACCGCAGAAACACACTGCGTACATTTCTCCACCAGACACAGGGTCCCAAGTCTTTGAGTTCTTCTGACTCTTCTTGTCTGGCTGAAACCGACGATCAAAGCAGCATCATGTTAGCTTTTTTTCTCTTCCAAACTCTGTCCAATCTCTGTAGTCAAAGTTGGTACCACAGCAGGGAAAAGCCTGCACTTCCCAGGTTGAAGGCAAGCATGCTATGTGTATTGTGTGGTCCCTGCAGCCTTCATGAGTACCTAAGATGCACCACGGCACACCAGTGGTTCCTGTCCTCGTCACGACCCAGAGGAGATGAAGACCTACATCTGAGAAGGTCCCTAGTTCCTGGCAGCCCAAGTGGGAGCCGCTCTACCAGGTGCTGTGCTGTGCTCAGAAATCAAGCCAGGGTGTGGACGGTGCAGTACCCACCTCTTATACTTGATATTGAGGAGTGAGTAGACAGCGCCCCCGACACAGAGAGGGTATAGCAGGTAAGACAAGTACTTCATGGCCTGCAAGGGACAGAGGCAGCTTCTCGTTAAACACCCCAACCACCAAACACCTCAGCAGATGCATTATCTAACTTGTGACAACAAGAACAAGGAAAAAAGACAGAACCCCAATAACATTTCAGGTAATAGCACAACAGTGTGCAATGGCCATAATTCTGCCAAGACTCCAAAGCGAGAACCCCAATGCATACCACGGGCAGCAGTGACTGCGATGCATCACCCCCAATGTATCAGATATGCTGTTTACATCAGACTGGCAAATCCAGTCAGGAGAAACCAAGGAAGTGCCCAGGTCACAGATCCAGACTGCGACTATACCACAGGTCCTCTATTTACTCTGATTTGTTCTTTGCTATCATCTCACTAAAATCTGAAATGCAAATAGCTGAGCTTTGAACTAAAACACCAAATCCTGTACATAGACATCCTGTTAGATCCAACATACCCCACTCCTAAGCAATAATGGGGAGGCTAGGGCCTGGATGTCAGAGGGCTTCCTGTGGCCTCTGTATGAATGAACAGAGAAGCCAGGTGTCTGGTAGAAATGATCTCCTGAACAGCAGGATCTGAGAGATTGTTCCTTCCCTGGGAAGAGGGTACACCCACATGCTTACCCTTGGGACTCCTAGTCTGGTTCCATCACATTCTCAGGACAAGTTCCCCCCAAATTATAGCAAGGGCCCAATCCTTTATGGTATCATAGGTTCCCCAACTGCTTACCTGGGCATCATACTTCTCAGTCTTCCTCTCAGATTCACTGTGGGTGCCAAACTGTTGTGAGATTAATATAATGTCAGATGAATCAGGAGACTATCAGCACAGCAAAGCTAGGACTGTAGCAATCAAGGGTGTAGGGTCCACTGTACTACCCTCAGTGCCAACGCTGGCCGCACCCAGCCTCGGGCTTAGGCACTGGCCGGTCCTGCCCCAGTTCCACCATCATCAAGGCCCTGACCCTTTGCATCTACTGAGTCGGTCCGATCTCCTGATGAATCAGGTGAAAAGTTAGCAACTGACTAGAAAGCTGACATGTGCTCCATCAGTGGGGTCCTGCAGCCTGGGTGAGGAGCCCCATCTTGGGGGGCTAGTCTGCATGCATGTGCCTGCTCCGGGAAGCTCTGAACTAGGCAGGAGAGACAGGATAAAGGGCCTCCAGAAGGTTCAGCACTAACTTGACGGCAACTAAGAAACGACAGTCTGGTGAGTCTGTTCAGAAAAATCTATGCCTGGAGCAGTTATCACACATCTCACCTGAAACACAGGCCTCAGGCCTCTCCAGGCCACTGTCATCTTCAATGCCTTCTTCACTTTCCAAAGCTGAAGGCAGACAAGGAAATATATACTTAATTCTGAGATGCTGGATTAGGAGCTAATCTGTAAAGGACAAGACCTGGTACCCATCACCCCTGTCCCTCTAGTCACTGTTTCTGTTCCCTCTACCTCTCACAGTCATTTGTGGACTAGGAAGGCTCCGCACTACACTCTTGGCTGTCCACACCAGGTGGACTGTGCAGTCACTGGTAAAACACAAGTAAACCAGTACTAATACCGCAAACCAAGACAGTCTTCCTCCTGGGCCCCAAGCCTCTTTCTGAACTCACTAGGGATCCATGTCTTCTTCAACATCCTTACTGCAACCTTGTACCAGTAGTATTTACTAAGGTCAGGTATAGCACATTGCCTCTGGGCTGGAAGTAGAGCTTAGCAGGAGAGCCTGTGCGCAAGAGTACACAGATCCTGGGCTTCACATCCACACAGGGGAGATGAAAGGGAGAGCAGATAATGATGCAAGTATCACAGCAGCTTATAAAACCTGTCAACACAGGGTCTACCCAACAGGATCTACTGTACCAAGATGTACCCTCAGAGACCTCCTTACCCAGCAGATGTCTTCCTGATGTTTCCAGAGGTGTGCAGGTCCTCTGAGGGACTCCTGTTTCAGGACTCAGAACAACTGAACAAGTCCTGAAGTTCACAGACCTCACAGAAACTCACCTAACACAGCATGGTGAATAGGACTCACCTCAATGGCAGCCCCAATACCAGCAGGGATGAGCACCAGCAGGCTTGTCTGTTCATCCAGCAGAAAGAGGAAGATGACCACAGTGCTGAAGCAACGCCAGAGCACTGGGGACATGAACACATAAGGTGGTGAGGGCACACTGCACCCACTTCCACCCACCTTTTAGCCATTATCCCCTCCCCTCCAGCTCTCCTAGTTTGCCACCCCAATTAAAGAAAAGCAGCTGGGCTGGAAGAAGAGCTTAGCAGGAGAGCCTGTACGCAAGAGTACACAGATCCTGGGCTTCACATCCCACAGGGGAGACGAAAGGGAGAATAGATAAGGATGCAAGTATTTTTGTTTGTTTGTTTGTTGTTTTGTTTCTTTGAGTAGCCTTGGCTGTCCTGGAACTCACTCTGTAGACCAGGCTGGTCTTGAACTCAGAGATTTGTGTGCCTCTGTCTTCCGAGTGTCAATATTAAAGGTATATGCACCATGGGAATAACAGTGTGCACCACCACCCAGCCAAAGAAGTAACTCATGAAAGCACTTTAAATAAATTGTCAGAGGCCACAGAATGGAGCAGAAGGAAGAGGATATGGTCTAAGCAGGTACCAGATCTGGGTGATAGTCACAGACACAGAGAAGCAGATACTGGGTTGGCTGCCCTGGCTGAGTGCTTGCTTGTGCCCTTACTCTATACTCTTCAACTTTGTACCACTCTATAGTTTTTCCTTTTACAAAGCTATGCTTTTGTTCATATCAGCAAGAGGTCCCTCTTCCATAGGTGCCTGGTGACAGACACTGAGGGGCTATCCTGGCAGTTAAATCCAGCTCCCCCTGGGGTAGCCTCCCCATTCTATCCCTTTATACCTTCAGCTATACTTATGTCAAAGGCTTGTCACCATTACAACTCTACCACACTAGCCACTGCTCCTTTTGGTATACAGCAAAACCATCATACTGGATCTTGTACAAACAACTACTCTGCTAAGTCAGGTCTCATTGATGAGGACACTGTTCCAAGTGCTAGGGAATTTACTATGAAAACTGACTCTAAAGCCAGCAGCCAGAGCTTCTGAGGCTTTGGACAACACTCTGGGGTATCCTCTCTGGAGCCAAGAGGGAGGTGGTAGACAGAAGGTCAGGTGCTATACTGAAATCTGTGAGCAACCAGGCATTAATAGACTCTGCACCTTGTGCCTCCAAGGGCAGGCCAACACCACACCCTTATACAGAAGTCCTGGTTTTTTGGGACTTCGTAGCCTCAATGGAACTCAGAGATGCTTCCTGGCTGCTGAGGCAGGGCCTGGGGTTATGCTGCTTGACTTAAGAGGCATCTCTACAGTTAAGCCCAGATCCAGGAGTGCTGATGAGGAGTGGGCAGGAGCTCCAGGCTTCACAAGGAACCTCTGGGCAGGTGAACTGTCCTGGGCCCTACCTGCTTTGGTAGACATTCCAATCATGCTCTTCTTTTTCTTCCAGAAACTGATGTCATTTTTAAAGGCCAGGAAATCAAAAAGAAGCTGTAAAGACAGGACAGCAGCTTACACTCTAGTCACTCACATCGCTGTCACTGACCAGGCAGTCTCCAGGTGCACTAGGCACAGACCCAGGTTCACCATCTATCAAACCTATCCCTACACACGTCCCACAGGCCAGAATGGTGGAACTTGAAGGAGACCTTAATGGGGCATTTCTCAAACATAGATCTTTGACTCAAATCCCAGGGGTGTGACCATCCAGGTAACCCAACCTAGGCCTCAGCCCATTACTTAGAACAGTCCAATCTCTCACTGTGTGGTCTCTTACAGTCATCCTTATAAAGTTGCATTTGCTCTGGGGTGAATGGTACCCAGAAGCCCCACTATACCCCATGCTTCACTACCCTGCACCCTGACTGTACCCAGCACACTTGTCAGGGAGCTCTCTAGTATGCCTGTGCTCTGCTTATGACACATCATACACACAGACAGCATTGCTCACTTTTCCTAGGTGAAGAGTCTACTAGGGGATAACCCATAGGGTTATCACATAGGCTGGGCAGAACCCATGAACTAGGTCAACTGACTCTAACTAAATACCAGCACCCACCCAGCCATCCCAATGTCTCTCCCAGTCCCTGCAATAAGAACCCAGGGGACAGCTCACGTGAAACGCTGCAACAAAGAAGGTCAACGCTAAGAGATATAAGTTGGTGTCTACAAAAATTCCCTTCACTTCATCTGCGTCTTTTTCTGAAAACCCTGCAAGGAAAACACATTAAAATTCAAGAAGAGCCATTTCTGTCTTATCCAACGTCACAAATATTCTTCTGAATGTAGAAAACTTGCATCTTATCTGGAGCAAAAGTCAACAGAAGCTGTGGCATTTAAAATATGTTCCGAATAAACCTATTTTCTTTCTTTCTTTTTTTTTTTTTTTTTTTGGTTTTTCGAGACAGGGTTTCTCTGTAGCTTTGGAGCCTGTCCTGGATCTAGCTCTTATAGACCAGGCTGGTCTCGAACTCACAAAGATCCGCCTGCCTCTGCTTCCTGAGTGCTGGGATTAAAGGTGTGCGCCACCACCGCCCGGCAGTAAACCCAATTTTCAACTAACTCCTAAGGCTACGATCTAGAGATAAAAGGAGCTGAACCACTGTAAGCTGCTTGACCACAAGGCCAGAAATGACCCCATAAATGACCCCCAGCAGGAAGTACAGCAGTACAGCATAAATGACCCCCAGCAGGAAGTACAGCAGTACGGGCCTGTGTCAGCTGCTGGATAAACAGCCACAGCATGGCGTGGATTCACCAAACACCCCATCCCACCTTGGCCCAGGGCCCAGGGCCACCCACCGAACTGCTGCAAGGAGTAGACGGCATCCTGCATGTGGATCCAGAAGCGCAGCCGCCCCAGTGAGATCTTGTCATAGGACACAGTGAGTGGCAGCTCAGTGGTGGAGCGGTTTATCACCTGCCACCAAGAGATCCACAGGTGAGGGGGACCATCAAACATGGCCAGGATGATTAACACAACTCTGGAAAGTGGCCTGCAGCCATGCACTATATCTCAATAGACCTAGATACTCTAGCAGATCCACACACAACTTTCTGCAACTCCATGCCACCCCTAGTGAGTCCTGCAGGGGGCAGGGCCTGATACAAGGCTCATTCCTCACCCTAGGCCCTTTTATGCGCAGACTGAGTTTTTCCCACAGGAATTCTGCCAGATATTGTCTCAGAGCTAAGCAGGACAGGTGTGTATTGACTCAATCCTCTGACAGCTCTGAGCACCCTTCTTCCTCTGAGCACCAGCTTGATTCCATGTATTACTTCTAACCATACTTGCTAAGAGCTCATCATTTTAAGTAGTGCCCTATTCCACACGTGTCCAGCATTTTTACAAGCTGCACAAGTACTAACAACGAGGAGATAGGCTCACAATTAGCATTGACTAGGAACTGGTCGGCTTATTAGCTGAGCCAAGGAACAGATATGGCTGAGGTGCCATGGACCTTTCTTAGAAGAGTGGGGATTGTACAAAAGAAGGGCATGAAGGGCTGTGCTCTCAGGTGAACCATTAGAAACAATACCTGAACCACACAGCTATAGCAGGTGAAGTATGGCCATGATGGTACATGACATGTATACTACTGTCACATTTCATGAGCTGGAAACCAGCATCCAACCTTCTGCCCCAACCTCCTGCCATGAACACTGCTGGTGTTAAAGGCATGTCGCATACATACAAAGGAGCTAGCAACCTGAAATGGGTCAGGGTTAAGTAGTCACTAGGCCTAGGACTTGGCAGCTAAGTGCTGGGGTGCTGCACATCATGGACGTACCTCTGAACACTCCTTGAATGGTCAGATGTGTCCCAGGGATGCCACTGTAAGGTCCTATCAGAGAGTCTGCTAGCTGGACTAACCTAGCAGGCTAGACTGCCTCCTAAAGATGACATTCCTCTGAAATGGCTCACATGGAACAAAGAAAGATACGCAAATAGGTATCACAGCGAAGCTAGTTGCCTACATGTTCACTACAAGCTACAGTACCTTACAGCAAGCCCATATAAGGATCACCAGAAAAGAATACACAATCTGCAGATGCTGGCCTATAGCCTCTAACTACACTAGCTATTAGACAAACACTGGATAACCAGTCACAAAAACACAGTCACTTAACACAATATCCCAATTGCTTGCAAGAAATCAGCACTATTAGATCTTGCAGTATGTTTACAAACAGCCCAAGGTTTACAAAGTATAGCCTGTACACTTCACAGAACCCAGTATCCCAAGTTTCAAACAAGCCAGAGAGAGGTCAGGAAGTCAGTCAGACTTCCGTACTAGAGACAGCCACAGGTCACCTAGGTGCAGATGACACCTGAGGAAAGTGCAGGACAGGGAGAGCCTGTCATCCTGAGCCACAGCCAGCAGCAGAGTCCAACCAGGGGTCTGAGGGAGTCCTGTGGCAGCTCCCTGTTCTCTAAGCCTCGGCTTCTGCTCAAGAGATCGAGGCTGCCTGTTAGGGAACACTCACAAACAACAGTGGGAGAGCACAGGTGTTCACCTGTAATCTTTGCTCACCTGTGACCCCAGTCAAAGCTCTCTTTTCTTGCCCCAAATTACTTCCACTGTGAAAGAACACTGACATAAGTCCTGGCAGCAACTATACAGTGGACAGGAAATACTTAGCATGGTACCTGATGCAGTGACATTAAATATTAACTACCATTGGTCTCCTTATAATGCAGAGCCAAAGTTCAGCCACGTTTCGTCTCTCAAAATACCCTTCTCTTCTCTGGAAAAATAGCACCTTTATTGCTATAAAAGGGCACCAGAGTGCCATTTCATCTCCACAGGACCTTGGCATTGCCCATGGCTATCCTAGGAGTTGTGGCTCCCTCCCAGGCCAGGTTCAAATATGAATCTCTAGTTCCACAGCAGGACTAGCCTGCTTGTTAGGGAACACAGAAATGGCAGTGGGAGAGACACTGCTAAAAACTAGAAGCATCAAGGTCTCACACACCAGGAGCAGGCATGTAGGCCGTCCTGGTAGAGCTCTGTGGAACTACGACCGAAGATCCCAATGACTGATCCAAGAGTCTGCCATCAGAAGAGAGTCCCAAAGAAGCCACCACTAAAGGCAGAGCCCAGTCAGGTACTGAGACCTCCTTCTGCCCCAAACATGCAACACTCCCCACTCTCAGGGGAAGCTCTGTGCCGTGTCCAGGAAGAGCGTGGCTCACCATCAGGTCTTTAACCCGGTTGCTCAGCTGGTCAATGAACAGGATGGGGAGGTAGTGCACTGTCTTTCCAAGCTGAATCCTGAGGGTTTGAAGCAAAAAAGACTGAAGTAAATGTCAAATTTATCCCCTTGGGGCACTAAATATGTGGAGAAGGTTGGTCACCCTGGGAGCATCCCACCCTGCATCACTGTTGGCTGTATCCTGGCCACCGGATCTCACAAGACGGCTTTCCAAACAGAAGCAGGAGGGGGTAACAGCATGACAACAGTTACAGTCACCAGCGGGGAGACCCACACACCTGCCCTCTAAGTGGGTGGTGGGCACTAGCTGGGCACAGCCTCTGGAAGGCTATCCACACACAGCAGGGTGCCTGAGAGGAAGGCTGGAGACAGGGTCAGAGCTGGCTCTTTCTGTACCAAATGAATACAATCTGGAGCATGTACACAAAAAACATTTTATAAAAAGATTTAGGGTTGGAGAATTAGCTCAGTGGTAGAGTTCTTGCTTGTCATATAATGTCTTGATTCAATTCCCCAACACCAGAGACACGAAAAGATTCAAACTTTACAAAAGGAAATACAAAATTATTGACAGTATCAGAGAAACTATGTGTCATGAATAGAAGTGATGGGGGCTTCCTAAACCAGTCACATTTAACTAATGATGGCAATATTTAAGTCACAGTCTTAAGTGAGTACAGCCACAAAAACCACATTTCACAGCCCAGGGACCATGAGAACAGTGCACAGCAACAGGGTACACAGCAGTCAGTCACTTTTTGTTTCAGCCCAGGGGACAGTCTTCCTGGACTAAACGTAAGATGCACTAGCTAGAGACTCACTTTCTCTCAATCCTGTCGGTCATCTTAATCATCACAACCTCTGGGAGATAAGCAAGGAGCTGGATGGGGTCTGCAGCAGGTCCAGAATAAAGGTAAGGTGCACCCTTTTTGGGCTCACCCACTACTGATGCCTGCTCTGCCATCAGTTCTAGGACTGGCTTCCCTCCCAGGGTTCCACTTGAGACTTACATCTTCATGTACCGATGCACATCTGCAGGCAGGGAGGACCCATCAAAGACAAAGTCATCCACCATCACATTCAGGGTCAGCCTGGGTCGCCAGTGAGAAACAGGTTCATCCAGGGCATTAGACGGCTTCTTCTCTGCTTCTATCTGCTGCTATGAAGAACAGAAATGGAGGCTACACTGCCTGGAACCAGTTCTGAGGTCAGGGTCTCCAACCGAGAACCCACTGGCTCCCTAGACTGGCAAACGTGGGAAAGGAGGCCTAGCTGGGGGGTTCTGGTAACCTTGGGCTGTCAGTCCCAGACCACATCCTCCTTCCTCCCAACTGGTTCTGTGAGATCTTGAGGGATCAGGGACTGGGGAACTAACACAGCAGGCCTGCATCCTTGTGAGCTAGGGAAAGACTACCAAGAGACAGCACTAAATGAGATAAAAGGTAAAGAGTGGTCTGAAAGGAGATGCACAGTATCTGTTACTGATTCTAGATAAAACAAACTCAGAAGAAAACTCTGGGGAAATCAACTTTATCTCAAACCCAGATGCTTCATTCAGGAAGTAGCACCACCCTATTTCCATTCAAACGCTGTCACAACGGCATTTTCTGTCCCAGGCAACAATAGTAACAGCTTGTATTTAATGGTTCCAGAGACACTCCATACTACTTCACATACAGACACCAGCCTGTTCCCCACACTACCATCATGAAGCCTTCCCTCACCACTCCCTACAAGGAGATACAGCGAATAAAAAGAGTATTTGTTTGTTTGTTCAAGACAAGGTTTCCCAGTGCAGCTCTGCTTGTCCTGGAATTCACTCTGTAGACCAGAACCTATCCTATCCTTGAACCTACCTCTGCCTCCTAAGGGCCGGGATTAAAGATGTGTGACACCACCGCCTGGCTAGGAATCTGCTAACCTCTAGACGATGGTTACTTCGTGCAAAGCTGTCATCATTCTTGTCTTGTAATATGTCTTACCTTCTACTCAATATAGACACAGAGAGTGAATGAGCCCATGAATGACTTCCCTGGCCCCAACCGTCTTAGTCTATAGTCCAGACTGTTCTGGAACTCATGGCAGCCCTTCTACCTCAGCCTTAAGTACTAGGATGTCAGGAGAGAGTCATCTTGCTTGGTTGAATAGCCACTTTTGTGAGTAACTTTTTCTTTACACAGTTTTCTACTGGTAAACAAAACATAAACAGTACCTATGCCCTTCCTATAATTTTGAATTATGAGCATAAAAAGATATACCTACTCATGTAGTCCTACGCAGTGTGTGTATGTGTGTGTTCTGTGTGTATGTGCACACACGTGCATACATGATGACTCTCACCAGAAAGTACAGGTGAGCTCTGAAACATAACTGCCCTTCCAGGAAGGCACACACACTTGCCTAAAGACAGCAGACCTAGAGCCAGAGAGGGAGTTTGCTAGAGTGCTATGAACTACACTAACCTGCTATCGTTTATCTGCAAACCCATGGGCTATTATTAAGTATGACAGTAATAATCACATTCCTTTAAGCTTCCATTAGAAGACATGCATACAAACTTTCAACAAGAAATACAAGCTTGCTACAGTGATCTGTTAAGACCCCATACCTGTGTGGCAGACTCCCCAGTGAGCAGGTTAATTTCTTCTGGTTTGGGGATCATGTAGGTAGTCAGAGGACTGATCAGGTGTACCTGTTTCCCATCGTGCCAGGGCAGAATCCCAGCATGATGTAGGAAAATATATGCGTAGAGCGTCCCATTGTTTCTTGTTTTCTTTGGTACAGAAACATTAACTGTCCTAAAACAGAACAGTCATTTTAAACATGTACTTGTTACGCTCCATGTTTATTATGTAGTACAGACAGTCCTCAAACTCAGGTCCCTCCTGCTCCAGACAGCCGGGATTAAAGGTGTGCACCACCATGCTGGCACACACTGGTTATACACTGTAGCTAATCATCTCTTTAGATTTACACAATCTAATTTTAGCTTAGAAATACTAAAAAGGAAACCCACCTGCCTATGACTTTTCAGAACACAATCGTGTCCTAAGCACTATGAAAAATACAGCACTCCCTGCCTCCATTTCAAGAGCCTCAGAAGGGACTTGCTTTAAAAGCCATGGTGGGACAGCTACAAGGAGAAGCAGATAGGGCACGGATTTCTCTGAAGCTCTTAAGCAGAGATGTCTCGACCAGAACTAAAAGGAACTCCACGTACATAGGTGCTGAGTCCACACAACTCTGCGGTGGTGTTTCTGGCAGATGGACACTGAGGTGCAGCTCAGCAAGGGCTCTTTCCAGGAATACTCATGTTTCTACAACTTCCTCCAGGATCCAAAATCAAAGTTTCACTATCTGTCCCGGACAACCGACATGGGTGTAATGAACAGGAAGCAGTATTTACCTCTACAAAAGTAAACCAGCTGAAATGTGAATGGTGTCAGCACTTCCCAGCCCCATTTCAAGAGGATGGGACTTGGTAGTTAGTAACCGCTCTAGGGTCACAGGCTAATAGGCTTGGATAATGATGCACTGGTGGGAGCTGAAGACCCGGTGACCCGTGAGGCCAAAGCCTGTTGGGCAATACAGAACCTTGATTTGATGAGCAAGCCATTTTAAAAATTTTATTTGAACTTTTACAAGTTAGAATCATATGAATGCTAAACCATGTTAATTCTCAAAAGTCAGTGTACGTAGTTGAGCACTGATGACCTATTCTAATGTCAAAGGTCACTTAATTATGACTTTCTGCACAAAGCTTTCCACCACCCCACTTTCCCCTCTCATAAGTAACAGGTGAACTATGTCTACTAGGTAAATCAATGTACTACATGGAGAGTACACAGGCTAAGGTAAACCATAGTGACAAAGTGACAAACTCCACACTGGTGACTTTCAGGTTGAATGTCATCTATCTTCTCTAGGATATCCTCACTCTGTACACAATTCGACCAATGACATCGTGGAACCCACCCCTGGTAATCTGTCCCACATTCACACCTTTCAAATTTAGACTCCACATCAAAGTCTTCCACATTCAAGACCAGGTCCACATTGTTCTCTGTACCAAGGCTGGACCGTGTGGTGGTGTAAACACTTAGCTGGAAAGAGTGAACAAGAATGTAAGGTCAAAAGGTCCTGACGAAAAACATCACTGTTGGGGCAGTGCAGGCACTCTGAGGGCTACCTCTCAGGGGGAGAAATTGGTAAAATGGCCTGTGTGACATTCCTGTGAATAACCGAAGAGTGGTGCTGACGTGTCGCGAATCCCCACTAGAATCAGGAAGTGACACAGGTAATAAGGGTCAGAGTTTAGCAGCCTGAAGCATATGGCTTGAGTACTCGCGGCGACTTCCACTGGGGTTCCCTTAGGAAACATGTGTGGGACGATTCGACTTCAGCTATCATCAGGGCAGAACAGGGTTAACCAGCGGGCATCAGAGATCAGAGAAACCCCAACTCCAGCTCTCATTGCCACCTCACCAGAACACTGGACGGTGACATCAGTGGTAGAGGAGCAACGGCATGGGGATCGCTCGCGCCCCGTTTCGGACTAGTGCCAGTAAGGTATGGGGTAGCACCCGGCCGGGAGGCGCCCTCTTCGGGCCCCCGACTCTCACCTGCAGCTTTGGCCGCCGGGCCAGATACGGCTGGATGCAGTTGGAGTCGCCCGAGCACGGACGGGTGTAGACGATACCGTACATGACCCAGCAGGTGTGCACCACATACACCACAAACACGCCCACCACCAAGCTGGTGAAGGAGCTGCGGCCGCTCCACATGGCGCCGCCGCCACCGCCTGCGGGCCAAGCGCCGCCGCTCGCGCCCAGCAGCCGCCCGCCGCTCACGGGAAAGCCGCCGCGCGACGCCGCCGCCGCCGCGGGGAAACCAACGCGCCTCGCGCGGGCCGCCGGCCGCCCCGCATGCTCCCGCCGCCCACACCCGGAGCCGGGGGATTCGCTGGATTCGCCGGACGCCGCTTCCGGGACGCGAGCCGACGGCGGAAGTGGGCGCGCGCGGCCTTCTGGGAACCGGGCGCTCAGTCGCGCACGCGCGTCCGCACGCCGGGCGCGTCCGTGACGTCAGCCTCCCGTGCCGTCCGCCCGGCGTGCCCCGCGGGGACCTGGTGGGACCTATGCTTGGTAGGACATTTGCTCGGAGAGACGTCGCTTTGTGCATCGCTCTCCTTATTCCTGGCATCACCTGAAGGTTGACGGAGCGGTCTCAGGATGATGGCGGGCGAGGTGGGGACCATAAAGGTGGCCTCCCAGCTCATCAAAGTCTAGGGTAGCGTCCAAAAGTTAGGAAACTATAAAGAGACTCAGGAAACTCTTTTATCTTGGGTGTGGAGTTACCAGTTTAATAACACGCAATTCGAGATGGCCAGAATGGGTCATAAAAACTTTTACAGGCCAGTTGCCTTTTCTCAGAAGAAGAATGAGTCCTTTGTGTAATATAAAATTGGGTCCCCCGAACCTCTGCAGAGGTAGGTTCTGTGTCAAGCAGACCTATGTTTTCCCGACTTGCACACCCATTCATACATCCAGATAAAAGCGTCCAGGCGTCATTTAATTCTTCTTTAATATTTATTGATTTACAGTATGCACAATTTATAGAGGGAAGGAAGTGTCCAATGCCGTGACATCCCAGAGCAGTGGCCACTAGTGATAAGGAAGCAAAACTATTTTTCCTGTTTGGGAAAACTTGCTGGCCAGTCGGCGTTTTCCTTGCTCCGTGGTGGGCTCACAAGCCCATTCCTGTAGGCAAGTTCCTTGGAGTTTTCGGAGCTCGTCGTACTGATTGCCATGCTCTGTTGTGTCCTTCTCATGTTTCTCGCGCATACAATCAGAAGCATTGTTAGGCATTTTGTAAAAATGGTGCTATTAAAATGAAGGTTTCAGAGATGCAACACCTGTATCAGCATAAGGGAATCTTAGGGTTTCTATTGCTGTGATGAAACACCATGACCAAAAGTAACTCATAGAGGAGGAGGATTTATTTTACTTACACTTCCACATCACATTATGTCATTGAAAGATATCGAAGAAGGAACTGACGTAGAAGCTATGGTGGAATAGTACTTACTAGCTTGTTCTGCTTGCTTTGTTTTGGCACCCAGGACCACGAGCTCGTGGGTGGAACTGTTTACAGTGAACGGAGCCCTTCCACGTAAATCATCAATGAAGAAAATACACCACAAGCCAGTCTGGTGGGGCATTTTCTCAATTGAGGTTTCCTCTTCCCACATGACTCTAGCTTGTGTCAAGTTTTTATAAAACTAGCCAGAACAATTGATCCCTACACAGTTTGTCAGACAAGAACATCACTGTTAAACCATAACCTTTCTTCCTCATCCACAATATCTCATATAATATCACAGTATTAAATACTTCAATTTTTAAAATTCCCCGGTTTTAAAATTCACAGTGAAGTTTCAATGTCTTTAAAGTATCCAAAGTCTCTCTAAAGTTCCAAAGTCTTGCCAAAATTCCAGGGTCTCTCCAAAATCTCTGTAAAATGCCAAAATTTCATAACTGTGGGATCCTGTAAAATACAAACAATATATATGTATATGTAATAAACAAACAAAATATATATGGTCTTACTCTACAAAGGAAGAACCAGGCACGTCACAATCAGATCAATGCAACCCCCAAAATTCAATGATGTAAAAACGTCAGTGTTTGACATCTGGGACTCATGATGTTTTAGGCACCAAATAGTTTGCCACAGTATACAAAAAGTGTCTCCAAGGCTCAGGCCAGCTCTACTCAATGGGTGCTGCTGTCCTTGGTGGTTGGCCCCTGGTACTGGCATCACCAAAATTCTGGGTCTGCATTGTGACTGGGCTGCACTTTTACCAGTAACCTCTCCTGGGATGTCTTCAGGGACTCCAGCCTGCCACATAGTGTCAAGACTCAGCTATACTCCATGATCCCTTCATGCCTTCAAAATTATTAGATATTGCCAAGTTTGGCTGTCAGCAGGAAGTATAACCTTGGCCACCTCTGAAATGGCTTCTATGAGCTGACTCTGAGGAAGCCCTTCTCAGAAGATGATGCTAGTTTCTTCTCTTTTTTATTAATTCAATTTATTCATCTATTTTACGTTCTTACTGCAGTTTCCCCTCCCTCCTCTCCTCCCCTTTCTCCCCCCCACCTTCCTTCTCCCCCCATCTACTCCTTCTCTGCTTCTGTTCAGAAAGGGGCAGGCCTTCCATGGGTGTCAACAAAGCATGGCACATCAAGTTGAAGTAGGACTAGGAAGCCCATATAGCTAGGCCCTCTACATATGTGTGACAGTTGTGTAGCTTGGTCTTGTGGGACTCCTAGCATTGGGAGCGGGTCCTGACCCTGACGTGTTGGCTGGCTTTGGGGATCTATTCCTCATACTGGGTTGCCTTATCTAGCCTTAATTCGAGGGGGAGGAGCTTATTCCTACCTCAACTTGATAATGCTGGTTTCTTCTTTATCACAGCCTATTCTCAGTCCCAGATGACCAGTATGGATTATCCAACTAAAGGAAAGGTTTTATATTTAGTGATTCTTTTCTTTTTTTCTTTTAAAACGTGGCTTGTCACCAGCATTTAGAAAACCAGACCTAGGTGAAGAACAAGTTCTGGGGACACATTCATGGTCTTACTATAGTGGATGTCTAGCCTGTCCCGATTATCACAAGATCAGAATAGCAAGAATATCTACAGTTAGTTATTTTTAGTGATTCTTAATTCAAAGTGTCGCATAAATAGCCCTGATAGAGTCTTAGTTTGATCTAAAACTTGACAAGTCAGGCCTATATTGTCTGCACTGTTATTGAAATTCTTATCTGTTGTAGAATATTTGTTTAACTCTGTAAAAATGTGTTGCATTTGTTTAACTATGTAAAGATGTATATGTTACATTTGTTTATGTTACAGAATACATTTTTTTTTTGGTTTTTCAATACAGGGTTTCTCTGTAGCTTTAGAGCCTGTCTTGGAACTAGCTCTTGTAAACCAGGCTGCCTTGAACTCACAGAGATCAGCCTGCCTCTGCCTCCCCAGTTCTGGGATTAAAGGCGTGTGCCACCACCACCCAGCATGTTACAGAATATTTTTAACTATGTAAAGATGTGTTGCTGTTTTACCTTGCCTGCCTAAGGCACCTGATTGGTCTAATACAAAGATGAATGGCCTATAGCAAGAGAGGAAGTATAGACAGAACTTCCAGGCTGGGAGATTAAGTAGGAGGAATTTAGGCTCTAGAGTAAGAAAGAAAAAGAGACAGCAGAGAGACATCAGGGACCAGCCAGGGAGACACCAGGGCCAGCTAGACTTGGAGGAAGCAGGACATACAGAATGAAAGAAAGGTAAAATCCCCAAGACAAAACATAGATGAATAGAAATAGGCTAAATTAAGTTCAAAGAGCTAGCGGGACAAGCCTAAGCCAAGGCCAAGCATTCATAATTAATATTAAGCCTCTGTGTCTTTATTTGAGAGCTGGTTGGTGACCCAAAGAAAATTCCAACTACACTTGTTGTCCATGCTTATACAGAACTGCTCAGTGAGCTTTGAGCATTCAGTGGCTTTTCAAGCCCATAGTTCAGATGCTACTATAATCCTACTGAAAGCACATAGGCAGGTATGTTATGACAATAACCTGCTTATGGTAGCAATTTCTTTCTTCGAGGTTTATTTATTGCTGTGATAAACACCGTGACCAAAAATAACTTGGAGAGGAAAGGATTTATTTTGCTTACACTTCCATAGTACAGTACATCATTGAAGGAAGTTAGGGCAAGAACTCAAGAAACTTGAGGTAGGGACTGAAGCAGAATCCATAGGGAACATGGCTTCCTGGCTTACTCCCCATGTCTTGCTGAGCCTGCTTTCCTATAGCACCCAGCGTCACCAACCCAGAGGTGGCACTGCCACATTAAACATCAATCAAGAAAATGCACCACAGACTTTCCCACAGACCAATCTAGTGAGACTTCTCCCCCAAAGACTCTAACTTGTGTCAAGCTGAGATTAAACTAGTCAGCACATGGTTCGGGAGGGTTCACAGGGGAACTGGCTTTGTCTGAGCAGGTGGGAGCAGGATTTGAGGATTCGAAGCCTACTATGAAAGAGGGCAGGGGTAGTGCTGGGTCACTAACCCAATGGGGATGGAGCAGAGTCAACAGATCCATCTGAGACTCCCTGCTCCTGACACTGTTGTCAGATGAATCTCCTCTTCAGAGTCACTTATTCCTCACAGCTTTGCAGTGTTGTCTGACTGAATCCAGTTGATCTCAATGGTGTAACCCTCATGCACATGAAGCCTGCCATCTCTTGTACACAGGTTATTCTTTCTATCCCAGTCAGCCTATGAATGAACCTAGGGTCTTCAGTAGACTGGTGAGGTAAGGCTCTTCAGATCTACAAATGCCAAGATGCAGGGAGGCCTCAAAAGTGGGATTCAGAACTCAGAAGCTTCAGGAATTCCCACCATTCTTCAAATGACTAATTTTTTGGTTTGGTTCCAGACCCATTTTTGTAGATGAAGTGGGCTTAGTGGCATGGTGTAGGAGGGTCTTTTGTATTTGTGTGTTGCTTTTAATGGTTAAATAAAGAGACTCTCTTGGCCTTTTGATAGGGCAGCCCTTATGTGGGTGGAGGAGACAAAACGAAATTTTGGGATAAAAAAGGCAGAGTCAGGGAGAGCCGTCCGCCATGAAGCTGTCAGGTCAGACACACTAAATCTTTCCCGGTAAGCCACGACTCGTGGTGACACACAGATTATAAAAAAATGGATTAAACAAATATGTGAGAGTTAGCCAATAAGAGGCTAGAGCTAATGGGCCAAACAGTATTTCAATAAATATAGTTTCTGTGTAATTATTTCAGATATAAACTAGCCAGGACCAAAAGCAGGCCCACGGCCGGGAGCTGGGCAGTGGAAGGACGCAGCCCGTTCCTCCTCATGCTACAGTGGCACCTTGGTTACTGCCAACCTTGGCTGTCACTTGGGGATCTCACCAAGAAAAAGCCTGGACAGCTACACAGATGTTCTGAGAGATTTGCTATGGGGGGGTCCTGCTATGTGCACTCGGGGCCGGGACTGATGTTTTCACACACCCCTGCCCTGTTTGGGTCCTGCATGAGAGGACTTCAGCATCAATCCCCTTGTGATGCTGACCACTGAAGCCTGGCTTTTGAGCTAGGTCAGCATGTGACAGCATTCCAAGTTGGCACCCTTTGGCAAGCACCGGTTCTAGCACAGCCCCCTGAACTTACTGTTTGTCCCTCAGCATTCTTCACAGGGTAGAAAGTTATTACTTGATCTCTAGAAACCAGTGTCTGACCTCTGCTGGCCTCCTGCCCTTATAGCCCATCCAGGCTCCGGTACTCTAGACAGCTGGGTATAATTGAAGAGGAGGTGGCTGTCACCGCTCAGGCATTAAGGGATAATACACATTTCCAGTACTGACTTCAGCCTCATGAATGCTGGCCACACTCCAGCCAACAGAGAACAACGTTGGCCAAGCATTTTCATAGTTATAAAGAGTTTCTCTAGGCCTGGAAGATCCTTGTATTTGTTCTTGTGAGAAATAATGACTCTAACTTATTCATAATAAGAATACTGGAGAGGCTGGAGATGGCTCAGCAGCTAAGAGCATGGACTGTTCTTGGCGTATGTTCTCAGAACCCAAGTCCAGCTCTAGGGAGATCTGATGGTCTGGACTCTGTGGACATCTGAACTAACTCTCTCTCTCTCTCTCTCTCTCTCTCTCTCTCTCTCTCTCTCTCTCTCTCTCTTCTCTCTCTCTCTCTCTCTCTCTCTCTCTATTTATCTCTTTGTGTGTGTGTGTGTGTGAGTGAGTGTGTGCTATATCTATGTTAGCAGATGATATGTTAACTTTCATTTTTTTATTTTTTTATTTTGATGCAGTGTTTCTATTTTGCTATTCATTTGCTGCATTGGTTTAGGGTTTTCGTTTGGTGTTATTATTATGTTTTTTTAATTGATGTTAACTTTTAAATGTCTTATCTATACCATTATTTGAGGCCCCTTTCTGAGAACATTCAAGAAAACAGGTTCAGGAAAAAAAAAAACCTGAATCTTTCTGTTTGTGTTCAATGTGAACTCTGACAATGGACAGGCCATAATGAGGATGACTGGGAAGTGCAAATCCAATACACTTTGTTCCTTTGTAAAGTCCTGGGGTATGATCAGAACACAAAGGGAACAGTAATGGACTTCCCATATGAATGTCCCTGCAGTGTTGGGAAGGGGAGGAAAGACACAAGAGAAAAGGTAACAGGACAGGCCTCTGCATGGTGCACTCAGCCTGATTTGACTCCACTGACTCAGGACTGGTACTAAATGTCAGCTATTAGGGCAAGGAAGGCATGAATCTCCTGCTTCTTGTTCACCCTGAGCTTGAATTCCAGACTCCAGGCTGACAGGTGCATTTGGTCATGTTTAATTACAGTCTTCTGTTTGAGGATCAGAACTGCTGAGGGTCAGTGCTGTAGGGCAGAAGTCTCTGTCCCCTTAACCAGGGGTGCTAGATTCATGGAGGGTGAAGGTGGTGAGCAGTAGAGGCAGCTTCTAAACATGCACATTTGGACTTCTTGATTCCACTGATCCAAACTGAATGTAGTATTCACATTTCTGGTCCACTAGGGTCATTACCCTCATTGATGGTCCAATTCTACTGAAGGAAAATCAATGGGGTTGCCAGTGTCAGCTGTAAAACACAGCCCTGTTATTATCGTACACACAGCCAGGCCAGGCTCCCACAGAGCTGCCAGTCGGATTCAAGGCTGGGGTTTATAGTTACCTCAAGAAATCTGGTTTTGAGCAAATAATAGATTATATTCTTTGGAGCTCATGGGGAGCTAAACAACTTTTGACAGGCAACAAGCTCATGGAAATGGCTCTCTGTGGCAGACACAAGGCTGCATCTGTTGCCTCATCAGACCTTTGTGTTCCAAGCTGATGCCTTCCGTAAGCACCAGATCGTCCCTGGCTGTCTCTGTAATTGCCCCCTTGACAAGTGCAATAATGACAGCTCTGAATCTTCTACCTCAAGACCTAGTGCCTGGGAACAGAGCTCTTCCTGAGCCAGGGAAACTTACCACAAACAGAGAAGATTGTGGATTCCTCAGACAGAGGTGTAGATGCAGGCACCACTGGTCAGGCATATTGGAGAGAACGCCTCATCACAAGGCACACTGGTGGTAGCCATCAGTGTCAAGAGGGTGAGGAAAGATAACCACATGTGGCAGCCTTCTGCTACAACCTGTTCCTACATCAGTTCAGTCAGTTCATGCAGTGACCCCAAGTTAGAATCAAATCATATTGGATAGATGAGGAAACTGAGTAAGAGAGGAGATTTTTTTTCTCTAGATATTTGGAGCATGCCTTTAAGGGGGTTATCTTCAATAGGTTAGTTGAGCTGGGAAGATCTACCCTAAATAAGAATGGTACATTTGTTGGCCCTGGGGACTGGACTGTATAAAAAAAGATTAAGCTGAGCATGGGTATTCATCTCCCTCTTGACTGCTAATGCAACTTGACCAACTTCCATAAGCTCCTGTTACCAGGACTTCCCCACCATGATGGACTGGATCCTTGAACTGTGAGCCCAAGTCAACCCTTTTTCCTTTAAGTTGGTTTTCTCAGTATTTTTCTTGCCACAACAACAAGAGTAGTAACTAAGACACATGATCATTGTCTGGCTTCCACTTGGGCGGGCACACAATCATTTAAGCTACAGCAATAAAACCAGTGGAGAAGAACCCAAATCCCTATCTATAGTGATGTTCAGTTGCCTAAGCTCTGCAGCCTTGACACAACCCACAGACCTTTGCAACTGTCTGTTCAAGGGTATTCCTCATGGTGTCCTTATAATACACAAGGAAATGTAGATAAAAGATTCCCTGAAGTTCTTTGAGTCTAGTTATTGAACCCAAAGTAAGGGAAGGCAGAGATGTGGGGGGGGGGCAGAAATGTGAGAACTGGGGGTTGGAATCTACCTGTGACAGGGATGTGAAGCAGGCAGCCTTTTGAAGCTACACCCTTATCTTGTTGGTTATATACCGAACCAGGTCATTGGTGTTAGAAGTAGATTGAAAGGTAAGATACTCAGTGCCCACAGAGTGCTGCGGAATTGCTTGGGTGAGAAACACACATTTATTTCAAATGAGATGTATTGTGTAGATTGTCCTATTTGTCGAAGAAAAATCGGTTTCCATTCTTGATCCCTCTGGTGAATCACCACATTTTTTGTCCATCCCAGTTCTCGTCATCATGGTGAAGATGCTGACACACTGGAGACATCCTACCCCTTGACTTTCTCTGCATTTCTATCTCAGTTACAAAAGCCCACATTGGTTTTACCAGGCAGGTTGCCATGAACACAGTGACTGACCTGGCTCTTCGTAATGAAAGGAAAATCGATAGCAGTTTAGACACAAGACAGCCTGTGTACTCTGAGCTTCTTCACCTCCAGGTCGAGGCAGCTGTAAGTCTGCTCCCTACTGGTGAAGACAGCTGGCATGTGGCTCCAGTCAATTGTGACAGTGAGGGAGCAGTTTACATCTTGGTAGTTAGGAAGCAGAGAATGGGAATACAAGGAACCAAAGCAAGATAAAGGCCTGAGGACACACTCTCAGTGACCTACTTCCTCCTTGTAGGCCCTGCCTAACTCACGGTGCCATCATCCTGTCAATCCATTGAAGGGTTAGTCTGCTGATCAGGTCAGATCCATCCTAATTGTGTCTGGAAATGTGCCTCTCCTCCCAACTCCAGACACACCCAGATGTGTGTCACTAATGTCCTAGGTGCTTCTTGGTTAAGTTGACAGGGTGAACAATCACAGTGACCTGTTGTGCAGTTGCAATAGCAAGAAGCTTTGGTACCAGTGGTCAGCAGAGCGGAGAGGGAGTTCAAAACTTGAGCCGTGTAGTCAACTTGCCTTTCACGTAGGAGAGAGGCAGGTTACTGAAAGGAAGATGGGCCTCTCCATAAAGGGCAGGGAGCAACAGATAGCCACATATAAAAGCAAATTAAGTACATGAGACCAAAAGCTAAAATGAAGAATGACAAAATTTCTGGAAGATAATATGAAGGAAAAACAAAAACCCCTGGGCTTCACAGATGCATTTTTGTAGAAAAACACATCAAAGGCACAATCCAGAAAGGAATAAACTGGACAAATGTGCTGCTGTGTGGGGCAGTAATGAAAAATGTTTGGGTTGTAGGGGGAGAGGGGAATGTGAGAACCTTTGCTTTCTGCTCAGTTTTTCTGTGAGCACAAACTTGCCCTGAAACTTTTTTTTTTAAAAGAAAAGTAATGTTAAAATATGCATGAATTCTTCACTTTCTCCCCTGTTAGGTTCAGTGTATCCAGTTGTATGTTGAGGTCTTTAATCCACTTGGACTTGAATTTTGTGCAGGGTGATAAAAAATGGATCTGCTTACATTCTTCAGGACACCAGGAGACCACAGCCTACAGAATCAGCTACGCAGGGCTCATAGGGGCTCAGAGAGACTGGAGCGGCAATCACTAAGGCTGTATGAGTCTTCTTAGGGCCTCTGCATATGCGTTACAGTTGTTAGACTGGTGATTTTTGGAATTCATAATAGTGGGCATGTGGGTGTCACTCTTATGCCTGCCCTTGGAACCCTTTCCTCCTACTGTTTGCCTTGCCCAGCTCTGACATGAGGATTTGTATTTAGTCTTACTGTAGCTTGTTATGCAGTGTTCGGTTGGTATCCCTGGAGGGCTTGCTATTTTTTGAAGAGAAACAGAGAAGGAGTGGATCTGGGGGAGTGGGGAACTGTGTGTGGGGGATCTGGAAGGAGTGGATAGAGGGGAAACTACATTTGGAATGTAATGTATGAAAGAAGAATAAAAAATATGCATGAACTAAGTCACCATGAGCAAATCAAAAGTGGACATCTGAACAAGAGACATGGAGCAAGGGCTGGAGTGCCTGCTGTGACCCCGTGAAGGAAAGAAGTTCAGAAGGAATGCAAATCATAGCCTCCTGGCTCTCTGTGGGTGCAGCTGGTGGGTGTGAGGACAGGCAGGGTATTCTGTGGGCTCAACTCCTGCTTTGTCACTCCCACAGTGTTGGGTCCATGTGACTCTCTCAGTAGCAGCAGAGAGCAATTGCAAGAGCAGAGGGCTGTGGGAGACCCACACGTATGACAATAGGAAGAGGCTACATGGGTCAAAGAAATACGAATGAGGCTTTTCCACTTTGGAAGCTGCAAGCCTGAGATCATAGTGTTCCCATTTCTCTGAGAATTGTCTCTTCCTTACCTTTCTCTGACTTCTTAGGCTGCTGGAAAGAGGTGGCATTTCCTGGCTTATGGGCATACCACTCAGTATTCCTGCTGCATCCCGTGTGGTCTCTTAAGGTCTCTTCTCTTATGAGGGCATGTGAGTTCTTAGATTTAGGTTCCAACTCAATCTGACATATCTCATCTTAACTAGCATATCTGCAGACACATCATTTCTAAGCCATGTGACCTTCTAAGGTCTCCGAGGACTTGAATTTATGGCACACCATTTCCTCAGTCTGTTGGCTATTGAATAGTCATGATATAACCACACCATGGGGGAAATCTTGAATGATGTTTGAACACAGTTCTCACACTGGCCGTCTTGGCTAGAACTGCTCTAAGGAAAATAGAATCTTCTGTTCCCAGTCTTTTTCTTTCTTTTTTTTTTTTAAGTACCTGGAGGGACAGCCGTGGGTACTGGGAAGTGAACTCTTATATTTTTGGTTGTGAGCCTAGCCTTTAACAGCTGAGCCATCCCTCCAGGCTGACAGTCTTTTACTTTTTAACTTGTTGTTTTGAATGGTTTACAAATTTTTTCAGGACAGTACAGAGAATTCCAGCACATCCAGTATCACTTCCCTCAAAGCCAACATCTTACACAATCACAGTACAGGGTTCATAATTATGACACTGACGCCAGTGTGGTACTGTCAGCTGTGCAGACCTGATGTGCGTGTCTCGGCCTAGTGTCCACCTCAACATCTCCTCCCTTCGGTGACCCGGGGGACATTCTCCAGGATTGGTGGTCGTCACTGAGCACCTGGAGACTGTGCTGTCATCTTGACTACCATCTATTGCTGGGCTGGTGCTTGCGAAGTGGTCCCCAGGCCTCTCTGTGGTTCCGTCACCACTTGCTCTTTTTTTCCTTGGGGTGAGACTTGGTGATTAAGCAACAGCCATTGCTCATCTTATTTCTGACCACTATTCTTAAAGTCCTTTGATGACTCTGGCCCAAACATCATTGTGCTATCTGATGAATGGCTGTTCCTGGTTCCCAACACTCTTGGGTCTGGCCCTTCATGCTTTTCAGGTTGACTTGGTCCTTTGGGCATACCACTTTGGAGCACTGTTTTACTTGTGGGAAACAGATGCTTTAGGGTCACCACAATGCCCTGTGTAGAAAAAGGTGTAATAAACACTTGGGACATGGGAGTACTCAGGTGCAATGGGTATCCTAACATCAGGTTCTTTTAGGAGGTGGCACGGGACACATGCTGTAGAGCCAACATCTATGCTGTGTTCCATCCCACATGCCATCTGGCTGTGTGTCTGTGTGCCATTACTGTCCAGTTCCACAGTTCATCCTGCTACCTTCTCTCCATCCGGATCATTTTCTCCATTCACAGCTGGTCTTCCCAGGGCAATACGTGATGCCCACATGACAGCTTCTGGCTACAGTAGGCCTCAGCACAGATGAGAAGACATGTTTAATGCTGTGGTCTTGTCCTGGCATGGGTGCATGCATGACTAGGATCTTGCATGTGCTGGGCAGTTTCTCTACCCCCGAGTTACATTCACAGCCCCTGGCTGTTTTGAGCCAGGTCTAACTACGTTGCCCAGACACTTCTGAAGCACTGAAGTGATGGAGTGTGACCTCTCCCCAGCTCCTGAGCTTTTGTTTTGATGTGTTCTGGGCAAGGGCCCTGAATGCACCTTTTGCATTGGTTCCCATAAATTATGCCACTTGTCCTGATTACCTATAATATGTTTGTTTGCTTCTTAGTTCTGGAGCACACACAGTGATTGCAGAATTGCTACGTCTTGTCTCCATGCAGACCAGATTCTCAAATGAGGGCAATGCACAGCTACTCCTGCCTTTCTTCTGTTGTCAGAACTCTCCCGCCACAAGTGCACTCAGAGAAGTGCACAGACTCCTCATACCAACTTTTGGAGACTCCCTGGTTAAAATTAGCCATGTTTCGTTTTTTCTTTTTTTGTAGGTTTTTTTTATTGATTTTTATTGAGCTCTACATTTTTCTCTGCTCCCCTCCCTGCCTCTCCCTTCCCCCCTTCCACCCTCCCCCAAGGTCCCCATGCTCCCAATTTACTCAGGAGATCTTGTCTTTTTCTATTTCCCATGTAGATTAGATCTATGTAAGTCTCTCTTAGGGTCCTCATTGTTGTCTAAGTTCTCTGGGATTGTGGTTTGTAGGCTGGCTTTCTTTGCTTTATGTTTAAAAACCACTTATGAGTGAGTACATGTGATAATTGTCTTTCTGTGTCTGTGTTACCTCACTCAAAATGATGTTTTCTAGCTCCATCCTGCAAAATTTCCCTGCAAAATTCATGATGTCTTTATTTTTTCTGCTGTGTAGTACTCCATTGTATAAATGTACCACATTTTCCTTATCCATTCTTCTTAACCACATTTCTTTAGAGGGTCTGTTGCATTTCTGTGTTCCTCCAGAAAGAATACCAAGTCTGGCTCACCGCCTGCTCCTCCAGGCAGGAGGATCTGTTTTGTTCTCTCGCTTGACCCTTTCACCCTTGCAAGGGGTGGACGTGCAATTGCAAGGAAGGACATGCAGTCTGTCAGGGCTGCAGAGAAATGAGGGTTCCTGTAGGTCCTGGGGCAGAGTGCTCAGTGGCTGGCCATGCTCAGGCAAAGTAAGTATTCCCTGGGCATTGATGTGGGGAACAGCCCAGCCAGGGGTGCCCAGGTGAGGCAAAGAGGGGCTCAGGCTGGGCAGAGTCCAGGGACTCATGAGGGTACCAAACTTCATCTGTGCCTGATGGGGAGGATGCGCAGATGATAACACCCACTTTAAGCCTTACATGTAGAGGCTCTGGTTAGTTCTGAGGAGACCTGGTGGAGGAAGAGAGGATCAACACCGGTGGAAGGCCCACCCTTTCCTCACCAACACCAGTGATCACTGACACCTCAGGGAAGGACATCTGAGACCAAGGTACAAATGCTAGCCAACCACAGGGAGCCAGTACAGGGTCCTTCCTGACTGCCTGACACACCTTGATCCCTGACCAGGAAATGCCACCTTTTCATTAGCAGGATTTATAAATATTCGCCATCCCTAGGTCAGTTAACTCACCCTTTACACACTTTGTTCCTAGGTGGGTCCATGATGATCAGACACAAAGGTGAGTTGCTATGGCTGGGTGGTGATATCGTTTCTGATATATATGGACCTTGATGTGATGATATTTAGGTGTAGAGCGGTGGGCATGGTGATGCACACACATAGTCCCAGAAACTTAGAAGCTGAAGGAGAAGCAGAAGGATCACTTCAGTTCTCAAATTTGGGGAATAGAGCAAGATCTTGTCTGAATAAAGGAGACTATAAGTACAGCTCAATGGTAGAACCCTTGTTTAGCCATGGGAGACCCCTTCAACACTACAGAAAACAACAAAAAATAAGTGGGGGGACTTTAGGAGCTGTGGGGTCCATGGTGAATGAACATAGAGGCAGTTTGTAGTCCTCCAAGCCCCCACCACTACCAGCGCACATATCAAGTATGAAGGTTCTTGGGGTCCTGCCTTCAGAGTGATGAGCAGTAAACCCCTACTTAGGTCACCAACCTCAGGAGTCTCTGGCAGCCTTTCTTCCCTGTGACAGTGTAGCTTAGACATCATCTTCTTTATAGGGACAAAACTCAGGTTCCAGGAATTCGTGGTGAGGATGGATGATGGAGACAGCCTTTGCCTCTGTGAAAAGGGGGAACCAAGAACAGATCCCAGAGCTTCCCCTGAGTTACTGAGCCCAGGCACATAGGGATCTTGGCTCTCCAGCATGGGCTCCCGAGTCCCAGAAAGCATGTCTTAGTGTCTCAGCAGGTCTGATCCTCAGCTCAACACAGGGTGCTGATCCTGGGTGGATGTGGAAGTCTGGTGCCCTTCGAGGGTCTGTTTTCCGCTGTGATTCAACCACAGCTTTCTTTGGTTACTTCTGTCCATTCTGTGAACCATTCCCCTTACCACTAAACTCGAGCTGAATGGCCGCATGGACCCCGCCTCCAGATCCTGCTCTTCTCCAGACTTCAGAAGTAAAGCAATGTTCTTTCTTTGCGTATTTCTCTCACTGGCTAGTTTGTGCTCTCCACCCATGTGTTAGAGACAGAAAGAGGACACAGGTGAGTGTTCTGGGGTCCTGTCAGTACTTTATCAGAGTACATACACATTCAGATGTATACACACATGGATTTGCCCATACATACATACATTCCTACATGCGAGCACACACAAATTCACTCCACACTCCCAAACATATGTGCTCTTACATACACATATATCTTACATACATGTATTGCCATCTCACTGGACAGTACAGTAGTGCTGCTGATGCTGGGAATGCACAGCTCTTTGCTCTGTACTCCTGGATGCTGTGCAGTGTCCATAGCTTCTCCGCCCCACAGAGTAAGAGTTTAGTAGCTCAGTTGAGCTTACCTTGACTGTCTTCTGTGGGTTGAGGAGGGTTGTAATACAGTATAATATTGTATACTTTACAATATAAAGGTGTAAGATCTCGGGGTTGGAATGTCTGACAGGTTGGCCTGCACCTAGGATGTCCTGATTATGACAGGTAGTTGTGACAGGTATATAAATTTATTTTCTCATTGCTATGACAAAATGCCTGGCAAGAAACAACCTAGAAAGGAAGGATTTATTTTGGCTCATAAGGTTTCAGGGGACCCACACTGGTGGGAAAAGCATGGCGGCTCATGGCTGTGGTGGCAGGAAGCATGAGGCTGCTTCCTCATCTTGGGAGACCAAGAAACAGAGAGAGAGGAACTAGAGCCAGAACTAGGGCAAGGCTGCCTTCATGTGACCCATTTTCTCCATAGGCCTCTACCTCCTAAACGTTCCATAGCCTTCCAAAATGTCATTATCATCTGGGAACCAATTGTCTCACTGTATAAGCATGTTGTGGACATTTTACGTTCAAAGTATAACAACAGGAGTCTAAATCTACTCTGTTATAGAACCCAAGTATTCTTGAGCCTCCTGGCAGCCAATCTGAAATGGACTGACTGAGAACACACACACAAGCACACAGTATGGTCACTTTTACGAGGGTCCTTGTCATAGAGAGGCTAGACAGACAAGCCCTCCCAAGGTTTGCTCCTGTATCTGTTTTGCTCCATGGACGTGCCTCTGAGTCCAGTGCTGGCCCTCCTAGGTGGTAAATGTTCAGGCTTACTTTTTTTTTAGTGTGTTGCTTTTGCTGTTTCTCCTGGGGCTATGCTGATCTTCCTTTACCCTTTGAGCACACAGACAGCTGAAGGAATGACTCCTAGGAGCCTGGTGTGTCTGGGCAGAGCCAGCCAGGACAGTGGCTTTACTGAGCCTTTTCTGCTCAGCCTGTGTGCACATTTGCACAGAAGTATATTCTTCAGCTGCTCCTACCACCAACATTGCATCAGAAACCAAGACAGTCTCAGCCTCTTTTCACACTCCAACACATCTGCAGGGCCACTAGCCAGTCTGCCAGAACTGACAAGCCAGTATTAATAATCTAGGGATCACACTGAGTCAGGACACTGGCACTCCAGGGTTCTTTCTTTTTTTTTTAATTTAATTTTTTTAAAAAAAGAAAACAGTCTTTTTTCATTATACATACAAATCCAAGTTCCCACTCCTTCCCTTCCTCCCATTCCCTCCACATACCCTCCCACCCCACCCCATCCACTCCTCAGAGAGGGTAAGGTACATTGCTTTGGGGAAGGTCCAAGGCCTTCCCTGCTGTATCTAGGTTGAGCAAGATGTCCATCCAAAGAGAATATGTTCCCAAAAAGCCAGTATATGCAGTAGGAATGAATCCTGGTGCCACTGCCAGTGAGTGGCCCCTCAGTCTGCCCCAGCCATGCAACTGTCAACCACATTCAGAGGGACTAGTTTGGTCCTATGCTTGTTCCTTCCCAGTCCGGCTGATGTTGGTGAGCTCCCATTAGCTTGGGTAGACTGTGTTAGTGAGTGTATACATCATGGTCTTGACCTCTTTACTCATATGTTCATTCCTCCCCAGGGTTCTTTCTAAACACTTGCATCACTTAATGCCTTCAGTCCTTTCCACACACAATACTAGGTCTCTAAGAACAGGTGACTAATGTGAGGGTCAGCAGCAGGGATCCTTGTTTAGGAAGCAAGGATAATCTGTTTAACTTGGGCTGTGTGGTCCCAAATCCAGCCTGGTTCCTTTCTGTGCACCCCAAGTTGACAATGATTCAGGGGAACTGAGAACTAGGAGTGGGTCTAGATCAAGGCGCTGTTTGCTATCTTTTAGTCCTGGATCACAAGTGGTTGATTTCTCCCTTCCCCCCTAAGCCTTTAAAATGAATACTTTCGGAATGATAGAACTTTAAGATTTTAAATTTTATCTCCCTGTGTTCACAAAGCTTCCAGGGTGTCTGCATACCCAAATGTCAGCCTCAAGCTTAGAGCCAGACATGGGCTTAACCATGGGCCTGCAGGACTTGGTTGATGCAGTGTGCAGCTGACGGGCCCGTTGAGGCCAAAAGCATGATTCTAAAAGGGCATTTCTGCCTCACTGATACTGTGTAAATATGCACACTGCCCTAATGTAATCAAATAAAGTGTTCTGTCTGATGGAAACCTTCATCTATATGGCAAATAACTCCAAGGAAAAAGGAGCTTAGCTCCTGGAATAAGTAAAATTATTTAAATTCTAGGTAAATACCTTTGACGTTTGAGACACTCAACTTTGGTTCTGTGTATGAAGTTTAGTTATAAGTGGAATTGTTTGCGCTCACTCAGGAGAACAGCATTTTTCAGCAAATGTAATTTGGGGATTTTTCAAGCAAACCATCTGTCTGCTGGTGTCTGATACTTGTATTGGGGACTTCCTGGAATAGCATCTCTAAAGGATGGTCTCTCCAGGACATGCTGTGTCCACCCAGGGGCTTGGGGTGAACTCTTGAGGTGATGATTTATCCTCTATTAATTTAGCCATTTGAGGCCTGGCAGGAAAGAGCAGAAGAATGCTTGCTGTTTCATCTGGACAGGGGATGGGTGGGTCTGGCCTGAACTTGTAGGAGATCCTGTGGTCTATGTTGTTTCTCTCTCTCTCTCTCTCTCTCTCTCTCTCTCTCTCTCTCTCTCTCTCAGCTCTTTGAGAATTTAATACCATGTGTTTAGATAATATTCAGCTACCCCTACCCCAACTATTCCCATCCACCCAAATTTGTGTCTTTTTTGAAGACATCCATCAAAAATAACTTGTGCTTCCCAAATATTCTTAAATATGTGTCTTTCCCCTGGAGTGTGGTCAACCTACCAGGGGTAGAAAACTCAGAGGAAACTATCTCTACCTCTCTCAGTAGCTAACAATTGCCAATAGCTTCAAGGTGCTACTTATACATCGGAGACCACCTGGGCTAGTTACTCAAAAGGATGACATGACCAACTCCCCTCTCAATACTGGGCTTTGTTCTGGCTTGGACTTGATCATACTGTCACAACCACTGTGAATTCATATGTCAGGTGTGTCCTGAAGAAACTGCTTCCTTGTAGTCATGCACTGCCTATGGCTCTTACTTTTTTTGTTCCCTGTTTTGCAATTATCCTTGAGCCTTGGGAAGGGGGATTCAGTGTATATATTCCACTTAGAGATGAATATTTTCCAATCTCTTATTTTCTGCATCTTGGCCAGTTGTGAGTCTGCCTTAATCATCATATACTACAAATAGAAGCTTCTCCAAAAATACAGAACACTTCACAAATTTGTGTGCCACCTTTGTGCAAGGACCATGCTAATTTTCTTTGCATTCCAATTTTAGTATATGTATTGCTGAGGGGAGTACTGGCATGTGGTCTTTCTACTCCTTGGGTCTCAGGGTCAAGCTTGAGTGTCCAGTTGTCCTGTCTGTACAGAAGGCATTTGCTAAGTGAAGACACAAGGAAGTGACACAGGACAGCCCATCCCCTAACTTTGTCAAAAGTCATGCTTCATGAACATATCTCCTCGGAAGGTGACCTGGGGCCCTGAGCCATGGACAGCAGGCCCTCTGGGACAGCACTGGGCTTGGCTTACAACCCAGGGCTTGGCTTATGCTGTATGTGGCCTGTGTGAGATGTTGTACTGGCAGCATTTGCCTTCCTTCAGGGCTGGCTGGAGGTAGCCCCATCACCAATGACCTTGGCTCTACCACACTGCAATATGGATGAAGTTCCAGCTGTGGCTCTCTGGTCCTTCAGCTGTATGGAGGGAGGTGGAATGCAAAGCTGTTGACCTAGGATGGCTCCCATTCACTCCCTTGCTGGACTTTGGGATACTGTGGCTGTATCCCTTGTTATAAGGACATATAACATATGTCCATAAGGAGTTAGTAGCTGCTGGTGCCCCCAATAATTCTGATTACTACAGCCACTGATGCTTGATGTTTGGTTAGTTTACCCAAACAGAGGTCTATATTTCTGACTTACTTTTTAAAAATGGTTCTAGAAGTTAACATTACCCTCCCTGTGTTGTTACTCCAGAGACCCTAACTCTGTGGGTCTCCAGTTCTGTTCTCTGGACACCCTTGGTCTGCCTGTGCAGATTTCCTGGTGCTCTCTGCCTTGATTCCAGTTGCAGAGTTGAGTATGACCTAGGAGGAGTAATGACCTAGGAGTTGCTTGCTCTGTGACTTGGAGAAGGTCACAGCAGGAAGCTACAGATTGGACCCTGGCCCTGCCCAAACATGGTCAGTGAAAAACAGGCTACAGAAGTCAAGGGAGTTCCATTTTATTTCTGTTTTGGTGGCTCCCTGGGTCAGACCCCAGCGCTGGCAATTTGGTGTGAGGTGTGCTGAGAGAGCCTGAGACTTTTAAATCTCTTAACACTGAGAATCAATTTGGTATCATAGCTGCAGTGTTAGGTTGGCTGTGGTTGTGACCTGGTGCCCTTAGGAAGAGCGAAATAAATGGTACAACTGAGGTCAGGTGTGCCATGTTCTCCACAGGGACCAGGAATACGAAACTTGCTAATTATTCCTTTTTTCCAAGATGAACCCATTTTTTTCTGTAGTCAGTAATCAGGGAGCAGGTAGATGCTGTGACCTTTGGGGAGGGACAGTCGGACAAATCTACAGAGACCAAAGAAGGATCGTGGGGCGGGGGGAAGCCAAACAGGAATCTGTTTACCCTTTAAGCCAGGTATTTTACTCTTGCAGAACCTTTATTAAAATGCTTCTCTCAGAGGAATCACATGTCTTTTCTGGGCTTGAATACTCAGACTTTGTGTCTAAAGGTCAGTCAGCAAAGAGCTCAAATCCGATGGTAAAGAGCAGAGGGGTGGAAAGGCCCATCTGAGCAGAAGGAAGCAGTACAGTGGCCCTCCCCATTCGAGAGCTCAGCTTCGGTTCCCAGTTAATGCAAGAATAGAATCCCGCTTCGTGTATTTCAAACTTAACACAACAGTCCAGCTGTCTTTGGAGAACAATGCCAAATATAGCATTCACATTTCCAGTCATAGAGGAGAGATGGATTGGACCAAAGTTGTGTACGTAATACAAGACCACCCACCCATCCATCCTCACACTGGTCTCCTCCCATACCCATCCAATGACACACCTATTTATCTGTCCACCCGCCCATCCACCATCCACCCACCCACCAATATCTACCCACCTATGAACCCAAGCCATCTATCCATCATCCCTCTACTCACCAATCTACCCACCCATCCAAATATCTACTCACCCACCTATATATCCATCTACTCTTCTACCTATCTACCCCTCGGGCTACCACATTCACCTATCCATCAGCCTACCCACCCACTCATTCATCACCCCTGTACCTATATAAACATATTCAGCGTAGCTATTGACTGTGTGACAGGCCTATTCAAGGCACCATTGGAAATGAAATGAAAATCGGTCAGCATCTGCTCCCAGTCAAATTTGGAAGGAAGAGAAGGGGCAAACTTTGTGCAAAATGACATCTGATAGAGAAGCCCCCAGGAGAATGGTAGGCTCAAGGACTGTGGACAATGAGCCAGAACTTCGACAGTTGGGTCAGTTTGACTTCTAGGGGTAATACCCGAAGGAGACTGGGCTGAGGTAGTATTCAGAAAGTGGTGGGTGGGTTGGAAAGAAGAGTTTTACAGATGGAGGGAACAAGTGGGTGGTACAAGACAAGGGCAGCGTGAAGCCTGGATCAGCACTACTGAACTTTGCAGCCTCAGGCCTCAGACTCTCAGTCTGGTGCCTTGATTTCTTCAGTACCTATAAGCCCCATCCCGGGACTTCTGGGCTTCTGCGATGGTTCTCCAGCAATACAGGTAGGTCTATTTAACATGGAGATCTTTAAGACTCGAACAACTTGGAAAAACTCCCAGAAGAATTTCATAGGTTATTTGGTAATCAATAAGGTGGCTTCTCAGAAACCTGGGACCCAGCTATACCACTCTTGGGCATATACTTAAAGGATATCCAATCATATCACAAGGACACTTGCTCAACTCAGTTCATAGAAGTTTTATTTGTAATAGCCAGAACCTGGAAATAACCTAGATGTCCCTCAACTGAGGAACAGATAAAGAAAATGTGGTACATTTACATAATGTAGTATTACTCAGCTGTTAAAAACAATAACATCATGAAATTTGAGGGCAAATGAATGGAACTAGGGAAAAAAACCATCCTGAATGAGGTAACCCAGACCCAGAAAGACAAACATGGTATATACTCACTTATTAGCTGTAAACTAAAGGATAACTATACTACAATCTACAGACCCAGAGAGACTATGTAATAAGGAAGGTTCAAGGGGGTTGCCTGGATCTCCCTGGGAAGGGGGAATAGAGGAGATTTTGTGAGTGGACTGAGGGTGGGTGAGGATGGGAACATGAGAGATCAGGTTGGAGGGGAAGAGTACTGGAAGAGACTCCTGGAAAAGGGGGGCATTCAGGGTCAGATAAAAACCTGCTGCGAGGGATTCTCCCAGGAATCTACAAGGATGACCCCAGCTAGGACTCCTAGCAATAGTGGGTACATAGCCTGACAGGCCATCTCCTGTCCTAGATAAGACTTCCTGTGGAGTGGGAAACCAACCCACGTAGCCTTTGATCTACAGTCTGTCTGCCTAGGGAATGTGCTGGGATAAGGGTGGCCTAGAGACTGAGGGAGTGGCCAACCAATGATCTGATCTTAAACCCATGGCAGGAGAGTATTCAGACCCCTGATACTGCCTAGAGGATCAGAACCCTCAGGTTGGATGACCCAGAGACTTAGGATAGAACCAAACATGACTAGAGGGGGAAATGTCAATGTAATGATGCCTAATGGTATTCTGCTGTACTCATAGATCAGCGCCTAGTCCATTTGTCACCAGAGAGGCTTCATCCAGCAACTGATGGACACAGATGCAGACCCACAACAAAACTTTAGGTGGAGCTTGGGGAATCCTGCAGAAGAGGGGGAGAAAAGATTTTAGGAGCTAGAGCGGTCAAGGACACCACTAGAAAACCCAGAGATTCAACTACCTGGGCTCACAGAGTCTGAACCGACAACCAAGGAGACTGCATGGGACTCATCTAGGCACTCTACATATATGTTACATTTGTGTAGCTTGGTCCTCTTGTGAGACTCTTAACAGTGGGAGCAGGGGCTGTCTGTGACTCTTTACTGGCTTTTAGGACCCTAATCCTCATACTGGGTCACCTTGCCCAGTGTTAATACATGGGGAGGTCTTACTGCAACTTGATGTACTGTGTTTTGTTGATATCCATGGGAGATCTGCCCTTTTGGAACAGAAATGGAGGAGTGGATTGGGGGATGGAAGTGAGGGGGGGAGTGGGAGGAGAGAAGGGAGGAGAAACTGTGACTGGGATGTAAAATAAATAAACTAATTAATTAAAAAGAATTACATAGGTTAGAAATAATAACAAAATTAAAGAAAAAATTGAACTACATCATGAGTACACTGAATGTAAAATGACTTACTCCCAGATATACACAATAATAGGCTGCTAATAAAAGCCCAGTGCCAGCTGCAGGATTCCCTTCCTCAATTGGCTGTTCAGGCGTGTTCTGGAGACCCCCAAAACAATATAGGCTATTGCCATTGCTCCTGTGAGCCTGTCAGAACTTATAAGACCTTACTGCGGAAGACACTATACGTACTAGCCATAGGGCATTGAGCAAACAAGTTGATGCTGACTAGGAAACTTCTGTTCTACTACGTAGTTTTCATAGTACTGGGAAAGAAAATCAACAGTCTTACACAGCTGTGAATGTACCTTGTGAGCCACAGTGATATCTGAGTGACAAGAGATGCCCGTGAATTCAGTAGTGACACAGTGTTATGACAGTAACCAAGCACATTCTGATTGAGTTTAGGGACCACTCAACAGGATGAAGTGCATGCTCGAAACTTTAAATCTGGCTATGAACCTATGTTTGGGGGTTGGTTGGTCCTAGGGGTGATTCTACTAAATGTCATTTTGCAAATGGTCATAGTACCAATTTTCCTTTTAAATTCCTATTTCTATACCCTCGGATTAGTACAGGCCTTAGACCCCTTTTGTTTGCTTCTCAGATTTTTATTTTTTTCCTTTAACATTTTAGTTGAAGTAGAATTATATCACGTCCCTTCTCCTTTTACTCTCTCCAGTCCCTCCCAGTTACCTTACCCTGAATCTCTCCCATGACCTGCGTTGTGAAGTGGGTAGCATCTTTTTCCATGGTTGTATTGTCTCTCTTACACACGTGATGTATATGCACTTATACATGTGTATATATACATATATAAGCACACACACAACCTGCTGAGTCTGATTTTGTTGTTTGTGTTTATATGGTTTCAAAGCTGACCTCTCCACATTGGACAACCAATAAAGAGGCTCCTCTAAGTAACCGTAGGTGGGAGGTTTTAGGAGGAGGATTGCAGAATATAAATTATATGACATAGAAATGGAAAAATGGGGGTGGTATCAACTGGGGAGGAGTAAAGTGGGTTAATACAGAAGAATAAGCCAGGACAAGGGACAAATAACACTAAGGTTGTTTCATAAAGCCTCAAGGAATCATATTATTTTATATGTACCCAAAATCACACATCACACACACACACACACACACACACACACACACACACACACACACACCCCTTAAGTTAAGCCACTTGGGCTGACAATGCTCTCCACAAGAACCACAGACTAACAAAAACCCCAGTACCAGGCAGGAGAAACCTCCTTTCGAAGGGTTCGTTAGGATAATCCAAGTAACTTCCCAAACAATATAGATTATAGATATAGCCCCTGGTTGTCTTTTAGGGGTTGAGGGTAAACTCTTACTGCTGAAGACATTACACACTTGGGACACACAATTCACACGTGGGACACACAATTCAAAAGACTCAAGCTGGATCTGACCCAAGATATTCTGCCCTGCAGTCCAGCTTTCGTGGTCCCAGGAAATGCTATTGGCTGCCAAGAGAGGGAAGCACCTGAATAGCCTTCTCCACCTGCAACACCATGAACCATGACAGTTATCAACACGCCAAGAACAGTTATCAACACGCCAAGAACAGTTATCAACATGCCAAGAACAGTTATCAACATGCCAAGATACGAGCAAAGGTGCAAGTAGTGTCATTTTTGAAAACAGAGGAGTACATGGGATGATTTGGAGGGTGGGAAAGGGAAGGGGAAATGATCTAATTATATTATAATATCAAAATATAAGTGAAAAGAGGTGGCACTCATGTTGGTGACAGCCAACAGTTGTCTAATTGGACTTATGGTCTATTCAGCAGGATGGAAATCATGCCTGATACTGAAACTCAGCCAGCTTCCCTGCAATAGTGAGGTCATGAACTTTAGAAAAGAATCACTTTGCTAGACCAGCACAAATCCTTAATAACATTCTAAATTTTATCCTTATAGACACAGATAAGTGTAGCTACTCTCCCTCATCAAAGAAGCCTTTCTTTATAGCAAATGGAGACTATCGGAGAAAACAACTGGATACAAGGCAGAAATTAACAGATTGTAGGGAGCCCCAATGGATACATTTACATCACAGTTGGCTGTGGCTCAGGAAATATCACAGAAAAATTGGGCAGAAAGTCTCTAAGAGCCAGAATACCAGGAAGTCTTCTGCAAAACAGTCTCTCCTACAAATGACTGCATAAATAAGAGCAAAAGCATTACCAAGGGAGGCATACTAACATGGAAGGGGGAGAGTTTTGCGGGTCTCACCTCTAGACAAAGAACTACAGCTTTTAGACCTTAGAAGAGTCTCTGCTTTTCAGATATTCAGGTTGAAGCACAATTTCTAACCCTGAGTTTTTATTAATCATGCATGAACATATGGGTAGCACAAACTAGAACTAGTAGGTAATTAAGAAGAAAGTTGGGAGGGGTTGGAGGGTGGTGTGTGACCTAGAAGGAGTATGAGTGAATATGTTCCAAACACATTGTATGAACATATGAAACTTTCAAAGGATTAATCAAAAATCACGTTTAAAGGTATGAAGCAGTTAAAACATTTTGAAAAGTTAGAACTTACCAAAACTCACAGGCACAAGCCCACACATACATGGTGCCATTTGCACTCGAGATAAATATGAGGATGCAGAAATAACCACACAGATGCAAAACTACCCAGCAAGCATGGAGTCAGCTCCTCTGGGCACTTTGAGGGTCTCCAGCCTCCGGTGTGCTCGGCAATCCTGGTGTGCCTTGGTTTGAAGGCTCCTTGCTCCACCTTTGCATCTCTGGTCCCATGGCACCCTTTCCCCATGTTTCGATCATGGAGTCTTTCATCTTCATAAGGACTCTAGTCACATTGGATTTAGGGTCATTCATAATAACTTATGTGGTAACTCTATGTTCTTCTTAAATCACCTTTGGGGGCAGCAAGATGGCTCAGCAGGTGGAATACAATCCTGATGGCCTGAGTTAAATCCTTGGGACTCTTACAGTAGAAGGAGAGAATCAGCTTCTTCAAGTTGCTCTCTGACCTCCACTTGTATGCTATGGTATGATTATGTGAATGCATGTTGCATACACAGTAAATGTAGTAACACATCTATAAAGCCTTCTTTATAGGTATTAGGGAGTAGGGCTTCTTCAGATATATGGGAGCCATTCAGCAGTTCAGCCTATAGCTCTACTCCATAGGTCAGTATCACTAGCTAAAGGGTCTTCCTTCCCCCAAGCAGGAATATGTTTAATATCAGCTGTGCCTAGTTTGGACTTTTATGAACACTCGTGTGTGTGTGTGTGTGTGTGTGTGTATGTGTGTCAATGTGAACTCTGCTACATCATTGATGCACTCAGAATGGAGACATAATCTCTAGTGGATATAAAAGAATAGTCCACAGGGCTTGGGTTTGACACATGACCCTTGGTGGGCACACTGAGGTAGATACAGCCTTTGGCAGACACATATCTGAGGTTGGAACTTCTGAGAATTCCTAAGCAATATTCTCGACCCCTCACTCCATGGTGGAGCTCTTGTGAGAGAATTAGAATGGGTTAAGCAAACAGAATAAGTAAATGAACAGGCTAGAATCAACATGGTTTCAGGTGGAGTTCAACTCACTCTGGTCCCAAAGGAATGTCAAGTCAGGTTGGCTTGGTGACAGGCTAAGTCTGACGCAGGCCCTCGGGCTGGGTCACAGTGTAGCCTAGTGGAGCATCACCATAGTGTGTGTGTGTGTGTGTGTGTGTGTGTGTGCCACAGCTGATGGGTGAAGGAAATCCCACACAGAGAGAGAGACTCCTACAGTACCTACAACTAGAAAGTCAACTTTCCTGCATGATGCCACACACTTCTCAAGCCACCACACTGATGCATGCTTCTACCCAGAATGCACCAGTGTTCTTGTTCCCCATCTTAGGTTTTAACTGTTTCAGGACTGTGAGGGCTTCCTTGTGGCTCTTGTTAATGAGTGAGTCTGAGCCCCTTTCTCTAGATTCTGACCACTTAGCCACCCTCCTTTGGAGCAAATCTACTGAATGAAGTTCAGATCTGGAATGTACCCAAATGTACTTTTGTACTGAAGGCTTGGTTTCTAGTTTTACATTGTTAGGAGGTGGTTGATCCTTTAGGAAGCAGAGTCTAGTGGAAGGGTTGGGTGAGGAGAACGCTCTTGAAGGGGATTGTGGTACCCTAACCTCCTGTTATTCCTTTATGTTCCATTCCATGATGGATTCATTTTAATACTCATTGTCACCATGATGCTCCAAGTCAATAGGACCAACCAGTCATGGATTGGAATCTCCAAGGCCGTGAGTAAAAATGACTCCTTTCTCTTTATGTCTTGTTTTCTTGGGTGTTTGCTGCAGTAATGAAAGATGAATCGCTCAGTACCCACTCATGATTTTTGTCTGTTTCCTCAAAGAACCACCATTTTATTGATTTGTAAAAGCTCTTTACATATTCAGAGCACACACCTCCTTGCTCCTTAGGGCACTTTCTGAATCATGTGTTGTAGTGATCACTAGGCAAGTCAGTCTTCAGTCATTTACGTTCTGCACAGCTCCTTCTAGGATTGGATGCCTGTAAAGCTTGGCGGGGAAGCTAAAGTTTCCAGGAATGTGGCTTAGTGGCCGCCCCAGTCCTGGGGTATCATTCACATGGGTTCCTTATGTTTTCTCAAGGTGCTTGTCCATATCACTCATCTCTGAGAACTTTGGCTCCCACTTAGCCCTCATGCCTTCTTCTCCTCTTGTGCTGTGCAGGGCATAGTGTGAACAATCAAAACCTGGAGGCTGCGAAGGGGTGATGGCAAGTAGTTCCAGCCCTGTGTATGTCCTGAGCCACAGACATTGGTTAGTGCGTCCCTCCCCAAACCCCTGAGCAAGCACAGCTGTTTAAGAGTGACATGCACTACAGACAGTGGCCATGGTCAACCAGGAAGTTGGTCTCCCACCCTTGAGGCCAGTGTGGCCTCATTCTGGAGCTCACCGGCAGTGGGCTCTGGCAGTGACGGTTTTGCTTACTATGTGGATCTGGGATCAAGGTGAATTCTCCAACCATTTTTCAGAGGACCAAAACCAGAAGGAAGTGAGATTGTTCTTTAGGGATCTGGCAGTGGTCACGTTGATGGAAGTGCTTGTTATACTATGGGTTATAGGGAGACTATTGTATCATCACGGTGTTGATGACTTCATGACTTGTCCTAAGTCAGACTAAGAATATTGCACTAAACCAAGCATAAGGAGACCGATGGAGGTTTCTGTTAGGTGTCTAAGGAGTTCCTCCAGTCACAGAATAGAATACAGGACATAGAAGCCCACTCAGAAGGGGATCTCAGAGAGCTGCGGTGGTGGTTGGGCTGGGGGATCAAGTCTGGATGTGGAGGGGACTGATAAGGTATCAATGGGAGGAGGACTGGAGGAAGGTGGTCCAGGTGGACAATGTGCCCTACTGAGGTGAGCCGGTTAGTGCCAGAGAGAGGGCCACATACATCACAGGGGTATGGACCTGGAGCAGGATCAATGCCACACCCAGCACACCTGTGAGGGAGTCTCACATATGAACTCGCTCCAGGCTTGGGAGAAGCAGGTGTGGAGGTGTATGGGGGGTGTACAGTGGGGTAGGGACAAGCTGAGGGGTATTTAGATGAAGGTTCTCTCTAGGAGAGCTGGCCCCACCCCTTTCCCATGCATGAGAAGGTAAGCTGGATGTCATACATGATAACAGCCAAGAAACACGAGGCAGCAGAGGAGCTTGTTTCCAACATATATTTCTTTTATTGTTCGTAAGGACTGATACACGGTACTGACTATGGACACAAAAACAGATGCTGACAACACCTGGATTGCTGCACGGAGCCATTCCTCAGAGAGGAGATAGTAAACCCAATCCTTCTCAGCCACAGCAGTCTTGAAGTCAATAGCCCTGAATTTCCATCTGGTAGCACACCCAAGTCCTTTATGCCCATGTCTACTTGAGAGAACGCCTAAGTTTAGCTCTCCCAGACAGACATGTGGTACCATTTCTTTAGGATACAGGTCAGGCCAAAGTTCACATTTATTAGATCAAAGGAAAATCATAACACCCACTTTTCACTCCAGGGGCTAAGGCCAGCATTCTGTGGGAAGGTGGTTCTTGGTCTACCTTCTTCCTATGGTATTGCTAATTACTCTTGTGAACAAAAACAGGGACATCAGCAAACAGATTTGAACAAACTAACCTTGAATTTTGATTCACACATAAATATGATTTTAAAAAGTCATTTATAACATGGATAATGCCCATTGGTGTAATGGGAGCCTCTGGGAAATCAAACCCAAGAGTGGGTATCTTTCTCCAAAGACCAGGCAGAACTCCAGGCCAAGAATATGATCTTTTGCTTTGGGACCCTGTGCACAGCAGGTATCCAGGGGTTGAGACACACTAGCTATAAGGAACATACTTTCTCTGTGGCCTAGAATTCCATACTGAAGTGACCACAAGCTGAGCAGGCCTCCCAGGGGCCAGAAGTAGGGGCTGTATCTCAACCTTATTTCATGTCTATTTATCTCGGCTACAAAGAAAAAAAAACATAGAATCTCTGGCTACTTGCACCAAGTTCCTTGTCCTCCGAGGCTCAGAACAGACCCTATGTATGTGTAATGTGTGAACAGGATGCTAAGGTCATGGTGTCTGCTCAGAGCCAAGCACCAGGAAAGCACTTGGCATATATTGACTGTTTTTCCTACCTTCTACACAGCAGACAAAACAGGACACTTGGCATTGTAAATCTGAGCAAAAGAAATGATCTAGGCAGCTACTGTGAGCACAAGGATTCTGGCACAGTGTATGTACAGGTACCAAGATCCCTCTCCTAGAGTACAGGGGACTGTAAGACCCATTCTCCCAAGGTGATCACACATGGGGAGTCAGCCTTGCAGGGACAGGATACCATCCAGGTGTTTTCCACCCAGCAGGGACAGGGACATGGTTGACCTCATTGTATAGAGATGAGTGCTCCTACAGCCACATCCAGACAGAGGCCTCTTTTTTTGGTAGCATGGATTGGGTGTGAACAGTCAAAGATTGAAGGCTGTGCTTTGATTATTTCTCCACATAGCAAAGGGGAAGGGTGGACGCGGCCCTCCTTTCTTGATGCTTGGGTCTCCTTTCGTGAGCTCCCTGTCCCTGCTGTTGTGAGATGGCCCACTGGGCTGCTGTCTCCTTCCACTTTACACCAACAGCCAGTGGCGCAGCTGGAAAGAAAGCATCGTTTATTCAGAAGCGAGGAATAGACCTTACAATCATCGCTTATGGGCCAGTGGCCCTATGATGAAATCAGAATTGTCTCAACAACTCAATAGGAGGCACCGCTCACCCATGGGAGCTTACCACTGATGGATGCCACTCCTGAGGGCACCAGGAGCCAATGGCCTGGTGTAAACTTTAAAGGAATTACTTGATGAAGAAGAGACAAGGATACTAGGTACAGCAGCTCATGTCTGTAATCACAATACTCAGGAGGCTGAAGCAGGAGGATTGCGTTTAAGGTTAGCCTGGGCTACAGTAAGATTCTGTCTGAACAAAAGAAAGCAAGCAGAATAAAGCAAAATAAAACAGAACCAACATAATAACAAATAATCATGCCTGTAGAGCTCAGCTGCTGAGAAGGTCAGAGAGGCACTGGCCAGCATACTTGTGAGCAGCAATTGAGGTGGAAGATGCAAGACATCTTTAGATCCAGAGCTGGCTCCATATTATCCTCCTACTGAGTTGTGTCCTCCTCCCCTGCATGCTGAACCTCTGTTGGGTCCATCCCAGGGGGTGCTGCACTCTGGAGCTGGTTTGCTGGGTGTGGTCCAGGGGCGAGTGGGGTGCAGCACAAACGGTGTGGGAGGGCGGGGATTGAAGACAGCAGCCTGCTGCTCTGCTGCTTGCTCAACCAGTCTGTGCTCATGAGCCATTTGCTGACACTCACTGACTGGAGAGTTCTGTGCTGCTAAATGTTTTTAAAATAAAAACTCATAAGACTATTGACTGACACATTGAACCAGAGATAGGAGTGAGGACACAGCCATTGCTGCCATATGATAATCTCTCTGGTGTCCTCTCAACTGGCTCTTTGGGGCTTCTTCAGTTCAGGTCTGAACATGTCACAGCATGGCCTGAGGTGGGCAGGGCCTAAGGCAGTCTGCAGGTTAGGCCAGCACAGGCACTGGCCAAGTGTAGCATGGAGCTCAGAAAATAAACAGAATTCTGGCTGAAGGTACCTAGAGGAAGCCCAGACCACTGAATTCTGTCCATGTTCAGCAGCTCTGGGGACAACCCACCCCCTCTGTCCTTGTCACCAACAGAAGTGGGTGGTTAGGTAATACTTAGAGAAAGGAGGGCACAGGGTGACTTATATATTCAGAAACTGGGAATAGAGCTCTGAGCAAGGATCATCAAGAACTAAAACCCAGGACCTAGAGCCTAGAATTCAGAGTCCAGGACTGGAGATGTTGTGGCTGGCACAATATAACAAAGTCATGTGTGGGGTACTAGAAAAAGTAACTGACATGCGTGTGTGCAGAGATGTATGTTTTACTGGAGCAAATGAGGTTCAAAACATAGCTACAAGAGGAGTGAATATGGTAAGGGAGATAGGGCTGAATTATGGGCTGTTGACATAATGGAATATTACTTAGCAGGTAAGATGCATGAACCAGAGCCACACCCAGAATTCTGATCAAAGGGGAATAACAAGGCTGAATTTACCATTTGAAACAGCACCAATTGAGCATCACAGGTATCCAAGGAGTTTGCAAGACCCTGGACACTAGATGGCCATGGTTAAATGATACCTCAGGAAGAATGAATGAGGCAGTCACCCAGCCTGTTGCCTTGAGGGCCTCTGGATTTCAGAGTAGAGTGAGAGCCCAGAGAATTCCCTGGAATGTTAAGGGCCTATGTGGCTGGAGCTTGCAGGACAGAGCAACAAAGAGCACCTGCAGAGATGGGCTGAGTCCTGAGAAGCAAGTGTGACACCCACAGGAGCCTTGTGACAGGGTATGGGAACTGACCCTGAGACCTGTGGGGCTGGATCAGTGCCTGTCTCTGCAGCTGGGCTGGAAACCTTCCTTCCTTAAGCCTGCACTGTGTCAGAAAGACAGATCTATGTAAATACTTCTTGGGATCTACCCAACAGCACACTTCCACAGGTCCAAGGAGTTCCAAGAATATTTAAAAGTATTGAAAATACTCAACCAGGTGTGGTGACACATCCCTTTAATATCAGCACTCAGAAAGCTGAAGCAGGTGTATCTCTGTGAGTTCAAGACCAGCCTGGTCTGTATAGCAAGTTCTAGATCAGTCAGGATTATAGTGAAACCCTGTCTAAAATAAAAACAAAAACAAAACAAATTATACAATATCTAGGGATCTAGGAAAGGGCTCAGCTGGTAAAGTGTTTGCTTTGCTAGTATGAGGACCTGTGATCAACCCCAGGAATCTGTGTAGAAATGTTAGTCATGCAAGAACTTTAGATCTTTGAAGAAAGAAATTGAAGAAGACATCAGAAAGTACAAAGATCTCCAATGCTCTTGGGTAGGTAGAATTAACATAGTAAAAATGGTAATCTTACCAAAAGCAATCTACAGATTCAATGCAATGCCCATCAAAATCCCAGCAAAATTGTGGGGTAAAGGGAACACTCCTGCATTGCTGGTGGGAATGCAAGCTGGTACAGCCCCTTTGGATATCAGTATTGTGATTTCTCAGAAAATTAGGAAACAACCTTCCTCAAGACCCCACAACCTCTCCAGCATAAGTTGTGATCAGTGTTTTTGATCTTGGCCATTCTTACAGGTATAAGATGGAATCTCAGTGAAGAAAAGCAAAAAAGCTCAACCAACAAAAAGGCAATGAGGAGGAAAATAAACACAAAGGCAGGACAAACAATTAAGGGTAGTAAGATGACACTCCCCTCTATGTGAGTGACTCAGTCAGCCGGGTTGGATCATCAGGGTGAAACTTGAGGCTTCTGTTAGTATTGCAAAAGATACCAAAGTCATAGAGTTACAGAGAAAGCCAAAGGGATGGTTTTCTGCCAGTCAAAGGTACCAGGTGCAGCTGCATTCTCCATCCGAGCAGTTAGAGGAGGGACTACCCTCAGAACAACACGTGTGCTCACAGTACATGTCAGCTGCCTCTCAAAGGAGAGAGGACCTGCCTGCTTGCCCCATGGACACCTGACCAGGCTTGACTCTTCTCTCACTCAATTGGGCCTCCCAGCCCTCAGGTACCCTGATGGACATCTCACTAACTCCAAGCTTTCATGAGCTTTTTCCTGTGAACTCCAGCCCCCCTGGTTCTGCTTCCGGGGTTACTTCAGGGCCTCTGTCTCATGATCCCTTTCTTGTCATCTCTCCAAGAATGGAGATCCTAGGGATGCTCACATTTGTCCCCATGGGCTCTTCCTCTTATGCAGAGCTTCCTGGTCATCGGGGGCCATGAGAGCAGCTGTGGGTACTATGGGTGTTAGAGCAGTTGGAAGATACTATTCGAGTCTCTCTGAATCCCTTCCCGGAGGGTTGAACAGGGCATCAGACTCACCGTGAATTGGCGTACCTCCCCTCTGTCCACTAGCTGGCGGTCTTTCTCAGGTGTGATGGCATAGGCCAGTTTCTAGGAGAGAATGGGGTTGTTGGTATGGTATGGAGCCTAGGGTGGCACAGACCAGCCAGCACCCACTATAACAATGAGGACTCCCCCTAAAGGAGTCAGGCTCAGGAGCCGCAGACTCGGGTCCTTAACTCTGGTGTACAGGGGGTGCAGTGCTCACTGAGATCTCTGTCCCTCAGTGGATGCTTGGGCATGGTGGCAGACCTATTCCTTCTAAACTTGGACTCAGAAAGGCTGTGCTCTGGCCTGGCCACACACTCTGCTTTTGTTCTTGACCGGGTATGGCCTGAATGACAGAGGGACTTCTGACTACCAGTCTGTGGGACGCTGTGGTATCCAGCACCAAGGGACACTGTGGCTCCAAGTTGGAGTCCTTAGACCAAACAGGTGCAATGGCCTTTGCTGTTCAATCCAGGGAAACTGCTTAGAGGCACCTCCTGGAACCCAAGTGTAGATGGCCTCTGAGAACCATCAGTCTGCTCATAATTCCATTCGTGTAAGTTCTTATTCTTCCAGGAATAGTAGCGGGGGTGGTGTCAAACGGGACATGTGGGCATAGACTGCCATCATACAGTCATATGGATACACAGAGGCGAATCATAGATACACTGGCACACGTGTATACACACAGACAAATGAGTATTCATAGTCACAGATGTAATGTGCATGCATGCGCATGTGTGCACGTGTGCATGTGCGTGCACGCACACACACACGTGTGGACACACCAGCACACACAAACACAAATATGGCATACATACATACATACATGTCCCTCCTTTTGTTGCACCAGCCCATCATCTCATCATGGTCCCTCCTCCAGCCTCCTGCTATCTGAGATGGTTCAGGGATGGGGACACCTGAACCACTAGGGTAAGGAGCCCCCTTGAAAACACCCACCTCTCGGAAGGACCCTGGCAGGCTGCAGAACTTATAGGTGGCATAAATGGGCACCATAGCCATTGAGGATGTAGCGATGATCCAGCCCAGTGCATTGGCCCAGTCGGGGAAGATGTAGTCTCCATAGTGTGGGGGTCTGAAGGTCACAATACTGACCACGACCACATACTGAAATAAATGAGCACATAGGTCAGGCACAAAGGTGCAAAGATGGAGCAGAAAAATCAGCAAGTGATCTACAGAAGTTTCCCTAGCCACACAAGCCGCAAGTGCCAACTCCAGTCAGGCTACCTGGGCCTGGCCAAGCAATGCGACATCTTTCTAAGGCACCAACGGTATACCTACACACATGCTGTGTAACTACACATGTACTTCATTCCTACACATTAAGTGTGCTTACATGTGTGCCTTTCAGACTGCTTGTGCCTATACTGTACACCAATACATGCACTATGTATCTATATACTATGCATGCATATGTACAGTATACTTAAACATGTGCTTCATACTACACCTGCACATGATTGGCATGAACTGCATACCTACACATGTTCTTTGTACTTGGGCACAAAAGCCCTTCCTAAACATAGGAAGTTCAGTGGATGTGAGTTAGGATGGAGTTTTGGGTGCAGATCCTCACTTAGCGTATATTTCTCAGAGTCAGCAAAGTTTACTCTCCTATCACACCATCTTGGAAAATATATTTGGACACACATATCTCATGCTTGTTTTTGGTTCCAACAGGGGACATATTTCTTAGAAATTGCCATGTCTGCCAAAGCCATACTCTTACATCTAAGTTGATTTTGATCTGGTCAGTTTGTTCGGGAGTACGATCTGTTGCAGAAGTCATATGATAACATGCCTGCAGTGCGCACTGTGATAACATAGTGGCTTAGAGAAACATGAGGTAACTTTTTATTCTGATAAGATCATTACTTTATACGGAATGGGTTTAAAACTTAGGCTTAAATTTACATAAATTATGCTTCCATGAAGTTGGTAGAATGAAATGTCTAGCATAATTTATAGGCTTTATCTAATACTGTGAAGCAATATAGAATGAAGCTCAAAGACTTCATTGTGTCTCCTAAGATCAAGGTCAGCTCTTTCATGTTGGAGAGGGTGAGGCTTGTCAACAGGGAGAAGATAGAATAGTTAAAAAAAAAAAAAAGAAAGAAAGAAAGAAAAACTGTTTCAGCCAGAGACAAGAAGTGAGTGATGTGGAGGTTCCCAGGCAGATCTCCCTGGCTGTATTCTACACATGAGCAATTGAGTGGGTACAAGAGTTTCCCTCAGGCTGCAGAGGGATGTGAGCTGTCTTGTGTAGCTACGTATTATCATACATCACTGCTAATTGGTGCATGAAGCCAGGTGAGCTCTCTGACATCTTTCTCAATGACTTCAATGCATTGGGATGGATTCTAGGGCAGAGGCAGGAAATGTCACGGTCCATGGTTCTTACCAGGAGGAAGCAGGGACTGACCAGCTTCCAGCATAGCCGCCAGTACAGGTTGGGTCTCTGCCCTGTCATCTGCTTGATGTCGTCGCTGAATTGCTTGACACCTAAGGGGGAAGAGATAGCCATGGACTGGTCATGAAACTGGACATACATAGGTTCTTCTTGACAGTAGGGGCCTCACCCTTCAGACGTCATTATTTCTGATTCTGCCCAGCCATGTGCTAATTGACTCTGTTGATGCTTCAAAGAGGACTGTGGTCTGCAGGGTGAGAGACCAGCAATGCTCCATTCCTACCCTGCTCAACTCCTTCTCCAAGTCCCACAGACTCTCTACCTCCTTCTGCAAGCAGTAATTTGCCCCTTGTCAAACACTATAGCAAAATACACCCATCACAAACTTACTATTTTGAGGGTCAGCTCAGTGGCTCCATCATCACTTTTTCAGTTTCCTCATCTTACCCAACAGGAACTCTGTCTATTCAACTCCAACTCCCACCCCAACACTTAGAATTCTACTGTTTCTAGGAACTTGGTCCTTTGAGGGATCATATATAGGTGGCATCACAGTACATGCCCTTTGGGGACTTGCTTACTTCAGTTAGTATATGTGTCCCTGAGGCTCATCCATGTTGGAGAATGTACCAGAATCTCTTCCTTTCCAAAAGCTGAATATTCCTCTTTCTCTATCTCTCTCTCCTCAATCTCTCTCTCTCTCTCTCTCTCTGTATATGTGGGGGTGAGTGTGGGTGTGTGTGCATGTGTGTATGTGCATGTGCGTGTAATGATTTTTAACTTAAAGCTATCTCTAGATACTTAATAACTGGTATTTCTACCATCAGTTCACTTTAGAAATACATTTCTTTCAGCAATATCATTCAGCCTTTTTTATTCAGGAATTGGTAAAGAGATCTTAACAGTGAATCCATTTACCAACTTCTGTCATGGTCTCTGGCTCATGATTCTACAGTGGGGTGCCCAGCTAGGAGCTCAGCAGACCTCATGGTCTCATCAGAAAGTCTGTCTAGAGCTCTGACCACTCATGCTCCAGGACACCATTAGAACCCCACTGTGGCATGAAGATTGGGTGGGTGGGAAAGAGTGGACCCCAGCCAAGTACTTGAGACCCCCAGGATCCTGAAGCTCCTAGGAGGCCTGTGATCAGCTCCAGACCCCCAGAGAGACTTAGCATATAAATGGCTAATGGGCTATGGTTCTAACTTATGCTCAAACAACTTGACTGGTCAGGGGTCCTGTCCAGAAGGTACATGTGAGATGCACCTGTGGGAAGTGGCCATGGTTTGACATCTCTCTCAAAGACCAACTGAATTATATCCCAAGGTCCCTACAATGACAGGTCAGCCAGACTCCTCCCAGATGGAGCTGAAGCTATTCTGCGCTTGTTGGTAGGGTCCTGGATAGTTGGATGGGGTATTTACCTTTTGACAGTTTGTTGTAGAGGGTAGAGCATTCAATAAACCTTACTCTCCCACACAACACAGCCTCTCTGAACTCTGACCACAAAATGGCTTCCCAGGTAGCCATTTGGCTGTCTGTGATCCAACAGACAGACCCTGGCCATACATCCAATGAGGCCATGAGAGCCATGACTTAAATTTTTGGAGTCCAGTGGAGTTCAAATGCCTCTTTTCAAGGTGATATTGTGAGAAATCGAGCCAGAAGACATAAGCCCAGTTGACTCACCCATGCCACAGTGCTGGTAGGACCACCAAGACTTACCATAGAACCAGGCCACCCCAATGGCTTCAATGAGCACACCGAAGAGGATGGATGTACCAGCTGCAAAATGGTCCAGCAGTGTGAAGACATAGATGCCACCCTGGAGGAGAAGGAGCTCCCAATGAACTCGGGGACAGCTGCAGCGGCTGTCCATCAAAATACTTTCTCTGAAAGGTAACCCATACTATGGGTTCACTCTGGAGATATATACTATTTACCCCTATAAAGTTTGAGTCATGGATTCACACAGCTTCTTAGGGAAACATCCTAAGTAAATTAAAAAAAAAAAAAAAAGAAACCACTTCTCCCTTGCTTTCCTTTCTCAGGCTCCAAATAACAAGGAACAGAGACACTCAAATGCCAAGCTTAGAGGTGTTTCCTGTGCAGAAGTGGCCAAAACACCACAGACAGGCCCCTGCTACTTTCCAGCCCCTTTGTGCCCCCCAGAAAGGCATCTTCAGTGGAAGGTGCATTTTGTATGCTGTCAAGCACTGAATTCTCTCTGGGACCAGGTTCCAGATCTGTGTTTGCACTGCCTACGACTACAGGGAAGTCGGTTTACTTGAGGGAGAGAATGAAGCTTCTTAGAAATGCTGCAGTGTGTCTGCCAGGCACCAGGGCTTAAATGACAGGACAGGGCGACTACATACATTGGTGACGCAGAAGAGAGACAGCAGGAAGGTGGCCAGGACAATGCCAAGAGTGAAGAGCTCTCGGTGCCGATGTAGTAGCTGGAACTCATCCACAAGCCCAGTGATCACAGACTCCATGCCTCCCATCTGCAGAACACAGAGAGTGGTGGTTGACACTCTCCCAGTGCTTGAGAGTGTGTCCTCAGGGTGGGTGTGAAGGGAATGTGCAGCAGAAGAGCCCTTGATGAGGTTTCCCTGCTGACACAGGCCTCAGAAACATTCTATGGATGGCAGCCACAGTCACTTTGAAGCTACTGGGCTTAGGAAGTGCCACGTAGCTTAAAGACTTATGAGAGTGATAGGGTAAGTTATGACCAAAGCAAACTGTCCCTTCCTCAAGCATAGCCCTGGGCTTGGAATTGGATAGATTCCCAGGTTACATCCCATTGGGGGTAGCCAGGTAGTGCCTATGGTCTGCAAGCAATGCTCATGAGATGTGCCCTCTTGGATACAAGACACGAAACTCATGGGCTATCAGCTGTGTGTAAGGTGGAGGTGGGGGCTGTGGTATGAGTTCTGTGTTCTAGGAAAGAGGGATTCCTGGTTCTGGCTTTCTAGGAAGCATACAATTGCTGAGCTCTGTCAGGGTGGGTAACTGGCATGATGCAGCCCAGAGCTGCCACCAGCCAATTCTGATATTAGGACTCAGTAAATGGTCTTGAGCACTTGATGGTGCTGGAGAGCTCATTGGCTTCAGCCCCTTTGAGGTTGGATACCAGGGGGCTGCAAAGAGTCCAAGGCCCAGCATGGGTTACAGCCTCTACCTAAGGGAGTCCAGAGATCAAGGAAGGCCTTGCCGTGCAGGAGTGGCCAATCACTCTGCCATTATGAGCCAATCCTTTAACTACTAGAATTCTGCTCTGTGTGTGTTCAGACCCCGATACTGCATTAAGGAGGAAAAGGGTAAGTTACGTTTCAACCACTACCACTCAGGTCCAGAGAGGGTCTCCAATGATCAGGGGAATATTTGAACCTGACGTACAAGCTCTGTGCTAAGCACGTGAGGTTGGAGGAACTGTTTGGGGTCATGCCAAGCCCCGCAGGGGCAGCATCCCCAAGAACAGGCCGACTGTGGAGCCTTGGGGTATGCATTACTCACCGCGCTGTCGATGCCCAGAGTGAGCAGCATGAGGAAGAAGACAGCAGCCCAGGCTGAGGACAGCGGGAGTGTGGCGATTGCTTCAGGGTAGATGATGAAGATCAATCCAGGTCCTACAGGCAGAAACCCTCATCACTGCCACAAGCTTGTTCCTTGCTTCCCCCTTGTCACACCTGGAGCTCACCACTGCCACAAGTTTGCCTCCTGATTCTTACTGGTCACAGTTGGTTTTCCATTGCCCCACTCAGTTGAGCCAATGTCAGCAGTGCTCAGATCTCTTGGAACTCTCCCCTGCTTTCTTTCTGTTTCTTCCCAGGAGCCCTACTTCCTGAGAATTTAGCAGACACTGTCTGGGGTGGCCCAAGAGCACTTGGTATTTGGTCACCTGTGAGATCTGCTCAATCAGCTTGTACCCTTGTTCCCGAACTCACGCATGTCCATAGGAATGGGAGGAGCAAAATCAAAACATGGATCAGAGAAAGGATTGGCAGATACTTCTGCCTCAGTCTGAGATGTCTTTCTAGTTAGCTTTCCTGCACAGATCATGCACGCTCCCCATGTTCACTCACATTCTCTCCTCTCCCCCTCCCCTCTCTCTCTCTCTCTCTCTCTCTCACACACACACACACACACACAACATCCGGAGATTGAACTCAGGCCCTCGTGTTTTCATGACAAACACTTTATAGACTGAGCCATCTTCCCAGTTCCCCACATTGAAAATTAATTGAAGATAGATTGATAATGAGGTAGCAGGGCCTTCAAGAGGTATTGGGTTATGGTGGCACCACCCTCATGAAGAGATTGTTAATCTATAGAGATTGAGTTAGGTCTCTCCAAAGTGGGTCTCTTGGGACTGGAACATAGGTTATCCGTGGTTGCTCTCACTTGTCAGCAGCTCTTATACCCAACATCCTTTGTGTCTTGGCCATGTCCCTCTGGCCTTACTCCAGAGAGGACAGGGTGGCATGTGATGGGGTGGGGGGCTCACCGTCTGTGGCCACATCTCCGATGGGCACATTGTGCTTCTGTGCCATGTACCCCAGGAAGGAGAAGACGACAAAGCCAGAGGAGAAGCTCGTCAGGGAGTTAATAGACGTGGTGATGATTGCATCTCTGTAGGAACAAGACACACTGTCCTGATACTGGTTAAGCTGTAGCCCTGGGAAGCCAGCTGTTATCACCCATTTTCAGCATCTAGGGAAAGGGATGGGCAGGCTCATTCTGAGGGGAGCATAATCAAAGGACCTATAACTGGGAGAACCAGTCTGGTACTCCTGGGTTCTGTCAGGGCTCAGTGCAGTGAAAAGATGGCTACTCTGTGTCCCACTCACACAGCCATAGTGGTCCTGGGCCACCTACAAGAGTGCTGGAACCTGGGCATGCATGGGTTTGGGGGCTGTTAAAACAAAGTCTTCATGCACACATGGGGGTGTTAAAGAGACTGGTCTTGTGAAGCTAATCTAAGCACTGATAATCAGGGATAAAGGCAAGCCTGGAACCACTGGGAAAGTCAGGGTTCCCTCAGTGGCCATTCTACACTGGAGGACCCAATACTTCACTGCGAAGTGCCTATCCAGGTCCACACCTAGGCTCCAGGTAGGACTTGTCTCAAGATTGTGGTCCACAGTCACTTTCTACTTTATTCCCTTCTATGTAACCTCCTTTGGTGACTTGGAACCATTTTTTTTCTGTGTTTATTCTGTATTTTCAGTGCCCACTAAGTTCAAAGAGGACAGATTTCAGGATCAACTGATTCTGTTTTTGGGAGGAAATGTTATATTTTGGATGTAGAACCCCAGCTTTCTGGTGGGGTTCCAGCAGGCAGTTGCTGGTGACTCAGGATAAGCTTCACAGCACCAAGGATGTCCTCCTAGACCCAGGATCCCTCAGTTTAGGTTATGAGGGTTAGAATCAAATGCCCTAGGTGAAGGTCTTAGGTCAAACTGAACCCCGAGCACAGGAGAGGAAATCCATGGGGGCGGGGGGTGACTGGGAGAGAGAGGATAGAGAAAAGCAAAAGAGAGGAAGGAGAGATGAAGGTGTTCTCAGCGTATCTGTAGAGGAAGGGCTTGCAACCTTGTCCTGGGGATCTAGCTCTTCCCTGAAGGTGGCACACATCTCCTCATATCTCAATATCATCTTTAAAGTGAGATGCAAATTATTGTTGGAAGGTGCTGTGTAGAGCCAAGTATGGTGATCAATTCACACCTTTAATCTCAGAATTTGAAAGGCTAAGTGGGATGAAGGGCCGTGACGAGGCCAGCGTGGGCTACATAGTAAATTTCAGGACAACTTAGGCTACAGCATAAAGCTGCCTCTGGAAACCAAACAAATAAAAACTAAGGAGAGGAAATCTGCGTGACTCGGAGATTTTGTGATTTTTTTTCCTCCAAGAATGCTTCATTTCCAAGAGACAGATCCCAGGATCAGCAACACGGACTAGGTTTTGCACACCATTTTCCAGCGACAGTAGCTCAGGGCTTACCTATAGCAGTTGTTGGTGAACTTATTGTAACTGGAGAAGGCAATCAGCACCCCAAAACCAATGCCCAGGGAGAAGCACACCTGGGTGGCAGCATCGATCCACACCTGTCGCAGCCAGAGATGGGAGAGCGTGAGATGTCATTAGAGAGAATTGTGGGATGAGAGTTCTACCAGAGGGGAGAGTGGGAGCTGTCACTGGGCAGTCTTCCAGATGACAGCACAGGCTTCCCATGTACACTCCATGTTCTCCTGTAGCTGAAGTGACAGAAGGGTCTCAGCAAATGAAATGTACATGCTTGGCGCTGGTGGAAACAAGCCTTCCTACATCCCTGGCCTGAAAGTGCATGGATAAAGGGAGGTTGTGTTTTTGTGTATAAGCTTGTGATTTCAGTGGGCACATGCACAGAGTCCCAGGCCACCAGAGGTCAGACATGAATGTCCAGCAATAGCAGGTTCATTTCTCTGAACATGAAAAGAAAGGTACAGGAACTGACAGTTGTACCAAAATGATGAAGTCAGGTGTAAGCTGCTTTCATGACCCTAAGGTCATGCTAAGACCTAGAGAGCCTGGCTGAATAGCTCCTGTGTAGCCTTGGTGGGAAGGCGGAGGAAGAGCTCTGAGATCCTTTCCCAGGGATTTACCACCTGAGTTATTTGGGGATTGGACAGTACTGGAGTTGTTTCTGAGGGTCATGTGGCCCAGGGTAACTCAGGGGCCTCAGCACTGAGACAAGAATATCAGAATCCATCACTGGAATCTGCAGTGGCTGAGCTGAGGATGTCTGAAGTGGCTGTCTTGAGCTCATGAAGCAGAGGACACGATGCTGCTGAGGAGAGTGGAGCCCGGCACTGTGGGAGCCCACAACGAGGGATCTGGCCATCTCTGTTCTTTGGGTAGCAATGTCCAGAGCTTCAGGCTACCCCGGTGTTTGGGGACTGTGTATTTGAAGACAAGTGGCCATCCAGAATGTCAAGTTTGAAGAGATAACTAGGGCCTCAGCATGGTGGAGAGGCCAAGTCCAGAGTGGTTTAGCGGATGCTCAGTCAGTAGAGGGGTCCTGCCTTCTTGTCCTGTGTGGCTCCTATATCACAGCAAGCTCACCCATCAAGGTGGTTCAGGTAGGAACTGTATCACCAAGAACTTGTTGTTTCCCACTTAGTCCCAGTGCTCACCCAGTTTATTTCCCCCAGAGATTTTGGCTTGCCATTCATCAGGTTCTCAGCATGCACTTTGCTTGGGTCACTGTCACACCCGACTCAATGCCTCCCTGGGCCCTGCTCAGAGCCTGACTGACCTTACCTGGAGCACTTTTCCACCGGTACTAGAAACAGCGTCCTTTTTCTTTCCTGGTTGGTTATTTCTGCTTATATGTTTGATTATTTAGGTACCTGTTTCTATCATGCATCATTCAATCATCTATTAGCAATCAGATCTGTCAATATCTATCTAGCATCTACCTATTTTCGACCTATCTTTCATCTAGTCAGTCTTACTATTATCTTAATTTTTCACCTCTCATTTTTGTAACTTGCCCTTTTTTCCCCCCAGCACCTCACAGGCAATGTTTCTCTGCTTTCTTTTGTGGGGTGCATGCCTGCTTTCTGAGACTCTAATGGGCTTCACATTTTTTTTCTGTCTTGAATTCTTAAACGTGTCTTCCCTGACCCTGACTTTTCCAGGTTCCCACATGGATGATGTCCATAACCCTTGTGGTTTTGGTTCCATGCCACAGGTCCCTTTTCCTTTCCCCTACCTCTTCTTTCACTCTGTAGGATGTGTGTGCATGCTCAGACCTTGCTTCCATCTTCACTAGACCTGTGCTGACACCGTCACTCCCCACTGAGTCTTTGCTACCCTGATCAACTCAGCCCGTGCTTGCCTGCTTCTGCCTTAGGTTTGTATCATGCAGCAAACTCCCAAAGGATCTTGTGACTCAAACCCAGGATGGATCTGCAGCCCTCCTGCCCTTCTCTATTAGAGACCCACATCTCCTGCCCTAGCCCCAGTTTCAACAGAAACCTATGCACTTCCAGCAGGACCACCACAGTGTCTGAATTCCCTATGTTGTTTTCCGGGTTTATCATCCGTCTCAACTCAGCCCTCACGACTTCCAACAACTCTTCATAGAATTCTGTCACAACTGCCTCTCAAAAATGGCTGCTTTCATTGCTCTTCAAAGATGGTGCTGACTTTTTCCTCTCTCAGGAACATCTATAGCCTGGAAGAGCCTATCTCCCATGAGGCCTCCAAATCTTTTAAACTAGAATAACTCCCTCCTTTACTTAAGAAACCTCAGTGGCTCAGGAATTCAGACTCCCAAAGGTCAACTCTGGTTCATGGATTTCTGAGGCAGCTCTGCCCTGCAGAAAATTAATACAGAGCCAAAGACTGTGCTCTTGGTGACAACTTACACACACAAACCCCGGGGCCAGTAGCAACACAGGTGGAGGTGAGGGGCTTTCATGGTGCGCTGACTCGCACTACCTTCCATCCCTGTGGAGAGTCAGAGAAGGCCATTCCCCTGTCTCCTTTCTTTCCATTCTCTTGCTCCTCTACTAAGCCTGCCTGTGAAGGAGACAGGTATACAGGTGAACAGGCCAGCCTGCATCTGCTGACCTCACAGGATAGGAAGGAATTACTGCTCAGCCACAGATTGGGCCTCTGAGCCATAGATATACAGGAGCCCTGTCACGCAAAGCCCTGGTGCCTCAAAGGACTGTCAACCACGATGGGACTGGACTCACAGATGCCTCACAGAGCCGGTAAAAGTCCACACTGAGGTATGCTTTGATGCCATCCAGGGCTCCAGGGAGGGTGACTCCACGCAGTAGCAGGGCAGTGAGGACCACGTAAGGCATGGTAGCTGTGATCCATACCACCTGGAAGAGAAGACAGTATCTCCAAGGGGCCTAAGTCACACGCAGCAGGGCCTTGGTGGGAGCTTACATTGATGCACCTAGGATAGTATTGGAAAGGAGTGAATCTGAGGCATGAGGGCAGGGGAGGAGATACGCTCTGTTGTGGGAGGGTTCCATGTGTTGGCACATGTGTTATCACAGGTGTAATGGTCATTCTGGTCAAATTGTCATGGGTACCCATACTTACATAACTGCCAAGTATTTTCATCAGTAAGAAATAAAATAAGTTCATGCTGTACACACCATTGTGAATGATGTTCTTCTTGCCCTGTCCCAAGCACAATGTCTATCCTCATTCACCATGATCATGTGTTCACTGATCCCAGCAAATCATGGTCACATGTTTACTCTCATTCAACCATGGCCATACATCTCCTTCTTATCCAAGCATGGCCATGGGTTCATGGCCAAACAAACCATGACTACCTGTCTACTCTCAACTCACCCATAACCACCTATCTACTTCCCACTCAACCATACCATGTTTCCACCCACCAAACATGACCTCATGCCCAATTACCCAATCATAGCCTCATGTCTATATACCAAGTCAAGGTCACAGACTGACCTTGGTCTCAAGATCACTCATCCAATAATGGCCACATGTTCTTATACCAGTTATGGCTACATACCATCTACTGACCATGGCTATATGTTCACCCACCCACCCATGTCCTTCCACCAACCACAGCCATATGCCGCTCATTAATCATGGTCATATGTTAACCTACTCAACATGGACACATGGCCACTTACTAACCATGGCCAGGTATCTCATCACCCAACCATGGCTATGCACACACCCATGCAACCACAGCCTCGTGTTACTCTAGACAGCTGTGGCCATGTGTCTACCCACCAACTGTGACCACGTATCTGCTCATAGACCATGGTCATATGTTTACTTACCCAACCACCCACCCATTGCCATGTGTTCTCAGGTCCTGTTGGCTACCATCTTACCTTTCCTGAGGTCTTTACTCCCTTCCACAGGCTAAAGTAGAGCAAGACAATGACCAGCACCAAGCAGGCTGTAAGCTGCCACCGTGGAGGGCCCAGGTCATCAATACCACTGCTCTGGTGGAGGTGCAGCACGCCACGCCTGGAGGAAAGGCAACAGATGATTCTGGAGGGAGCACTTGTCTCCCAGGACTAGACTGGGCAGCTGAGCTAGTCCCTATCCTCCTCATCTTTGTCATATGGAAAGTAACTGCTATGATCTGACAAGGAAATACCCCTTCCTGCTGTGAAAGACCCAAGACTGTCCTTTGAGTCACAGAACTGTCTTAAGATGGGCAGAGAAGCTGGATGTCTTGTTGGGAAACCTGCAGGAGGTCAGTTACACCCTGATCTACCAACAGATGTGATTTTTGGAGTTGGGAGGGAATGGGAAGTTTGGGTGTACAGAGAAATGGAGAGCTCAGAAACCAGGAGAAGGTACTTAGTGAAGCCACCATGCACTGTTATCTTGCAGCAGTCCCAGGATCCTTTGCAGGGGTAAAACCAGGAGAGTTCTGATCAGTCTGGATTATGTGTATTATTGTGTTTTCTTTAAATTTTTTGACTGTGAAGGAGCTAAGTGCAGAGAGATGTTTCATTGTGTGGGCTGCTAAGCTAAACCAGCATGGATATTTTCCTTTGTTTAAAAAAAAAAAAGAGGGGGAAGTGGTGCGGGAGAATTGTCTGTATTATGTCAATCATGTTTTAAATAAACGCTGATTGGCCAGGCAGGAAGTATAGGTGGGACAACCAGACAGGAAGTAAAGGTGGGGCAATGAGAACAGGAGAATTCTGGGAAGGAGGAAGCCCATTCCTCCCCAGTCCTGCCCAGACCCTGAAGAAGCAGGATGTGACCTGCCCCGCTGAAAAAGGTACCAAGCCATGTGGCTAACATAGATAAGAATAATGGGTTAATATAAGCTACAAGAGCTAATAAGAAGCCTGAGCTAATGGGCCAGTCAGTTTCTAATCTTCTGGAGACCTCTGTGTGATTTTCTTTGGGGCTAAACAGCTGCAGGAACTGGGCAGGACAGAAATCCCAACATGCAGGCCCTTCATGTTACATCCCAGGATCCTTTGCAGGGGTAAAACCAGGAGAGTTCTGATCAGTAAAGCTGCATATGCAGGCTCCTGGGCATTCTGTATTGACTTCTCTCATCCTTTCTCACACAGTTCCTGCCACTTTAAGGAGGCTCCCCAAGGAATGATTGATGGGAAGCCATGCATGGCTGCACTCATCATTGAGGGAAGCCGTCCTAAAGAGGATGTGCGGAAGGTACCACTTGCTTCCGATGAGTCTGACCATGTAGAAGTGGTTGCATCACTGTCACAGATGGGACTTTGAACCCCAGCCTATTCTAATGGTGCTTCTGACAAAGGAAGGGGAAGAATGCATAGTGAAAGGAGCCACCACAGCCCAGGTTTGGTTGATGGTGGTCAGAAGAGGTTTCTCAGGAAGTTAATGCCCTGTCTTACAGTGGAACACAACTAGCCCCAACTTTCTGGATATTTTCACCAGAGACAGGAATCGTGACACCAAGTTGGAGAACTTGAATCTCCATAGTCTAGAAACTACAACAGGGTGGTGCTAGCTGTTGTCATCAGGGACAGTGCAGCATTGAAAATACAGCTCAACCTCACCTAATACTCCAGTAGTAGTTAGGGCCAGGGTTTCCAAACGGGTCCCCATGTGGTGAGGGTACCATCATTCTCTTCTTAGAGAGTCTAAGTAGCTTGCTTAGCATCCTATTTACTGTGGATGCAGTATGATAGGTATGCATACTGTAGGTATGCAGTATGAATCACTTGAGCTAAGAGAGACAGGCCAGTGCACCTCCTGGAAGCATTATTGGCCCTATCTTGGCAGTGAGGATTCTTCAAGCTCCTAACCTTGCCCTGGGCTGCTGTCCAATGATCCTTGCTTTGCTCATTTCTTAGAATTCTTTACCAACAAGAGAAAAATTTCAGGATAACACCACCAAGTCTTATGCCTACACAGTTTGTGTTCTTCTCCATGCCCCAACTTCATCCCAGAGACTTGTGTCTAACATGCAGGCACAGATCTTACCTAAACCTTAGGAGGTGACCATTTACTCTCTTTGCCTGGAGGGTGGTGTACAAAGAGCCAGGAGCAAGGAATTTGGTGGGGGGTGTGAGGTTGGGCACAACCTACATACCACAACTGTGTATCTCCTCCCAAAGGAAGAAGGTGACACTCAGGAAGATTATGGCCACATAGGGTCTGGATCCTGAAGATACTGCCCTACAAGGCTTTACCAGTGACCATGCTAAGTCATTATTGACATGAGTTAGACTTCATTGCTTTGGTTTTATTCTGTAATAAAAGGCCTCAATGCTTTGGGATGTTTAGGATCCTATGGTCTGGAAGCTGGGGAGATGGCAAGTTGGTAATGGACCTCTAACTGTATAAGCATCGGGCACCGAGTTTGAATCACCAGGTCTGCTGGCGCATATCCATAACCCAAGTGCTAGAGTGGGATGCAGGGGACAGGAGGATCCCTGGAGCTCATTGGCCATCTTAGTCAAATTGATGAGCTCCAGGTTCAGTGAGGGACCCTGGTCAGAGATGATAAAGTGAAGAGTGACTTAGGAAGATACCTGATGCCAATCTCTGAACTTCACACATGTTGCATATACACATGTACCCACATGAATATGTACATACAACACATAGGCACATCCAATAAGGTGGAAAGTGATTAGAGAAGACAGCCAGAGTTGACTTCTGTCCTCAACATAGACATACACATGCATGATTGTTGCATGTATTCACACATGTATGCACATCTACATTGAGCACATGTTCATGTCTACATAGACACACTCATGCATATGCACCTGTGAGTACGTGTATACACACCTACACAAACATGCACATACACTATGCACACACAAGTTCATGGCCCATACATGCACACAAGATCTTATGGACTATTTAGAGGAAAATCCAGCCCCCATACTATTCACCTCCCCAGCCAGCTACAGCATGGAACTATCCCCACCAATAGCCACAGAAAGCCCCACATTGCACAGCAGGGACAAAGCCCCTGAGAGTGATGGCCTGCAGTTAACAAGTAAGGTGATTTGGGGCTGATGTGCAGAAATTTCGGAAGATTATGTGGTGTGGAGGGTCAGACGTGGTTAGCCTGGCATACTCGCTAGCACTGAGAAAGGTTTCACAGTACCCGCTGTGTTGTGTTCTCTTTGAAGCTGAGCTCCCAACTATGAGTCTTTTGCCTTAAAAGGTATCTGTACTGGGGGCATCAAGTACACAGTCTCTTTGGGATTCTGCCTCTTCCCTTCATTTTATAGATAGAAGAACCAAGGCATAGAGAAGATAAGCCCCTCATAACTCTGCAAACAAATAGCAGAGCTTGGATCTGTGCCCACATTTCTACCTCCGGTCCCTACCTCTGCCCATGGGAGCATGTTACAATGGATAAATGAGGCAAGACTGCAGTCTCACCCATAGCAGTGTGCTCTAGCGGAGAAATGAGGCCATGTGGACAGCCTGGAGTCTAGCCCTTCTGGGAGGGGCACCAGACACTGTGCTGGAGGTAACCTAGGACTGCGATCTGGAGGAAGGGCACATGGGGATGAATCCAGCCAGTGTCCACTTCCTCCTGCAGGAACCCTCTCCCCTGGCAGGGTTGGGGCAGGGTTCTGAGATCAGTTCTAAGACTCACTGAGTACGAGGAATGCCCTGCATCTCAGAGACCCCAAGAAACTCTGCAGGGCAGAGTCTTGGAAAGAAGGACCATTCTAAGAAGGATCTCCACGAAGCTGCCTGGAAGTGCATGAAGTCCTCACTGAACACCAGGGTGAAGGCTGCAGGAAACTGAGATCAGGACCATCCACTGGAGTGGGAGCTGACATTATCACATCTCACTCAGGGGTAAGGGTTGTTCACCATCCAGAGGAGAGGACTTATTGGTCACACAAAGCCATCAGAGCGTAGAGGATAAACTATCCTTCAAGGGAAACTCTTAGAGCCATAATTACAATGCTTAAAGCTGAAGAAAGACCACACTGCACCCACCCACCTGACCTCCCAGGCCAGACTCCTAAAGGAAGACCAATGCCAAATACTATCATAGCATAAAACCCACAAGGTCTACTCTCTAATAAAGATGACTGGACTCCTTGCTTTATGATAGCACCTGCTAATCCCTGTAATTCTAGTACTTGGGAAACTGTAGCAGAAGGACCACAAATTTTAGGCCAACCTAGCCTTCATGGCAAGACCTTGTCATAAGCCAACAAGACAAGATTGTTTGTGCTGGTCTTCCAAGAGCAGTGAAAAGCCAACAGTTACAGAAAAGTGGATTTTCAGGACAGCATCCTGACACTAACTTAGTGTGTTCTGACCTGGGTTCTTAGTTTATATTTGTTTCAACACAGACATATTCTACCTTACACTAAATCATTAAGACCGAAAGTGGAAATATGTAGCTGGCCTGGCAGGGATGAAGATGCTCTAAAGAGACATGTGTGTCCTCTTCTGTGGTCACTAGACTACTGAAACAATGGACCCCAGGAAACTGGAGTCCCTCCATGAATGTCATGCTGGAAGAAGAGAAAGTCTAGGTCTGGACACTTCTCTCAGAAGAGAGATTTCCAACTTGTTAGACCACCTTACAGAAGAGCCAATGATGGGTTAGTGTTGGTAGCGCCACACCATGGCTGATGCTTAGGTCTGGCTCCTACTTAAACCTTGTCCTCATATTGGGATCCCCAAAGATGGACTTGGTGGGGACGTAGCTGAAATGCTTTGTCCCTCTTCTCAATGTGGCCACATTGAATAAATCTATTTTTTTTGTTTTTCACTATTAATTGACTCTTTTAATTGTCTTATGAAGGAGAAAAAAACATGAGAAAAACAACTGATAACTCCACATCATGTAAAAAAAAAAAAAGCTCAAAATGGATAAGAGAGCTAAGGTCAAAACTGAAGCACCCAGGGAGGAAAACCTGGGGTAAGTCAATTGATTCTCTGATATGACATAAAGGAAAAATAGACAAATTTGATGTTATCAAGTTTAAAATTTTTTATGCATCAAAGAAAATGGGGATAAAAGGGGTGAATATGACTAAAATACATGATAGGTGTGTATGCAAATGTTACAATGAAACCCATCACTTAATACATCATCAGAAGAACAGGGAAGCAAACTGTGGCTCCCACTGCAGGGGAGTGGAATTCTGGTGATGATAGGCTTAAAAACACATTCCGAATAAACTAAACCAGATTCAAGGGGGAAAAAAACCACTGTATTTACACTCAGGAGAGGTCCCCTAGAGGAGTTAGATTTAAGGGGACAGGAAGCAGAAAGGTGGGTGCTGGGCTGGAGGGAGGATGGAGTTCACCTGAGACAGGGTTCCAGGTGGACGAGATAGCAGAGAGTTGTGAGGGCCACACAAGAGTGTGAAGGTGTTTTCTTGCTGTGCGACTGCATGTTAAAAGTGGTTAGTCGTGTATAGTTTACTCTAACAACTCTCCCCACAAATAGAGAGAAACCCAGAGTGGAGAATTACTTGCCAGAACGTCTACACTGTCAGAACTCTTAAAGATGATTCTTCAGACAAAAGGAAAGTGGAAAGAAATGGAGACTTCTTCTCCAAGTCCCAGAGACACCAGGAAGGCTCATGAGGTAAGGCAGAGAGGTAAGCCTTGCTCCTCTGGCTTTTAAATTCATTTTAAGTGTAATTATTTAAAGCGAATACAATGTATTGTGTTGGCTACAACATGTAAGACCTGTACTGACACAAAAGACTTGGGGAAGGTGAGGAATACAGTGGTCCCTGGAGGGTCTATGAAGTGAGGTGAAGCCACTGAGAGGTGGACTGGGTAAGTCAAGGCCCCTGGTGTTAATGTTATCCACTAAAGGTGGAATAGCTACAGTTCATTACCCAATAGTGCAAATAAATGTAAGACAGAGTCAAATAATCAAAAGAAGAAGGGTAAAGGGAGAAACAAAGAAGTGAGACAAATAGATGAGAGAGGGAGAGAGAGAGGTAGAACTCACCCATACTGGCAACTATTGAACAAAAATTCCAGTTAAAAGACAGAGATTGTTACACTGGAGAGAAATTAAAGAACCAACTCTTGCTGCCTCCCAGTCACTCACTTCAAATGTGACACATTGAAGTTAAAATCAAAAGGATAAAAAAGATGGCAACCACTAATTATAAAAAGGGCCAGACATATTTGTAACTAGACACAAAGAGGAATATGACCAAAAGGGACATTTCCTGATGATAAAGGGGCAAAATGAAGGATTAATATTTGTGAACACATGTACTTCAAGACACCCAATCACTAGGTCCATTGAGAGAGCCCAGTGAGTAAAGAGTCATGTCACCAAGGAGAGAACTGATTCCTGCAAGTTGTCCTCTGACCTCCACATGCAGGCCACTGTTGTAAATGGTCTCATGTACACACACACACACACACACACAAATAAAATGCATTAAAACAAAGACTCAAACTTCAGATGAAGTAGAAAGCATTAGTGGTATAAAGAATGACAGGCAAAAATTACAATTATAATTGGTATTTCAAATCCTATTCTCAGTAACTGATTCAACAAGTAGACAGAAAGATCACTAAATAAACTAAGACCTGGACAACAATCTTAACATGAACAACTAGTATCCATGTAATGCTCTATGTTGCCTAGACTAGCCTCAAACTCCTGGGCTCAAATGACTTTTCCACCTTAGACCCCCAAGTTCTAAGATCACAAGCATGTACTATGCCACCTGGCAGGAATGCATGCAGAACATGAACAGACAGAGACCATATCATAGGCTGCAAAGCACATTTCAGTATGTATTAAGATTAAATATTTATAAGCAAAACTTATAAAATATTGTCAAGACAATTAGAAACTGATAAAACATATCTAGACAAGCCAAGTATTTCAAAGTTAAAAACAAGTTTCTTTTTAAAATGTTACATTATTAAAGTAGAAATTACCATAGAGATGGGGTACTCTAAACTGAACTAAAATTAAAACACCAAACGGTGAGATGCAGCTACAGCAGTTCATTAGAGGCACATTTCTGGCTTTAAATCTAACTCTGTTAATTTTTATTAGAAAACAGGTGGAAGTTGCACTGAGCAGTTATGGAAGTCAGGAAGTCTTTTTAAAATATTGATCTTGTTGAGCTATAAATTTTTCTCCACTCCCCTCCCTTCATCTCCCCTCCCGTTCTACCCTCTCCCAAGGTCCCCACACTCCTATTTACTCAGGAGATCTTGTCTTTTTCTAAGAAGTCAGGAAGTCTTAAGTGGCTATAGTTACATGGGAGGCTCTACAGATCATATGCATTTCTCTGGTCTATGCTTCATATCTATTGAGTATATTCATAATTTCTTATCACAACCTTGAGCACAACAGTGCCAAACTTAGTTTCTTCTATGAGCCTATGCATGCCTACTAAAAATGAACACTGGAGAAATGGTAGGACAGAGGAATAAAGGAACAGACATTTAGGGAGGAAATATGCATCCTTATAAAAGGGCTCAGGAGAGGCAGGGAGGGGAGCAGAGAAAAATGTAGACCTCAATAAAAATAACAAAAAAAATAAAAGGGTTCATGTCTGAAATCCCAGCACCAGGAGGTAGAGGCATAGGATCAGGTAGTATGAGCTGCATAGTAAGACCCTGACTTTAAATAAATAGAAAGGAGTAAAGGGTGGCTGGGGGTGTGTCTTAGCTGGGGTTTCCATTGCTGTGATGAAACACTGTGGCCAAAGCGAGTCGGGGAGGAAAGGCTTATTTGGCTGACTCTCCCACATCACTTCTCATCACTGAAGGGAGTCAGGGCTGAAGCTCAAGCGAGGCAGGAACCTGGAGGTGGGAGCTGATGCACAGTGCCATAGAGAGTGCTGGTGCTGCCTTGCTCAACCCAGGACCATCAGCCCAGAGGTGGCACTATCCACCATGGGCTTGGGCTCCGCCATCAATCACTGCTTAAGAAAAAAGTCCTACCAGCTTGCTACAGTCCCATCCTATGGAAGCATTTTCTTACCTGAGGTTCCAGCTGAACCTCAGATGACTTTAGCTTACATCAAGTTGACATGAAACTATCCAGCATAGAGGTAATTTTGGGGTAGCTTCCTTGTCTAGCATGTACAAGGGCCCAGGTTCCTTAAACCTTAAAGGCCCAAAACCTTAAAACACAAAGAGACAAATGGGTTTAAGAGTCACTAAAAGCACCGGGCATTGGTGGTGCACTCCTTTAATCCCAGCACTCGGGAGGCAGAGGCAGGCAGATCTCTGTGAGTTCGAGACCAGCCTGGTCTACAGAGTTAGTTCCAGGACAGGCTCCAAAGCCACAGAGAAACCCTGTCTCAAAAAACCAAAAAAAAAAAAAAAGAGTCACTAAAAGCAACTTTGTGAGTTAGGCAGACTCCACTCAGAGAATGCATCCTTTCACCTCTCTCCAGAAGTAGTTTCTGGGATGGCTGACCAGGTCACAGGCCTCTTGTGGTCAGTCTCCCTGGCATCCCTTTCATTGTTGGCTGTGGTGGATAATGTCTGACCAAGCAGGCTTCTGGCATACGGGACTGTCCACGTCTGGAGAGCATACCTCACCCTAGACAGCTGCACTATTCCTGTGGAGTCAGAGCCTGGGGGTGACATGACCAGTGTTTGGTGTCCCACCAAGGCCTGGATGCCATTCTCCAAGGGTGCAACATACATGCTTGGTACTACTTTCACACCTGTTCCTGCCTGCATCTTAGCTGTCAAGCCCGTGATATAGCACTACACATGTACAGGAAGGTTAGACCGCTACCTATGAACGCCTGTGTTAGAGGACACAGCTTTCCTGTCAACAATTAGCTTGGTCTTTACACACTTCATAAGGCAATGCACACTCTCTTGTCCCCAGTTCTGTCCTAGTCACCTTCAGTCACAGCTCAGTATCCGGCTAGGGCTACAGACTTTCACAGAGGACAGGGTTGGACACCTCTGCTCTGTGGCCTCCCTCTCCGGACTTCCCCAGTCTGATTTTTAATGATTTCCTCCGTCATTCCTTGTCAAAAATCCCTAGACTAATTTATACTTTCCCTCTAATTTTCTTATCTGGAAAAATCACACAAAGGAATCAATGCCCCCCACATCTTCCAAGGAGAAAACAGGCAGTTCTCCAGCCCCTCACCCGTTCTCACATCTCTGCTCTTCCCAAGTGTTCTAAACCACATTTCAACCCATCTGGCAGTCGTGAAAGACACGTGCTCTCACAGACACAGCCACTCTTCTCTCTGTGCCATAAGCTAACCCTGACTCAAGCTTGAGCTTGGCTCTTGGCTGCCTTCAGTGTGAACCGTAACTCTGCAGCCGGTGTCCTCGGGCACCGGCTCCCTCACAGCCCTGACGATCCCGCTACTTTGGTTTGATACTGTTCCCTTGGATGGGAACACATGACAAGCGTTTGTAAGGTTGGGGGCTTTTTCTCCTTAGAGTACTCTGTAAGGGAGCTAGAATAGTGAACAGGCTTTAAGAATGTGCTAAAATCTACTTTGACAGATGGTGGAAGTATTCTTTGAGCAATGCCATCTTCTTGTTTGCTTGCCATAGGGGAGAACTATCTAAACATCAGGGCGGTGCTTGTTTGTTCACCTCCCCTGAGCCTCAGGGCCTCTAGTGAGCACCACTATTAACACTTTAAGGTAGAACGCTTCATTTTTGCAAGCGAACCTACTTGCAGTTAGAGCAGAAATGATTTCATTTCTATTGGCCAAGGCCCCTTCTGTTAAGCTTTTGATTCTCCTCTGTAGTCCATACCTTGAACTTGCAATCCTCCTGCCTCAGCCTGTTGAGTGTTAAGTTCACAGGCACCAACCTAGCTACAGCTACTGTTAAGTGGTAAGTGAACTCTTAGACATGTTTTTAACACATGAATAATAAGACATGTTCAAATATGCCAGTGAGAGTTCAGTCCTACAAAGAACATCAATGTCCATGGGAAAACCCTGACCTTGACAATGATTGCTTCAAATGCACTTGTTTATGTTTGCCACAGAAGCCACACTTCAGCAGACCCTGCCTCAGTCAGAGTGGGCCAGCCAGCACCAGCAGTGTCCCAAGAGAGGCAGACCCCTCCACACATCTGTAAATTTATATCTTCATAGCGTCCATCTTGAGAATCATACAGGGTAAACCATTGCCTATGACAGTGTGGCTCTTTATGTTGAGCATTCACATTCATACAGACATATATGTACATACATATACACATAAGTACACATGTGCAGTGATGTGCATACACACATTAGTGAATGTATACATGCCTAGATTTCAAGAAAGGTCAATAGTGATAAAGAAGGGTATAGAAGAGCTAATGGGAGACAGAAAGCTCAGGAAAAAAAACTCCAGGAGGGGTACTAGCCTACAGGTAGACTATGAAAGGCATGTCTACCACGGAGATGATCTGGCAAAGAGACAGAAAACCCAGAAGGCTTGCTGGAGATGAGAGGTACCAGGGTTGGGAAGGAAGGCTAGCACCATGCATGGAAAAGGAATACAGGGAAGTAAGTAAAGAAAATGTATAAAAGAGAAAACACCATGGCAAGAGGATAGTCCTGCATCCTGTCAGCAGCTTGCCCATGAAGCTGAGGCACCAGACAACAATGCTCAGAGAGGTCCCTTTCTGGAGCTAACAGAGAACTTGTTTGCCTGTGTCCTGTGCCCTGGAAGCCCAATGCCAGGGTTTCTCTTCCTTCTAGGCAGTGATGCAGTGTCTTGGGCAGTTTCCTCTCACCTCACAGTAGAGGCAGAATGGAACAAGTGAACAACAGTCTAGGGTCCATCCCTCCTGAGGCTCGCATCAATATAGTTTGGATAAGGATGGATAAGACCATCCCTTGCAATTCAGAAATATATTGCATAAGGAACAGGATTCAGGAGCTCTGAGCAAGGGAAGGGACTGGTTCAGTTTTGAGAACAACAAGGTGTGGGGGGCAGATTCTCAGTGCTGTCCCTGAGTTCTCAAATCTGCCAACCCTCCCGTTCTCCAGGCTGACAGGAAGAACTGACCACTCACTTACTCAAAGTACTCAGCAGCAGGCGTGGTCCCGAAGGTGTCATTGAGGCCCAGGCCATCACTAGAGTTGCTGGCGTGGGCATCGGAGCAGTTAGGGCTGTTCCAGGTGTTGTTGCAGTGGATCCACGGGAGGTCCATGGTGAAGGAGGAGAAGAAGTAGTGCAGAGCCCACGCAATGATGACGTTGTAGAAGAAGCCCACGTAGAAAGAAATGAGGATGACCGTGAAGCCCACACCTGGTGGATGACAGTAGAGCCACCGTCAGCACGATCAACGCCCCTTCCCATTATCTACTCACTCTGAGTTGGTGCACTGACATCCTTTGCACTCCACAACACCTTAAAACACATAGGAAGGAGGGGCAGACTTTATTCTGTGATAAAGAAAAGGGATTGCCATTTTAAAAAATCATTTGTGTCTTCCAGAGATTCAGAGGGGTCATCGAAGGCCATCAGAGTATCTGAAACAACCCTAACAGTCAGCCATAGACTGACACTAGATTATCCAGTGTCACCCACAGCCATACAGAATTATTAAGGCCATTCATTTCCACCATAGTCATTCAAGAAGCAGCGAGGGTCATTCAGGCCCATTTTGAGCCATCTACAGCTTCCCTGGATCACTCAGTCAGTCAAGCATGGCTACTAGACCCACACCAAACCTTCGGAACCATCCACAACCATAAGAACCATCAGAAACACCCATGCTAACAGAGCCATCAAAGGCCACCTAGAGTCACCCAGAAATGCTCAGTGTTGTCCAGAAGAACCATGAATCATTAAAAGACAGATAGGACCCTTTATGGCCATCCTCAAGAACCCAGGTCCATTCAAAATCAAAGGATAAACAAAACTGCCCATGATTATCCGGGGAAATCTAGGGTCACCCAGAATCATACAGGTCATCCACAGCCATTTGTATCCATCCATACCTGTTGGGATCACCCAGAATCTTTTAAGACATAGCCATTAACAACTACTTATGCCCTTTCTCCAAGACCATTAAGGACAATCAAAGTTATTTAGCATATTCACAGCCACCTAGAGCTGCCCAGATCATGCAGGACTCATTACCCAGGGGTTTCAAGGATTTGTCAGAGCCAAATGAGACCATCTAGTTATACCTAGAGTGTGCAAGACTACCCAGGACTTTCCAAGATCATCCAAGGGTGCACTTAACCACTCAGGATTATCCAGAGATTGATAGAGTATTCTTTTCAAGATCATCAAACTGGGAATTTGTGATCACCCATTTAGTGGGTGCTCCTGTAAACTGTAGTAGAACACAGAGGTGAGTGGTTCCCAGAAAAGGGTCATCCTGAGCAGAGGAAAGATGGTCAGACAGCTAAAAGGCTCCTCACGCTGGTCAAAGAATTTTTCTCATTCAAACTTCCCTTCTCAGCTTTGCAGATGTAATTGTTTTGGTTTATGAATTTGGTGGACCTTACTGAAACCTGGTTAGGCTCCATGACTTTTCTGGTCTGCTTGAGGCAGGGAGAAGAGTATGACTTCAAGGTGTAGCTTAATTGCTTTGGATGGTTTTAACCTTCAGAGAAGGTATTTTCATGCTCAAGGCACCATTAAAGTTATCTTCCTTCGATAAAGGCAAAATGAAGGCATTAAAATATATTTGTGTTAAGCCAAGCAAAGTAAGTGATCCTCCTTGAATGTGCTCAGAAGTAGAAAGAGTAAAATCCAAACTGTTTCCTTTGCAAACATTTCTCCTATACAGAATTAATCAAGAGCAAACAACTTCACATTGTAATCCCATGTACTGAGCTCCTTAGGAGAAAGGTTTAGGTTTACAGTGAATTCATCAGGCAGCCATTTTGGGAAGTTATGCTGTTTGTCAGCCATGTTGCCAAGGAGCCATGCCGTCAGAATCCACATTTTTCCAAATTGCATGGCCGAAAGTTTCCCTGAAAGGTGGCTAATGATGAACACACCATTTGAAACCTTTTAAGGTAAAACTTTGTATATGAATTCCTTAGCTTGAAACTTTAGGAACTCAAAAACAAAACAAAAAACCCTTGATCATATACTATGTTGCAATGTAAGTGCAGTGTCTGAAGACAGAGTTGTCCGTGCCTCTCACAACTGTTGTGTGTGGCAGGAGTGTCCAATCCAGGATTTACAAGAGAGTGACAAGAACACCTTCCCTCACAATGGAATAAACTCTGCCATCAACTAATGTGGCTCCCAGAGCAAATGAGCTTGCAAGAGAGTGTGTGTCTGTTCAGCTGTTCCAACTGCTGGGAAAGGAAAAATGTCTCCTTAAGTAGGCAGGTACAAGAGTTGACTATTGAGTTGGCCACTCTGAGCTCTGCTCTTCAAGAATACAGAGCCCCAGAAAGCCACCAGCTTCAGCTGCTGAAGCTCATCACCAACCTGCCAACACTACTGGCTTCCTCCGTGTCTCATAAGACACAGCCTGTAGAAACCACACACACCTCTTTTTGTTTGCCATACGAATGTTATTACAGCCGAGGATAGTGGAATACACCTGAAATCCTAGCGTTCGGGGGATTGAGGCAGGAGGAACACTGAGTTTGAGGTTAGCATGCAGCATCAAACATAGAATAAGACTCTGTCTCAAACAAAACCAACAAGAAGAATGATCTAGTGATGGCTGTTACCGTACAGCATATTCTCTAACTACAGCTCCGCTGACCACCCCCTCTTATCATAAGCACAGGCTGCAAAATTGCCCAGCTGAACTCAAGACAGGAGGGTGTTCTCATCAATCGGGTGTTTTTACTCTCTCTCTCTCTCTCTCTCTCTCTCTCTCTCTCTCTCTCTCTCTCTCTCTCTCTCGTGTGTGTGTGTTTACTCACTCCAGAGAGACAGACATGGAGAAAGGTGATGAGGGTAGAGGAAGAAATTTAAGGACTCTCCTCTCGGAGATCTTGTAATATCTTCAGGTGCTAGAGGCCATTCAGCTTCTGTGCCCACCTTCAAAGCTAAAAGCTGTGAAGATTCATGGCCTCAAATGATAGCCGGCCCTGACTTTGGACTTCACTGTACCTGTACTTTACCTGCAACTTCTCTGTCCTTCAACCTAGACTTCACTTTCTGGCCCTTGAAGCACGATTAATAAAAACTCAAGAGAGGGAAATTGGGATTAACCCGAAGAGCTGAAAAACAAAACAGTCACTGACTCTTACATTGACCTCAGTCTGAAATGGCAATCCTGCCTCCCAGAATCTCAGAATGAAACTGTGTCTGAGAGCAGTCTCTCCAGCCCCGTTTTATATTCCTCTCTAGGGCTGGGAATAAAGGCATGCACCACCCGATTTCTATGTCAACTAGTGTGGCTACTGGGATTAAAGGTGTGTGTCACTGTGGCTACTGCGATTAAAGGTGTGTGTCACTGTGGCTACTGGGATTAAAGGTGCGTGTCATTGTGGCTACTGGGATTAAGGGTGTGTGCTACCATTATGGTCTGTAAGGCTGACCAGTGAGGCTGTTTTACTCTCAGATCTTCAGGCAGTCTTTATTTATTAAAATACAGTTGAAACACCACTACGGGCCTTCACCCTGGGCTTCACAGTGTCTCACTTTGGACTTCACTGTCCCTCACCTTGGGTTTCACATTCTGTCCTTACCTTGGACTATCTGGCTATCTGGGTTTTGAAGTAGAGTCACTCCCCAGGTTGGAACAGAGACTGGCAGGAGGCAGGAGAATCCAACTTGGCCACATTTTAACTGTCATCTTCATTGTCTACGTGGGACTGCAATTTGTGAACAATGGAAATGCAGGTAATTTTCTCAACTAGACTTTTAAAAGATAGGGAAGGAAAAGAGAAGGCATGTGATCTAAGGGGGGCAAGAAAACAAGCAGGAAAGACCCTCCAGGGATTGTAGCTGGTGTGATAGTGAACAAATTAAGGTGGTGTGTGTGTGTGTGTGAGAGAGGGGGGGGGAACTTCCATGATTACACAGATGCCAAAGTGTGGGAGCCCACACGTGACTCAGTTTCCATTTGGAGTCACTCTGACTTAAGTCATTTGAGTTCAAGATTGCCTGCTCTGCTTTTTCCAGTAACCTCGAGGGCTGTGAGTAACGTCTGTGTTAGCCCATAGAAAGAGCATTTTTGCCTAGATGAAAGAGCACACTTTTGTATTAAGATTTCGGCTGGTATATGCCAGCCAGAGACACTCCTTGTTAGAGAGCAGAAGTTGCTTAGCTGAATAAGATAATGTACCTGCTTGAGCTTCCTCCCAAGGGTAGCACAGGGAGGTGATCAGCTGACTGTAATGCCCTATGTTCTGCCTTTTGCCTTTAGTATATATGCTGGCTGAGAAATAAACTCGGGGCTGTTTGGCATTTACCCTCAGTCCTCCCGGTCTATCCTCTTTCTGTCTTCATGTCTCAATCTGCCATTTCTTATGACCTCACGCCCCCTCCCAGGTACCACTTGCTGATTTCTGTTGGAGTGGGTTCTGATACCAAAGCTGGAAGTTGGCTTCTCTTAGTGTAGCTTCCCCAGCCTAAGTTAGGGGTTGAAAAGAACATCTCTGAGATCCCACATCTGGGGTTCATAGGCCCTTACCACAAGCTTGCTCTGCTCCAGCGTGGCCCTCCTGCGGACTTGACTTTGAAAGGGTATGAAAGCCAGCCTAGGGGGCAGGGATCACTGAGTTCTGCTCACTATGCACCTTCTTGAGGTTCTCTCACTCACCTAGTCACACAGCCATAGTCTTTCCTTTATAAAGCTATTGGTGTCAATGCTTGCTCAGTTTCACTGTGTTCCAAGCCAAGTTGCTAGCATTGCATAATACCTTGGTGCTCTTCAAAATGGTTTACTGAGGCTTTGAATATAGCAAAATTTAAAAAAAATTGCTGTAGTGGTTTTACGGAGGAGCTTTTTTGAGACAGCATTTTATGCTGCCTGAGTTGTCCTAGAACTTGCAATCCTCCTGCCTTAGGTTACTTAGCTGGGATTGTAGCAGTACACCGTTACTAATACCCAGAGACTGATGGAGAATTCTGTGCTCTGAGTATGTCCCTGCGTGAGCTAAGTAGCTTTCCTCTGCTGACCACAGCCCTGGGTACTGAACCTGCCCTCTTTCCTGATTTCCTGTTGGTCTTTCAGTCCTGTGATTCCTAGTAAGGGACTGAAGGACAGGACTGATTGTATCCTGTGGCTTTCTCCACAATCAAGGGCCATGAGACTTGGGAAAAAAGTGTAGCAGGTCAAATTCTGGCATCACTGGAGTTTGCATGACCACACGTCACCACCAACCCTTGGCATGTCCTCTTTACAAGGATAGGCAGGCTGGGTCTCCAATTCATTTATCAACTGCCACCCGAATGACAGATTTGACTGGAGCTCATCCCGGCTACTCCCTGGGTTCCATTAGTGCTGCTAGATAGAGCCTAGGAGAACAGGAGTCATTCATTTTCATCTGTAGCTCTTAAGACTGAGTCCACTGACCTTGACCCAATAAAATCTGTATAGTAAGTGACAGTGAAACTCCTCTCTAACACAAGAATTATCTCTTAGAGTGACAGGGTTCCCAGGTGCCATTAGGATCCACTGATGGCGTCAGACAGTCCCATGCAATTCTTCTAAAGGCCGACTCCTACATTTTGATCAAAACGGGGAACGTCCAGTGCCAGTGTGTGTCCCCAGAGGGTCTGTCTGGTTCTAAAGTTGTGCGTGGACGTAGGTTTTGGTGAGGTCCCTCTTTATACAGTTTCACTTCCGTGTAATTCAGGGAATCATTTTAGTCTAGGTAAAAATGCTACCCAACACTTACAAGATGTAAATCTAAAACCCAGCAGCCTACTGACTCTGCCCAACAGCCTCTGCCCTTCACATTCCCGCTGTACAAGAACAGCAAGTCCCTGAAGAACATGGCCCGAACAGCTGTGAGAAGCCCGTTATTGCTTCTACTCAGAGCACCGGTTTCTGGTTTTGGGTGTCAAACACTGGCCCACAGACACTGCACTGGGGAACTGGGGCTCTGATTCCTCCCATGCAGCCACTGTTCAAATATGTCTGAGAATAATCCAATGCTACTCTTTCAAGAGTCATTTCCATGGCAAGTGACAACTATTAGAGGGGAACCTCACTGGCTCTTTTCCCAAAAAAGTCTTGAAGTCTCCTGGAACTCCATCTCCTTGGGATGACATTGGGTTAGACAAGGGTTGTCCAAAGCTGGCTGGTGATAAACAGGTCTTTGAAGGATCCAGGGTTTGCTTTTAACTCATGGAGAAGTCTTTAGCCTTCACATTGTCAGTATCTCCCATGCAGAAGGCACAGTGTTCTCTACCTGGGATCTCCTGGGATCAAGGAAGGTGACTTCTGGGAAGTGTCAACCATTAGACAGGCCACCTGGTTCAGTGTAAAGTGCATCTGCCTCATAGTGTTGAAGTCTTGTATAAACACTCTTCAGTCTCACTGTGCTATATAGATGATTGATAGATACATGATTAATAAATGCAAGACTGGTAGGTGGATTGATAGATGAATAACAGATGATTGATAGGTGAACAGATAGATATGTATATAGATAGATAAGTGAGTGATGCATATAGATGGTAGGTGATGGTTGATCAGATAGGTGGTGGATCAGTAGGCAGACAGATGATAGATGAAAAAGGTGCTTGCTGGATGGACCATAGATAGGGAAGTAGATGACTGATGGAAAGATGACAGATAAATAGGTTTTTCAAACCTTACCATTTTACTACCCTGACAAGTTTACCACCACTTAGCTGGGAGCAAGGGAATACTTTAGGAGATTCCTGGTTATTACGGTCTTTAAGGTAGGATCCACATTAGAAGAGCATGTACCTATGTCCACACAGTCCAGGGAAGCAGAATCTGTACATAACGTCATCACCTTGTTCTGAAGCCCCCAGAGACATGGCCGTGCCTCGTGGGGGCCCATGTTCCTCCACATTACCTTTCAGAACAGGGCAGATCTTCCAGACGCCAGCAGCTCCTTCTCTGTTGAACTGCCCAAGGGCCAGCTCCATGTAGAAGAGGGGCATCCCAGCAATAACCATGAAGAGCAGGTAGGGCACCAGGAAGGCACCTGTGCACAGGACAGCAGCTTCAGTTTGGGGCCACGGAAGGGGGTTACTTTCATTATCTGCATGTGGGCCTTACTTTTGTACTTTTAAGTATGTTCTTGTCACCCAGCTTCCTGTCTAGTGGAGGTTCCTGTTCAGCTACCACCTGAGGGGATATCCTGGATGGGTGATAAACCACACCTCCTTTCCTGTCCCAGTTGCTGTCAGTGTTAGACGTGTTCCCTTCAATGTCCACCCACCCCATGTCCTGAACTCAGCCAGAAGCAAGGCAGTCAAGGCCTGGAGCCACTTCTCAGTATTGTTCCTAGCGCTGTCTGCCTCTTCACACCCGGCAGTTGTGGTCCTGGAATCTGTGACCTAATCCCGGCATTTAGAGCCTGCTTCTCTGGAGACTCGGGCTGAGTTTCTGCTGCCAGGAGTTTCCTGGAGCCAGAGGGCAGGACTTGATCTGCTTAAACTGCACATTCTACTCCACAAAGGCTGAACCCCTCTGGAGTCCTCTTGCTCCCCTCAATCTGACCTTGAGGCAGACTTTGGTTACAGCTTTCCCCCAAGGTCTTGATGAGGAAGATGGGAGTCTCCTTGTCAGTCTTTGGGTCACTTACTGGAGCTGCTGAGGTTCTTTCACCTTCAAGAGCACATAATTAAGCAATTGTGCTCATGGATTTGCCTGAGCCCTTCCTTCCTTTTTTCCTTTCCTTTCCTTTCCTTTCCTTTCCTTTCCTTTCCTTTCCTTTCCTTTCCTTTCCTTTCCTTTCCTTTCCTTTCCCTTTCCTTTCCTTTCCTTTCCTTCCTTCCTCCCTCCCTTCCTAAAGCAATTCTTCACATCCTGTAGCCAGCCAGGGAAACCCAGCCATGGAAATCGAGACCTCCAGGCTCAGCTTGAATTTCTCTGGTAACCTTGCTCTTCTTTTTAGCTCCACTGCACAGCTATGACTATTGTTGAGATAAGAAAGTGAATTTTCTTATATGAGCCAGGCTTGGTAGTATAGACCCATAATCCCACCTCTCCAGAGGCAAAAGGTGGGAAGACCATAAGTTTGAGGCCTACTGATCCATAGAGTAAGTTCAAGAATTGCCTAGGCAGCAGTGAAATCCTGACTCAAACTAAAAACAAACAAACAACAAAAAACAAAATCAAGAGGGCTATGGATGTGACTCAGTGGTAGAGTGTTTGCCAGCATGCAAAAGTCTCTGGGTTCAATTCCCATAACTGTATTTAAAGAAAGAAAGGGACAATGAGAGAGAGAGAGAGAGAGGAGGGTATATTTCAGTTCAGGGGCATCTTCTGCCCTTCTAAGTTTAACTTCAAATTTTATAATGTTCAACAACTCTATAATCACTGCTGAAGTTGTCTTAAAACACGTTCTTGTTTTGGTCTTTTAGGATTTTCTTTCCAAAGTGAAAATAGTAGTGGAAATAGAAGTCAGGACCTTATGCCTCCACCTACTCCCTTCTCCTCTCTGCTGTCTGGGCTCCACATTCCTTGGCTGTCAGATTTTCTGAGCTCTCCAGCTTGAGAAGACTGAAAAGAGCTGTATCTGGTGAAGCAGTTTCACCATCCTAAAGGAGGATGGGATTGTCTCACCGACAGCATTTCCTGTTGTATGCATGTTCCTGTGTGTACAGGAGCACATGAGCATCCATGAGACCAGGCATCACCCTTGGGTGTCATTCCTCAGGAGCGGCCCACCTTGATTTTTGAGACAGTGTCTGTCACTGGCCTGATGCTCTCTGGGTAGACCAGACTGAGACTAGTTGGCTGTCAATCTCCAGGGTTCTACTGTCTCCTAGTGCTGAGTGGCATTACAAATGTGTGACACCATGCCCTGCTATTTTTAAATTTGGGTTCTGGAGATCAAGCTCAAAGTCTTCATGCTTGAACAGGAAGCACATTGCTGACTTAGTTATCTCCTCAGCCTTCACTGTGAGCATTTCTTGAGACCACAGCCCACACCATACCAAGGCCTCCCTGCCACGGCCCCACCCTTATGAGGCACCGGAGGCCAGGCAACACTCACCTCCACCATTTTTGTAGCACAGGTAGGGGAACCGCCAGACATTGGCAAGATCCACAGCGAAGCCGATGACCGAGAGCAGGAAATCAATTTTCTTGCTCCAGGTCTCCCGTTCCTGAGCCTCTACTGGTGTCTGTGGTGGGTTGATGAGGGTGGAGTTGGTTAGCTGCACTCCATTCTGCTCCTTGACGAGGATGAGCTCCACCTCTCTGGGGCCCATGGCATTGGACTCTTTAGCCGGGGCCACCACAGAGGACATTGGTCCCACGGAGCATTTGCTCTTACTCATGGGTAGATTGGAGCCCAAGGAACTCTGCTTCTTTCTTCTTGGCCTTCAGTCAACATAAAAGAAACACACAGCAACACACAGGTTCAGTAGCAGTATCTACAGGGGACCTGGGTTGAGCACAGAGATGTGAGGTCGTCCAAGCACGTGAGATGCCATGGCCAAGATGAAGGACAGCTGGAGGATGTTCGCAGAGATGGAAGAGACTGACTGTGGAGACCAGACACACCTCTGCATACCCCTGCTGTTCCCTTTCCCGCCAAAGCCCTCGTTCCCATTAGTGCAGGCTTGTGTGGTTTCTAATTTGCTTCCTAATAACAATCCCAGGTGCTGCATACATTGCTTATCCACATTCTCAGGGGGCAATTTTACACCTTGCCAATAGCATTCCACTCACTTCGGTCTTTGTCAGGGTGTGTAGCTTTCTTTATACTTAGTAACAAATAAAAAGCAAAATGAGTATAACCAAAATCAGCCACAGTAACTGAAAGTTTAAAACAAATAGTCATCGGTTTCTCCAAGGAGAGTCTATACAAACCACCGTGACCGTGACTTTCCAGGCCTTTGAGCTAATAGAGAGTTACCAGAATGTCACCAGGGGAGGGATCAGTCCACAGTAGACTGTTACACTAACACTGCTCCTAGAGAAAGCCTCTCCTATGCTTCTGCAGAGCCACGGCCATGGCACTCACACCCGGTGACAGCCTGTTTCCACTGAACTCAGACAAGCACACTGATGGAAGCCCGGCATCTGGGTGGCTGCTCTAATGGGGTGACTTCCCTCTGCATCCCTAAACAAAAACTCCTGACAGAAGTTATTTTATGCACCACTTCTCTGTGGCCTCTTTACCCCGGTGACAAACCCAAATGCAAATTCCTCACACGTGTCAAAATGGGCTAACCGGTTTGCAGCTGCTAGGGAGCAGGTAGTACTGGATGTGAGAAGGCAGGAAGCATAGCAAAGACCTGGTCCCAGACTCTGCTCCCAGCTCTGTTACAGGTACAGAGGTACAGAGGCACCTGTCTGCCCCACCCTACTCCTCAACTCGTGGTTCAGAGGCGAGGTTTGGGCACAGATAGCAAATGAGCCCTGGGAAAAACATCTTTCTTCATCAACTGGAGCAGGGAAACAGGTGGCTCATAAGCCAAGGTTCCCACAACATGAGTTCAGCCCCTGCTTACAGAAAAGACAATTGAGAAGTGGGAGGGTGGGGAGAGAAGGGAGATGGAGCTTTGGCAAGTGGTGAAAACAACCCCAAGGGGTGTGCTTCTTTCAGACCCCGGCCATTCAAGTGGCGTTAATCCACCACCAGCCTCAGCCAGACAGCCATGCCCCCTGGGAAGTAAGAGCAACCTCCATTTGAAGGTCTTGAGCCTGGGCTCTGTGGAACCCTACACTCTGAGGACACACTGACAAGCGCTGAGAACACACCCCTTAGTTCTATGTGGAGGAAGCTGCTCTCCAAAGCCCTGGCTGTTGGCGACTTGGACCCAGAACCCGGACAGCTCTGGTTCTTGGACCTCATTCCGTGGCACAGACATCCAGGGGCAGAGTGGGGTTCCTGCCTGTCGCTCCATAGACTAGCCGTCCAGGGCCAGAGTGGGACAGGGGACGCCACTGCCAAGGATGCGCAGGGAACAACCCTGGTCCTTACCTGCCTCCTGCGCTGGCCTCCAGCTCTGAGGTCCTGTAAGCCTCCAGTCCCGCTTCACAGCTCTAGCGGGTCTCAGCTTCAACCTCTTATCCAGTCGCGGGGTCGGTCCGCCTAGCCCCGCCCGCCGTCGGGGGCCGCTGGCATTGGCTCCGCCTCCGTCCCGCCCCGGGTGGGCGGAGGACAGGCTAAGCAGCGCCTGCATCTCTTGGGTACTAGGATGGCTGCGGGGTGCCAGGGGGCACTGATCCTGGGCAGGCCAGGAGCTTGGCCGGTATCTTGAGCAGCTAGAAAGGTTCGGCCACGTGGGAGCAAGGCATCTAGGTTGGACGCGTTGCGACCTGACGGACAGTTGGCTTCCAGAAGGAAGCAGTCCAGGACTCTCGTCCCTGCTTGCGCTCCTCAGGGTTGCTCTGCCAGCGCCTGCAAGGGGCTCCCAGGCAACTGGTTCCAGCAAGGCCACGAGGAGCAGAGGAGCAGATTCCCCCCGGAAGAGAGCGAAGTGGCCAATGCGTGGGGACCTGCACGGAGTTCCCAAGGCTCACCCAGGTCTCCCCACTTCTTTCGATACTGTACGACTATCCTGCTCCAGTTGTCCTGAGCAACCTGCTAACAAGGTTCTCCAACTCCAGCTCCGCGGGGGCAAAGCAAGTGGGACGCGCCTTACGGGCCTGTGGTGGTGGCCCATTTGTGTTCCTAGTCAGATCACAGCGTATTCTGCCCTGCCCCTGGCCAGTTTGCTCAGGTATTCCTCTTCCTCACTCCATGAGCTCTGACCTTAGGATCCTCCAATCCATCCTGTTTCTCCTCTACCACCTTTCTCAGGTACCATGGCCATAAGTGTGTTTTTGTAGTGTGTAACTGTTCCCAGCCCCACCTCAGTGCTCTAGCTTGGTTCCAGGAGCCTCGCCTGAACTTACTTTTACAGGAACCTGAGCCATCTGATTCAAGCCAGGGGGGTTCCTCCAGTCAGCCTACTTCAGAAACCAGTTTACCTGGAGCGACCTATAATATAGTTTGTGTGGTCAATATCCTGCTTCAGGGCCTAAAGGACTAGGAACTGGAATTCTCCTGCACAGATATATGACGTGTGGACACCTAGGGAGGTCCAGGACACCCTAGGGTTAGCAGCAGTGTGAGCCCTTTCTCAGAACCCAAGTCCAAGGTTCCTTTCTGCCTCCCTTCCCGTCACTCTTTCTTACACCCTTCTCTTCCCTGAACCAAGTTCCTAGCAGTGTCTCTTTTCCCTTAGGATCTCCAAATGTCCTGGCTCCTCACTTACCTGTTTACTCCTCATGTCCTGTGCCCATGTCCTGTGGTCTCATCACTTTCCTTCAGCCCCCCCCAAACATAAGGACGATACCAGGCAGGAACACCCCCCAGAGATGCTCTTCCATGCAGATTAGAATGGGGAGGGTAGACTGCTGTGGCTGGTGTGGTCAACTGGAGCTATTGTAAGGAAACACCACAGCCTTTGAGTCAGACAACAAACATTTATTTCTGTAAATGCTGGGAAGTCTCAGATCCCCAGGGCCACAGGCGTCTGGGGAGGGCTGCTCCCAGGTCACAAATAGGTCTCTAGGTTCTCTCCAGGGCAGAGATGAACAGAGCAGCTCTCCATGGCCATTTTGTAAGGCACAAATAACATTTCTGAAGTGGAGCCTTTGAAACCTGATCATCTCCTAGGACCTGATTCTGAATGCCATCTGACATAAGAGGGTATGATTTCTACATGTAGATGGGGGTGGAGGAGTGGTTTCAGTCCTTGACACACGATCCAGTAACAGGGACTTCAGCAGATGATGGTGTCACCTCTAATCCCTGATGCACCAAGATCTCTTTGCCTCTGTTCTGTAGCAATCCAATTCTATGCAAGCATCTCCTACATCCAAAGAGACTGGCTTTTTTCTGGACCTCACAAGCAAGTTAATAATACACTTTGAGATCACTGAAGACGTGACCTGCTATCCTACTGTGTAATTAGCATGCTGAAGTTTAACTTGCCATTAAGAGAACAATGTAACAACTGACCTTACTTGCCTCAGTTTCCCATGTAATGCACTCTCACAAGCTATGCTAATACATAACTTTAGTCTTAAGTTATGTTCTCTTCCATGACTCTATCCAGAGTAATGGATGTGTGTATGAGCGTGTTGTGGTAATCATTTGCTGAAAGTGGCCAACAGCCTGAAAGTGACCGTATATAGCAAATATCTGTCACAATCATTGGAACAACCCATGGATATGACTTGATAAGGTATTTTTGTACTGAGTATTTTAGGGTCAATTAGAATCACTAACTTAATACCTTGCAAAACTATCTGAGTTCTGTAACAAATCTCCCATTTCTCATGCCATGCTTTTTGTTCTGTTCAGTAAATAAAGAGCAAAGTTCAGGACAGACAGAAGATACAGGTAGAGAATTGAAGCATTCAAACTTGGGCTCTCTAATCAGTCAAACTAATCCAAGGGGAAGTGCTGAATTTTCATTCCTTAATGTGATGCCAAAGCACTCCAATGACTCTGAGGTAATCCTTAGTGCATTTTACCAACACACTTCTCGGTAGTAATTCTGATGCCAAGAAAGGGGCAGGAGCCCATCATTGGCCCAATTGAAGTCATCAAGAAAATAAGTGACTGAGTAAGGAAGAAATTGTGGGAATAACTAAAGAGGTCATTTAAGGATAGAGACACAGAATAGAACTTAGGTTCATATAACCCATAAAACAGAAACAAAAGGCAAGAAGAATGAAATTTTGAAGACCAAGAATACAAAAGAATGGTCTGTATTAAGCAGGGTATAAGGAATTAATACCATGGGGCAAGGGGACCTCTAGACTACCCATGGTATGAGGAAGAAAATACCATGGGGTGACGTGGTACACAGACAAAACATAGCAGTTCAGTAGTGTGAAACTCAGTGATAGAGAGTAGTCAGATGTCTCCAATATTGGGTCAATATCCAATATCCAGTACTCCGGCCACAGCTGACTAACCATGCAGCTAGGACAACAGAACTTTTCATGTTCTCAGAGAAAACGGCCAAGGGGGCTGGGCCTTTAGCCTCACCACAAATGGCAGAGACTAAGGGTGCATGTATCTCCTCCTCAGTTTCTGGGCTTTTACAGGTAGATGCAGTGTGGTTGACTCTGAGCTGATGTTGCCTGATTGAACAGCCAATCTTTCCATGCTGGGACTTGGGCTCAAACACAGAGCTCAATTCCTTATAGTTGTTTCTGAGGCTGTTGGGGATAGAAAAGGGAGGGAGGGCAGTGGTAGGGAATAAGGGGGAGACAGCTAGAATTAAGGGTAGCATGGAAACAATACAGTAGAAACCTAAAACATTTGCATATGTAAAGATGAGCTCAATGAGATTCACAAATAATGGGAGACGGAGATTCACCTGGCTGTCTCTTGTCACCAAATGAAGTTTCTAGTAAGCAGGTTTGGGTCACATCTGAGTTGTTGGCTAAAGGAGTTGTTGGCTAAAGGGATCCTGCAGAATCCCCAAATAACCCAGGCTTTTTGCCAGAACTTTCTAGGTTGCTCTCCACAAACTGTCAGAAAGTCCCCATTGCTGAAGACAAGACAGACAACTCATTGAACATGAAGGTCAAGCTGGTGCCCATAGAGAGCCTTCACCCCTGTGTTCCAGCATCTTTGTTACAAGAAGGTGCTCTACTCTGCATGCTACGGAAAGGGAAATGTAAACAAGACAGCCGTAGACCCTTTATCTACAACGGTGTACTACCTGTGAGATAATGTTAGAGCAACGATGGCACAAAACTAGGAGTAACCAGTTGTGCTGGATAGTCTTCTGTCAGCTTGAAACAAGCTGGGAACTTCCACTGAGAAAATGTCTCCATAAGATCCAGCTTTAAGGTATTTTCTTAATTGGTGATTGATAAGAGAAGACCCAGCCTATTGTGAGTGGTGGCATCCCTGGGCTGGTAGTCCTGGGTTCTATAAGAAAACAGGCTGAGCAAGCCATGAGGAGCGAGTCAGTAAGCAGCTCCCCTCTATGGCCTCTGCATCAGCTTCTACTCTCAGGTTCCTGTCCTGTTTGAGTTCCTGTTCTAACTTCTTTGATGATGCAAAACGATATGGAAGTATAAGTCAAATAAACCCTATGCTCCACAACTTGCTTTTTGGTCATGGTGTTTCATTGTAGTAATAGAAACCCCAACTAAGACGCCATGCAATAATTGATCTGATGTAAGGCTCACACCACAAGATGGAACCCATACCCGACACTGCTTAGGTGATCAAGAACCCAAGCCTAGATAGCCCAGGGACTTATGGCAAAAACCAAATAATACTGGCCTAAAAAGAAATGTAAAATGATTCCTAAAGGTATTTGGCTATACTCATAGATCAGTGCCTTGTTCAACTATCATTAGAGAAGCTTCCTCCTGCAGCAGATGGGAGCAAATATAGAGACCCACAGCCGGACAATATGCAGATATTAAGAGACTTCGCAACACTCAGTTGTAGAGGGGATATCACCATCAAATCCCTCCCTTCAGAGCTCAGGGAACCCTGAAGAAGAGGAGGTAGAAAGAGTGTAAGAGCCGGAGGGGATGGAGGACACAAAAGATAATAAGGCCCTCTAAGTCAACATGATCAAATCTCATATGAACTCACAGGGACAGGGCATGCTCAGGTCTGCACCGGGTCCTCTACATACATACTATAGCTTCCAGTTTAGTGTTTTTATGGGACTCTTGAGTGTATGAATGAGTGAGTCTCTGATTCTCGTGCCCTCTCGTGGGCTCTTTCCCTTCTGTTGGTTTGCCCAACTTTAATATGATGGTTTTTGTTTTATTTTATTATACTTAATTTTGTTCTTTTTTTTAAAAAAAATCAATAAAGGAATGAATGTAAACCTAGCCACTAGGGTAAAGATTAAAAACATAACTGTCATTTATAACTGCTGGGATAAGAAAAATCAGTTTTCTCCAATGGAATGACATTGGGTATATCAATCACTCCAGGACAAAACACAAAAAACATATTTTTTTTGTGTTCAACACAAAAAAATAATGAGCTCAAACAAACAAAGAAACCAAAAAAAAGGAAGAAAGAAAAAAAAGAAAAGAGGAGACAGGTGGTGGTGCTATATGGCAGTTTGAATGAAAATGGCTCCCATAGGTTCATAGGGAGTAAACCTACTTGACAGGGATTAGGGCGTGTGGTCTTATTGGAGTAAGTGTGGTCTTATTGGAGGATGTGTATCACTGGGAGTTAGTTTTGGGGTTTCAAATGCTCAAGATAGACCCAGTGCCTGTTTTTCTTCTTACTGCCTGCCAATCCAGATGTAGAACTCTTGGCTCCTTCTCCATCACCATGTCTGCCTGCAAGCTGCCATGAACCTGTAAGCTAGCACCAATTAAAAGTTTTCCTTTGCAAGAGTTGCTGTGGTCATGGTGTCCCTTCATAGCAATAGAAACCCTAATCAAGAGACTATATATAGGTTTGTATATTAATATTCAGAGAGTGGCACTATTTGGGAAGGATTAAAATGGTTAGGAGGTGTGGCCTTGTTGGAGTAAACGTGGATTAAGTGTCGGATGAAGTGTGCCACTGAAAGTGGGCTCTCTCTCTCTCTCTCTCTCTCTCTCTCTCTCTCTCTCTCTCTCTCTCTCCTTCCCTCCCTCCCTCCCTCCCTGTGGATCAGGATCTAGCTCTCAGCTACTGCTCCAGCACTATGAGTGATGACATGCCCCTGCCATGTTCCTCAATATGGTGATAATGAACTAAACTCTGAAGCTGTAAGCAAGCCCCCAGGGAAAGGTTTTCTTTTAAAAGTATTGCCTTGGTCATGGTGTCTCTTCACAGCAACAGAACAGTACTAGAATAGTAAGGGATTGCCAGCTTGAATGGATTGACGTGTGCCTAGGAGATCAGTAAGATGAACCTTTGGATATGTTTGTGAGGCCATTTATAGAGGGATCACTAAGAAAGGGGAAACGGCCTCGAATCTGCATGGCAGCATTCCACAGGACAGGATAAAAAAATAGATACAGAGCCTACCTAGTGGAGGCATTCTCTGCATTTCTCAGCTGCCAGGAGATAAGCAGCTTTCTTTTGTTAGTCCATTCTGTTAGGACACCTTGGGGTTGTATGACTTTTCCCAGGGAGATGGGAATAAACAGTGGTTCATCCCAGATAGGGCACTGACAACAGATCACAGAAATGATCCCACGCTAGTCCAGTTTAGTGAACCAATGAGTATATTACAAATATATTTACAGAAGCATGGTTGAGGGGTTGCTTAGAAAAAGTCTAAAAGTTACCTCAAATCATTGTATTCCCAGAAAATCCTGCTCCAGTTTGGGCAACAGTCTCCTTGGAACTGCATAGATAGAGTCCTCTCCATATGCCAGCCCAGCTGAAATCCCAGGCAAGGATTCCCCTCCTTTTCTGATAGATCATCAATTGTTGTAGACTATTAGTTAAAGATGTGTTACCTTTGTTTATGTGGTGGAGTATTTGTTTAACAATGCAAAGATGTGTTGTATTCTTTTATGTTGTATTTGCTCAACTCTGTGAAGCTGTGTTACTTTTCCTGTTTAAAATACCTGATTGTTCTAATGAAGAACTGAACAGCCAATAGGGATGCAGGAGAAAGGATAGGTGGGGCTGGCAGGTATAGAGAATGAATAGGAGGAGAAATCTGTGGGGGAAAGTTCGAGGAGCAGGATAAAAAGGAATACTCCAGGGGCCAGCCACCCAGCTACAAGGCAAGCAACAGAGTAAGAAGTAAAGAAAGGTATATAAAATAAAGGAAGATAAAAGCTCAGAGGCAAAAGATAAATGTGGTAATTTAAGTTAAGAAAAGCTGCCTAGAAAAGAAGCCAATCTGAGGCTGGGCATTCTTAAGTAAGAACAAGACTCAGTGTATTTATTTGGGAGTTGGGTAGTGGGCCCCCCAAAGAGGAAAGAGTCAAAAGGGTTAGAAGAAGACTGCAATCAACAAACCCAATCTCATCAAGGGTCGTCTATGGGTAATCACAGCTGCTCTGATTAAGACAGTAATGACTATGCTGAGCCTGGTCCCACGACGTTTGGTAAGACACATCCTGCAGATGTTCGGAAAGAAAAGATAAGCAACGTTTGCCCCTTGGTGGAGTTTCTGCATGCTGGAGGGCCTGGGACTAGCTAAGACATTCATTTAAAAGGTACCATTTGTACCCGGTGGACCTACAGTTCAGAAGGAAGTGGGTCCCTTGGAGAGTCTGGATTTTTTGAAACAACATGGAGCATGAATGGAAATGCCTCCCACACATGCACTATGACTTTCACTGGCCTATTTTGAACAGATAGAGCAAGATGGATTCTGGAAGGGCAAGAGGTCATGGGACCTACAGAGGCTTTCAGACTTAGAGTATATAGATTTTCCTGAATAAATGTTGATCTTCACACGAAGTACAGGTGGCCAGGCTTCCCTTGCGAGCTGCATACCCAGCAGGGTACGGTGTTTCTCTGCTGTGAGGTGCAGTGTCTAGCACATAGAGTGGTTCTTGAGGGATTGCCTCAGGTGCTGCCATTACAGGTGACACAGTGCACATACATGGAGTTTGAGGTGATCGCTAAATATTTTTCTGAATATACTTTCCTCCTGAGTAAGGGTGCTGCTAAAGTCTAGTTGAAACTCAAGGAGTTCCAAGTCACAATGTCACCCAAATAGCCCGCAATTCCATAAAGTTTGTCATGAAAGGTTACTTGTAATTACCAGAGAGAGTATATGACATTGCCCTTACCGGGTAGAGTGTACGAAATGAAATAAAACAGAGCTTACATTCAATGTTTACACACACTAGGAAAACACTCTCAAAGGTAGGCAGGTACTCAAACTGCAGGATTGTGAGTACAAGACACCCAGAAGGCTGAAGCTTTGCTGTACCACATGTTACTGGACTGAGGACCCTCAGGCTTTGGTTAATGGATGGTTCCACATGCAGAGAACACTAAGACACTTGAGAAGTTGGTAGGAAGCACTTTCTGGGAAGGTTTTATGATTTATTGCGGTTGTTTGAAAGGGAATGTGCCCCATAGGCCCATATATTTAATCTTGATCCTCAGTTGGTGGCACAATTTGAGGAGGTCTGGAAGGTATGGCATTGTTGGGGGAAATACGTTACTGGAGGCAAGCTTATTTCAGTTCCCCCCGACTCTGCTTCTGTCTGTCGTCCAGAACGAGAACTCTGAATCCTGCTCCAGCCCCTACACCATCTGCTGCCTCCATCTTGTCACTGTAAACTCTAACCCTCTGGAACCACAAACCCAAATAAACCCTTGGTTTTATAAGTTGCCTTGGCCATGGTGTTCTATTGCAGCAATGGCAAGTAACTAACACAAGGATGTAGAAAATCCTGCAAAATCAAAATAATAACCCAAGATAATAAGGCAATTTATTAGCAACTCAGGGGCAACACTACCAAATGTGGGTTCTTCTTCAACTGGTCTATAGATACAACTCAATCCCAGTCAGAAGTCTAACATGCCTTTTGAAGAAACGGACAAGTTGGTTATAAAATGTATCAGGAATACAAGGATCCTAAAATAGCCTAAAACAAACTTCGAAAAGAAAGCCTTATAGAAACCCACTACACTGTGAACTAATTAAAAAATATAATTAAAAAATGGAGTTTGAATGCAGCTGCTCTGCTTGCATGAACAATGCTTCCTCCCCAAGACATGTGTTATTAAATGAAAATCTCAGTACCAGGTATGCAATGCCCCTCTATGAATTATTGGTCAGAGAGGCCCTCAGGTTCCCAAACAATACCAACTATTGTAATTTCTCTTGGTTGCTAACCACAGCTAGATGGTAAGACCTTATTGGTGAAGACACAAGACTCTATTATAGCAGGACATGAAAGTCAAACTAGAGGGCTCCTCAGTTCCTTCCTGTTCTCTTACCCTGCCGTATCCAGGCAACTGCTGGTTCATTCGCCATGGCCATGGATCAACGGTTCTCAGACCTTTATAAAGCATTTCTGTAGCAAACACTGTTTCAATTCTGTTCCCTCACTTAGCTTATTTAAGGTGAATCCCAGCTATTGCCTGCCTTTGTGGGTAACTTATTTTCTGCTGGGGAGTATTCCCCTGTAGGAATACAATGTAATTCCCCCATAGCTACAATAGACAGTTGTCCTTTATGACAGAGCCTATGTGTATTGTACACTTAGGTGATATCTTGTGGAATGTCTGGTCATATGGTAGGAATGTGAGTGTTTTTAAAAAGCAGTTACACTGTTTTTTGCAAAGTCCTCATGTTGTAGAAATATGATCTTCAAGAAACCAAACAGCATTAATTGTTGGAAAAACCCATCTTTAATTATGCTGGCAGGCCCAGTCAAGCTTACGCTTTGAGGAACAGGGCCCTGATCCACAGTTTAGTACAATGTGGATAGGCTGCACAGCATCACTTTTGTCTTGCTGTTATTGGTGGGGCTAGCCTATATGACTAAGGACCATTGATGAGAGAAGTTTGAATTTTAGCCGACATCATAAGTCAATGAGGTTAGAACAGTTATTTCATGTCTGTTTCTAACTGGGAGGAGGTTGCTGGTGAAGTAGGCTAGCAAGCTTACATAAACAAAACATAGCTTATATAACTCAGAGCCATAAGTGCAGGAAGAAATTTATTAGTTATGTCATGGGCACACATGTTGCTTCGGTATTTCTACAGTGTTGGAGAACACCCTTTACCGTGTATTCTTAGCGTACTCTGCACCGTGAGTCTTTTTAGTCACATGTTCAGGTATATTTGTAGTGATATCTCATTTTATTCTGAATTTCATTTCTCTAATGACTAAGATGTTTTAACAATTCTTATATGTCAGGTATGTGTTCAGCCTTTTTTCACATTTGAGATTTAACTTGTGAATGAATTTGTACATTCCTCTCAATTCTCTGGAGACAAACATGTCTGCTATTCATTTATTTTATTTATTTATTTTTTTGTGGTGTTGAGCATAGAAGTCATCACTGAGTTCAGTCCCAGACCAGGTTACAGGTTCTTTGACAGAGCAGGATATTTCAAATATTAATCCCAACTTTGAATTGTTTTCATTATCTTAGGAGGGTCTTTTCAAAGAGCAGAAGTTATTTGATGTTCAGTTTATCATTTTTTTTGAATCCTGATTTTAGTCTTAAGACATTTTTACCAATCCCAAGGTCACAAAGGCTTCCCCCTAAGCTTTTCTAAAAAACTTTTATATTTTTAGACTGTACTTTTTTGTTTGTTTGTTTTTGAGACAGGGTTTCTCTGTAGCTTTGGAGCCTGTCCTGGAACTAGCTCTTGTAGACCTGGCTGGCCTCGAACTCACAGAGATCCGCCTGCCTCTGCCTCCTGAGTGCTGGGATTAAAGGTGTGTGCCACCACCACCCTGCAAGACTGCACATTTTTTATATAGTCCATTTTAAATCAATGCGGCGGGAAGTGGATTCAAGGTTATGGGTTTTCATGTCAGTCTCGTACTGTTTGAGCACCACTTGTTGGAAATGTGATCCTCCCTCTACCTGATAGCTTCTGCAACTTCCCCGAAGTCGGTTCTGCTGTTTGTTTACTTCTGGACTCTGTTTGCCTGCAGTGACACAAACTTTTCGGTGGCCTGCACTGAAGAGCTGAAGCCCTGATTTTCCAATATGACAGCGCCGCCCGGGCCGACACATCCTTCCCCGTCTGGTCCCGTCTACCTCGTGCCATCACACACGCAATGTGTTTCTTGTGAGGACATTGCTTTCCTATCCGATGTGACAGTCTCTGCTTTTTCACTGAGGCATTCATACCCTGAATGCTTGACACGAAGACTGCTTTGGTTGGACTTCTGTCTACCAGTTTGCCCCTGGCGTTCTATGTTTCTCTGCTATGCTCTCGGTCCTTTCCCAGATCAGGTGGCTTTTGTTTCATTCTGCTCATTGAAATGTTGTTCTGTCTGTTGCTTCATTGCATGTAGTAGGCACCATCTCGCTGTGTCTTTCACCGATAGCTTTAGCCTAGCTTGCAGCAGGAACACTTGACTAGAGTGCGCTCCCTTTGGCTTTTGGGCTGTCAGCGTCAAACATTTTGCTGTACACGTTATGAACTGGAGAATTCATTGCCAACCTGACAACCGGTGACCATCCTCCAAAAGAGATTTAAATTAAACAGTGAAGAAAACTTTTGCTATTGTTTTCCTAACTACCTTTTCTTCTTTCTTGGTATGAACCCAGATTTCCAAACCCTCTCATTTATCATGTGACTGAAGGACTCGCTTCTGTGTTGAGGAGGTTACTGGTGATGCATTGTTCTCTTAGTGTCCTGTGTCTGGAAGTCCTGTTTCTCTCTCTGTTGTAAGGTGTTTTTGCTGACTGCTCAGTGGTTTCTTTGGAGTCCATGCTTTGTAGATGGTCACTTGTTCTGTAGCTCTTGTCTGCAACTCAGAAAATTGTCTTCTTCTGGTTAGATTTTCTGTATTGTCCCTTTGGTGTTGATGTTAAGCATTGCTGTGGCCTGGGGAAGCTTCCTTCGTGTCTCTCATTTTCTTTTCATATGAGAGTTTATAGTTTGCATCAAATTGGGAAGATGACTTCCTGGATTTTTTTTCTTCCCTCTTCTCTGGGAACTTGCTGGCGCATAAGTGCAATGGCTTGAATCTCACAGATAGGATAATCCTGTTTTGTTTGTTTTGTTTTTTGGCCTTTTTTCTCGATTTCATTTTGAATTTGCCTTTTCTTTTGAGATATTAATCTGATGTCAATCCCAAGCAGCATATTTTGAATCTTAGGGCCTAGATCTGTCTTTCACATCTTCCATATATCTCCTAAGCAAATTCAGTCTTCCCCCAGCCTGCTCTCTGTATGATAGAATGCAGTTGTGATGACCATCAAGGTATCTGCTGCTTCTACCACCTGAGCAACTTCTGAGCCAATTTCTGTTGGTTACAGGTTACAGTTTCCTGCCTGATTGCATCCCGATTTGATTTGACACCAGATGCTATAGATTTATTCACCCCTGAGACCCTTATGACCTGGCCTTCCTTCTGGAGAGGCATGTTCATCCCCTGTTCCTTCTGACCTGAAGCAACCTTTTGTAGCTTAGAAGCGAGCCAGCACCCAGCTAGCTCTCACGGAACTGGACAGGCAGGCACTGGTCACCATTCTGAGGCTCTTGTCACCATTTCTTAGCACCCAGCTTGCATCCCTTGCTGCTGAGTGGGTTGCACAGTTCAGTTCTGTCTGTGGGCAGCTTCATGTAGATGAGAGACATACTCATCCTGACCCACTTTGGGACTGACTGAGTTCCCCAAAATTAACCCTAGTACCAGGCACATGGTCTGTGCTGCTTCACTAGTTTGATTGAGAGGGTCATTTAAATTTTTACATGGTTAGATTCCTTTCCCTGGATGGGATCAATTTCTGAAGAATTGTCTTCAACCAAGTTCACCAATTTATTGCCTTTGGATCTCTTGATGCTGCTTAACTGATGCTGAGGTATCAGGTGCACATTCCTGAGGGCTTCAGTATCTTGTGGAAGAAACCTTTCTTCTAATGAAATGTCTTTTTTTGACCTGGAAGTTCTCCTTGTCTCAGAGTTCACCAGCACAATGAAACCTTACAAGCTGCCCTGTTTTCAGTGGTATTACATTTACTATCTTTTTACTTTCTACCTATGCTTACCCCGCATATACTTAGATATTTTATTTTTCATTCAGCCTAACATTTGCCATTGGGAGTTTTAGTCTGTTTAACAGAAATACTGACACGACGAGGTTTAAATTTAGCACTTGGCTATTTTATATTTGGTTTTACCTTCCTTTGCACGCCTCCTACAGTCCTGCCTAGTTTTGATAAAACTCATGTTTACACACTTGTTTCCTTTAGAAGACTTGTTATACATTTTTGTGTAGCCCTGGCTTTCCTGTAACTCACTCTGTAGATCAGGTTGGCCTTGAACTCAGACCCCCACCTGCTTACACCTCCCAAGTGCTAGGATTAAAGGCACGTGCCACCACTCCTGGCTGTGACACACCTTTCAATAATGTACCTTCAGATAATACCCTTCAGATAATACCTAGCCTTTGTTCTCAGCTTCTTGTATTTTTGTGATTGACACTGTTGGCAATGATGAACTGGCTCACTGGCTAAGCTTTTGCTTATTAAAAATGTCTTTATTTTGCTTGACTATAGAAAGGTATTTTTAAACACAGAATTCCAGGCTGGCTTTTTTTCTTTCTCTTTAATTTTGAGGATGCCACCAGCTCTCTAGCTAGCATTGTCAGAGGCCAATGAGTAGTTGGTGGCCAGCAAGGAGTTGACAGCTGTCAGTCACCAAGAAATCAGCAGGTACTGAGAACTTGGCTGCTATTGAGAAGTTGGCAGTCACTGAGACGGCTCTGGTCATTGAGAAATTGGTTGTCATGGAGAGTTTGGCTGTCATTGAGAAGTTATCTGCCAGTCATGGAAAACTTGGCTGCTAGTCACTGAGAATTTGATTCTCGTTGAGAAGTGGACTACCATTGAGAAGCCAGCTGGTATTCACCGAGGAGCTGGCTGACAGCTATCAGTCCCTAGTCAGTGGGCACTCAGCAAACACCTGGGCACGCTTTGTGCCTTGGGAACACACACATTTCTTCTGGACACCCTTGTGTTTTCCTTTCAAATTATTTTACATTGAGTGTTTGTGTGGTGTGTGTGTGTGAAACTGTGCCAGGCACACATGGGGAGATCAGAGAACTTGCGGGAGTTTTTCTCTCCTTCTACCATGTGGGTCGTGGGAGGTCAAACTCAGATCATCAGCTTATTGGCAACCACCTTTTCCAAGGCCTGGCTTGCGTGGTATTTGTTTGATTGGGTGCTCACTGAGCTGCCTCTTTTATGTCTGCATTTATAGATTTGGGAGAAATTATGGTTATTATCTTGTCAAATACTCTGTTTTCTGTCTCTGAAAGGTTATCTGACCATGTTTCTCGGGCTACTCATTTCCTTTTTCTGCATTTCCTGCCCATGCTTGCTGGGACTGCATATTGCTAACCCCCAGGTTCCTATTTCTTCCTTCAGGGCATCATCCATTAGGATTTTCTCAGGTGTGACATGGTATGCGTGAGTTTGTCTCTTCCCAGTGCGCATCTCATAGATCCTTTCCAAGTGGCTGGAAAAGAAGGGTGGGGACCAATATGGATCAGCTGCAGAGCTGGTCAGTAACTACTTAGCCTGGTCGGAGTTGCGCTTGAATTCTCAGACCTAAAGCAGGCACTACTCTTGGATCTGCCAGTTCCCCCAAGCAGACCAATTGCTCTGGACCTTTCCATCACAACTGGAAAGGCTTCTTGATTGATAGGAACCCCAAGTACAGATTAGGTTTCTAGGTTTTCCTGCCAGCACCACCTGGAGTGCAGTGAGGGGCTACTCATGACTGTTCATCATGGCTACAGAGCTCACTACATAGCCAAAGCCTTGAAGGATGCAGGGCTGGGCTCTGACATTGGAGGTGGACCTGCGATTTTGGGCTGCTTTCCCCAGACAGGATGGTGCCGTAACCGAGGACTAGTGCACATGATTAACCGTGGCCAAAAAAGCACCTGTAACTGAGAGATTAGCAATGGTTCAGTTATATCTGGGGATGCCCTGGTGACTGTGCCCCTGTTCTAAATGCTCCCTTTGCCTTCTCAAAGTCCTCCACTTGACTGTACTCCTGCCTATGACCTTGGGTATGGCCAGGTGACCATTCTGCCCAGTGAGGCAGGAGGGTGACCAATAAATACTAACACACAGTGCAGACCCCCCATCTCCCTGCCATCTGACGGGCAGTCTCCGGAGGGGCTGGCCTGTCAGCCTGGGACAGTGACAGTAATGGTGGGCAGGGGTATCTGGGAGGATACTGAGGGAAGAAAGGGAGAGAAGAAACATTGTCATTAAATTACAATCTCAAAATCAATCAAACAAAGCCATGGGCAGAGCTGCCCTGTCCTGTGTGAGAAATAGATCTTATTTGCTGACCTCAACTCTCTGCAGCCCTTATCTGTTACTGTAACTTGGCCTGGGCAAATCCACAGGCCCAGCCCAAGAGTCTGCTTCTCCTTTCATGCTGGAATACTAAGAGCCTCTGTCCCCAGGACCAGAGGTTTCTACCTGGGCCACGACAAATGTTGCACCAAGTTAAACAGCTGTCAGCTCCGGAGTGTTGCCTCTTTCCTGACTCAATGTATGACAAAGGGCCACTGTCATCAAACTGGATAGAATAGGCAGGGGAGCACCGTCATTGCCCATGGAGCCCAGTGTCTCTCCATGTGCCTATTGGCATTGTCATGGTTAAGACTGGGATTGGGCGCTACCAAAACTAGGGTCAGGGGAGTGTAAATAGGTACCGGGAGATCTGTAAACACGTGCCATCCAATGGTGAGATGTAGGAACGAGGACAGGTCAGCCATGGTATTGTGCATACCTATGCGCATGTGCGCACACCTGCGTGTGAACTTGCACATCAGCTGGTTAATTGGTTACTCATTCTGCCCACTTCTTGGGAACCCCTATCACTTTAGACAGAGAACATCAGGAATGGTGAGCAGTGAACTTTGAAACTCGGTTTTTCCATAAGAAAATGTTTAGATTGGCTCTTGACCAAACGCAGCTCATCCGAAGGTGGAGACACGGCTGGTGGAATTCATCTTCCCAGGAGAAGGTATAACCTCGTGTTTATAGGCATGACTCCAGCACCATGCTGGAAAATGCACAGGAATGTAACCTACAATCTGCAAAGCTGGGGTGGTGGTAGTGGGGGGGTACAAGTGATAGGTGCTGGCTCTCCCTACCCTGGTTCCATGTGGAATCTGTAGGGCAGGTACCTTTCTTAAAAAGGCCTCTGGAGTGGCTCCATTTCTTGTGTGCTGCTTGTTGCAGGCTAGTTCTAACTCCTGCACAGCAAAACTGGGTGATGAGACCAGCATAGACATATCCTGTCTGACAAGAAGCACAGGGCCCCACATTTGAACATGTTTGCCTTGCTGCTGTCCTGCATGTGTGTGGCCAGTGTGTGCTTGGAGCTGCAGTATCTCCTGTGTTCTTGAGCAAAATGATTACAGGTGACAACTTCCCGAACCAGCTTTGCCTGGAAAGCATGCGGCTCACGTCTTGGTTTGAATCTTTAAAAAACTGTAAACAAACCAGGTGTGGTGGTGCATGCCTTTAATCCCAGCACCTGTTAGCTTAGTCTACATAATGAGTTCTAGGACAGCTAATGCTGGTGAGATCCTGTCTCAAGAAGTAAGTCAAAATAAATTTTAAAAATCTTAAATATACTTAGTGTCAGAGCTGATGGTCATTTAAAAAATGACAAGTTCATCAAAAAACACAAAGGAGAGGGATGGGAAGATGGTTCAGCAATAAAAAGAACGCTGCTGTTCTTTTGAAAGACCTGAGTTTGATTCCTAGCACCCACAAGGACGGCTCACAACCACCTGTAACTTCAGCTGTAGGGTATCTGACACCTTTGATCAGACCTGCAAGGGCACCTGCATTCATGTGCACATAAACATAATAAAAACTAATTAAAAAAATGAATCTTAACACACAGGGTGCGAATAAAACTTGTGAAACAGTATCAGGTTAGACCATATTTTCTCACTGCATGGGGCCCAAGCCGACATACTAGTGTCCCACGGTTCTGGTAAACATCAGTCATTTACTCTGGAGATTGACGCAGGTCCTCAGGATTCTGCAGCAAGCACTTAGCTTTATTGAGGGTGTAATTCTTCAGCTGTGTTTTTACTTCTGTTTCTCCATCTTTTATAGTGGTTTCACAGGATGAATCTGCTTAGAGTTTTTATACGCATCACACATAAAAAACACAGAATCAGCCTGCTGGATGCAAAGAGATGCACGCCTGTCATGTGGGTGACAGTTGAAGCTCCTGGCTCCAACATTGCCAGGAGAGCTTCCACACACAGCTGCTGGCGCTTTCCAAGCCTAAAAGATGAGCTCATCTTGATGGGCTTTCCTACCAGGCTGAGAAATGTCTGTTGTCTTTCCACTGAGAGGCATTTAACAAAACACACTCAAGCCTGTAAAACTTTTACATCGTGTTGTGTTTATTCCACCGAAAACCTGAAGACCGCACCCCAAAGGAGCCTGCAGGCAGGGCGGGCACAGCCCCAGCCCCTGCTTGCTATGTACATTCACAGTTCTGAGCGCGGACTGAGGTCACTATCAAGAGTAATCAGGAGAATGAACATCCGTCCCAGGTCTGCTCAGGATCCCCTCAATATGCCCAGGGGCATTCCATGGGAATCCTTCACTTGCAGATCGTGAGGCAGAGCCCCAACCTCGGGACATCTTAGTTCATTAATCTCCTTCATTGGCCTTTTAGTGGCTTTTCTCTTCTGAAATTGTACTCTACAGTTATAAAAACCAACCTGTTGGCTACAAAGGCTGTGTTCACATTTCATTCATACCTAACAAGCTAAGAGCCCAGAATTCAAGCTCCCTGCCCATCCTGCGGCAGTGTGGCGCTGGGTGACTGAGGTTGAGGGGCTCTGTTTACGTATTTCTCTTGGGGGAAGCACACACTAACACTCTCTCTGAGAAAGTTAGTAAACACCTGTTCCTGCACTTACTAGCCTGGTGGTCATTTTTTATAGCAATGCCCCGGATGTAAAAATCTAATTTAGGAGTAAAAAACAAAATTACAAAGCAACCATTGCTTACAAAACAAACTAAACCTATGGTCACTGTGGTGCTTTAAGGATGAGTTTGTCATATAAAAAGATGAAACCAGGTAATGCCAAAGGGGACAGCCTGGACCCTGTTCCTTCCTGACTTCATGAGGTGGCCAAGCACAGCCAACCGTGTGGTCTGTCCCCTGCAGCTACAGAAGAAGTCCACCTGTGCTCAGAGGGTGGCTACTTTCCTAAGTCACCATGTTAGAAGAGGATGGTGGGCTTTGCATAGGGCCTCCTGGCTCATCTCAGTATGTCTGCTCCGAGGCCTAGAATGACATCATCAAGACAAGGAAATGCCTTCCAGTTCTTTCCCTCTGCCTGATTCTTTACTCACATTCAATGCTTTCACCAGTTACATGAAGTAGATTTTGTTATATTGAAGCTGAAATACCGAATTGGCAATGTTTATAAAAAATAAAAAAAAAGATGGGGATTCAGGAAGGCTTAAGGAAAGCAGAGGATGCTGGGGCCAGTCTTTGTGGCTAAACGTTCCATGGACCTAAATGGGAGGAGGGCAGAGAGACCCTTTAAACTGTGGCCACCGGAGACAGTCTCAGACTCTATCAAAAGCAAGCCTGGAAATAAATATCCATAAGCTAACACAAAAAAATGGAGTAGAAAACCAATTTTCTTTCTTTTTTTTTTCTTTTTTAAAAAAATGTTGAATGTTTTCCAAAGTACCTAAGTGAGGTTTATAAAATAGTCACGGGCTCCTGCACAAACACAGAAACACTTAATCATCGGGTGATGCCCCTCACATCGTGAGCCAGAGATGGCAGAGGCACAGAAGCAGGACAAGGTGACTGTTCCAGGATAGGCGTGTGCAGAGGCCCCATACTGTGCACACCATACAGACAACAAGGAGAAAGATTGACACACACTCAAGACCAGCATATTCGAGGTGACCTGTGTCCACTCAGCCTGTGGAGTCCCGCCCCACAGGGAGGCCCAAGCACCCACCTGCCTGCCTGCCTGCAATGGGCAGGTGGGGTATACACACAGCTTCCCTGCAAATGCCCAGCTGGGCCCTGAGACAGAGAGAGATGGCGTGGGAAGACAGGGAAATGCAGATGGCACAACACACACACAGGCTCCAGGCCGCTGGAGGCAGGCGGTGATGCAGGAGGGGCCTCATCCCTCCAGAATCTCCCATTCTAGTCCATTTTCTTACAAGAATTCTTTCTCCCAAAGTCTGCGTTTTCAGGGCTGAAGTCAATGCAGAAGCCATTGGGAGTCGGTGCTGGGGGTGTCTGTGCACAGGTGTCAAAATGTGTCTGATCAGGGTACAAATAGTCCTCCGCGAAGTCGGGGTACATTTCTGCAAACCCGCGGAAGTCATCTGCAAAGACAAGAAAGCTGATTATTGGAACTGAGAGAGCCTCATCCCCAGCCAATGGTCAGAGATCCCCCAGAAAGGTCAACACCCGTGTGATGACCGGGAATTCCTCAGGTCAGGGACTAAGAGCAGGGTATGGCAGAGGGGCCTGAGATAAAGACTGTGGGTGCTGGCATCCAGCTGAAGCTTCCTGGAGAGCACCTCCAGTGTAGCTGGGGTGTGTGTTCCCCACAAGGATACCCAGGTCAGAAGCTCCTAGAGCTTTTGCCTGGTGTGGGCTCTAAGCTTTAAGATTGCTTCTAAATCACAGGGAGAAAGTGGACCCATGATCATCATATCTTTCTGAGTTTCAGAAGAACCTTCTTCAGGGGATCCAAGACTATGTGGGGAGGGGGTAGCTTACAGTGTGGAGATGGGGAAGGGACTCCACTCATGTCCCCGGGCCTCCTGAGGCCATGCTTCCTTGCATACGTGGGCTGGAGTACCCACTATATCCTACCCCTGCTTGGGGACGATACCGCTGTGCTCCACTTACCAAATGTGATTCTTCCCTTCTCCTCTTGGTCGATAGCCTGGAACAAGTCAGTCACTGTTAATTCTGATACACCCAGTGCAGTCTTGAGGATGCAGGACAGGTTGGCCTCATCTATGCTGCCATCCTCAGGTGATCCATACATCTGCAGGGGACAGTGAAGAGTTACCCTGGGGGTCCTTGTCCTGGCGTTGGTCAGGTCTGGTACATTTCCCTCAGTGGTCCTGTTCCCACCTTGTCAAAACAGCTGGCACCCTTGAGTGGGTGGTGCCTATAAGTACCAGGCAGAGGCATGCGTGCCTCTGTCTCTACTGTCCTTTGCAGGTCCCTCATGAACATGCATGCTGTCATAACCGCAGGAGCAAGGAAACAAGTAGAGGGAGACGGAGTGCAGACCCAGCTCTAGTAGGGAGCAGCAGGACTCAGTGTGCCAGGGCAAAGCAAGACCCAGGCAAGCAGAACAGTGTGCCTCCCGTGCCACCTAGTGGCCAAAAGATAAACTGCAGCATCTTCCGGTTGTGAGGCCATGGTTTTGAAGAAGGCAAGGACTATACATGTCTAACCAATAAACTACGCTGTATGGGAAAATGGACAAGGTGTCCCCAAAGCCCCTATGTGAAAGTCTTTATACAGGATTGACACTAACATGGAAAACAAGAAGGGACCCCAAAGGGGTCGAGAATGTAGGAGCATAAATGTCTCTTGGGTCTTCGCACAGTCACAAAACTGTCTTACACCTTGATATTTGGCCCTAACTGTGGTGTGAGGAAGACATCGAAATCCTTACACCAGATCCCAGGGTGCTGCAGTGTGGTACAAGGAACCTAATGAACTCATTTGCTTTGCAAAGCTGGACTTGGTGGAATCATTCACTGGTCTGCCTAGGGTCTTAGATTGAGTGAAGAGATGATCCTGTCTTTCCGTCTTTCCAGAAAGTCTTGGGACACTGAGCTTTGTCACAGGACACTCCACTGTCCTGTCACTGTCAATACTGCCTAACATTCCCAGGGCTACAGCCCACAAGGATGGGGAAGTCTGAGAGGTAGCAGCTGGCCCAAGGAGTAAGTGCAATGGGGCAAAGCTATCTATGATCACAGTGGGGATATGGCCCCAGCATGACTGCCAGAACATTTGGTTGCCTGCCACACTTGCTCCCAGGCGGCCGTGAGAGGCTTGGACTGAGTGCCGCTAGCCGCTGTCACCCATGACAGATTCTACTTGATGACGTCAGAGTCCAAGAGGGGCTGAGCCATCAGAACAGAACGCTGTGCAGATATAGGAGGGTCAGGCTTCTCCAAACAGCCAGCAAGTATTGACACCATACAGTTAACTCCTGGAGTGATCCACATAAGCTGCTACCTTGGCAACCGGGGGCACTTCCCAGTGCTGCTCTGGAGGGGTACCTGATACCTCTGAGCATATCTGTGAGGGGGTTCTCAGAGAATCTTGACTCTGAATGTGGGTGGCACCATCCCATCGGCTGTGGTGAGCTGAGCACCACATTCCTTGGGCTCTGTTTTCTGGCTGTGACTGTAAGGCAGCCCGCTGCCTCACACTGCTGCTGCTAGGTATTTGGTTACAGTGTTGACAAAGGTAGTGGATATAGAAAATTGGTAACAGGAGTCCTTCTTGTTTTTTTTTTTTTTGCAAAGTACAGCATAAAAATGTTTAATGATTTAAATTAAGGTGCAAACGTGTCACTTACACAACTTGGTAACTAATATACTGAATGGTGACTCCAGTTAGCAATAGAGCTTATGTGTGCTAAGAGGGATCTTAAATGGTCTTACAACATAACAGGAATTCTTATGCCTTGAACTATAAAGGGGGAGATTTTCAAGGGTGGAGGCATGCCTTGTAACAGTGATAACTGAGGATGGAGATACACCTTGAATGCTATGGTGGCATCCCATAGGCTGGGATCCCAGGCTGAATAAAAAGGGAAAAGCAAGAAATCAGCTGAGTATCAACATTTATCTCCCGCTTTCTAACTCTAAATGCAACACAACCAGGTATACTTCCACAGCCTAACCTCCATGACTTCTCCACCATGACTATATCTCCTCAAACCACAGCCCTAGATGAACTTTTCCTCTTACAACATGCTTCTTGCCAGGAATTTGTCTCAGTAATAAGAAGAATAACTAAGAGAAGCACAAATCCCACTCAAGGAATCTACTTGCCTTGAATGCCAGCTGGATGGTGGCCAGGGTCTGGGATGGCCTGCACACCACGGACAAGGCAACCACATATTCACGGAGGTCTATCTCACCGCCACCGCTCTGCAAAAGAGAAGCACATTCGGTGATGTCACACGGGACCTTCTGGCTAACTGCTTCATGCCAGCCCGATGTGGCAATATCTACATGTGTGAAAAGCATGCTTTGGAAGATGATTCCTAGGCACGCTTGCTGAAACTCCAGTCGGTTCACAAACATGAAGCTTTGCCAGAAAGCAAGCCAAGGCCTGTCTGCACTTAGAGAACAGGCTAGCCAGCATCTTTTTTGGACTTGCTCCATTGAGGACCACTTACACATGGACAAGTCAGAGGTTTTGCCCCAAGCTCCCCAGTGGACCCACCTCGTCAAACAGTGAGAACATGTCCTCCAGGGCATCTGAGACAGGAACCTCCAAGTAGGCTGCAAACTCTGGAAGCCCAATCTTCTCTCCTTTCTTCGTCCTTGCACTCTCTGAATATTTGTCTAGATCTTTTTCAAGATTTTCTGGTTTCAATCTAAATAAAAATATGAGAAAGATTTATTGATAAAACCATAGCACAGAAACTAAAACAGGAGAACCTACTATGAAGCTTGGAGACTCATCAAAATATTTTTAAAATTTCTTAACAAGCAGCAAGTTAGTTTCGGAGCCTGGCATGTCCTCAGTTTACAAGATGCTAGGTTTTGTCTCTGTGTCTAACTGTCTGTAGCAACCATACACCTGGCTGGTATCCAGAAAGATTCTTAAAGTCCTTCTATGTGGCCTGCTGATGACATCTGAAACCCAACATAAGCAGAAAAAGAATCCTGTTACAGGTTCCTTGCAACCTCAGCAGCACTTGGTTCTAACGAAGGCTTGAGAGCTACAGGTAACTCACCCGAGGCCCCTCACGAGCCTGGCAAACTCCAGCAGGCAGGTGTCAGCAGGCAAGCGGAGCTGTCCTTCTGCCAAAGCCAGCTGGCAGTCCTCAAATGTGTAGTCGGTTACCGAGACACCCAGAGCCCTACAAGAGAGGGATCCTTCCATCAGGCTGCTACGCCACTGGTCCTCACCTACCAGTAGGAGGAACCACAACAGTTGCAAGGGAGTGAGGGCCAGAGGGCAACCGGGGTGGATAGTTCCAGATGGCCTTCAGGGGGGCATTGCTCTAACAGACTGGCCCATGCCAAGAAGAAAGCCCAGAGGTCACGGAGGCACTGGAAATTATGGGACACCCAGTTCTCAGATGCCAGGTTAACATGGGCCTCCTCTCAGGGGAAGCTGCTGAGCATCATTACATACCCCCGCCTGCCTGAGACCATAATGGGTGCATCCTCCCTCCTGGGATCGCAGAAGGAGCTCTAGACCAGGCCTTTGCTGATGTCTTGGTGCACTATTTTAGCCACATAAAACATTGTTTTAACTTATATATCAAGAAAGGAAATGCCTATGAACACAGACAGAAGCCAAAACAAGAATGACTATCACTTCCCAAGAACATACCCTACCCAGGACATCTGAAAACAATGAGTTCTGCTGCATGACACATGCCGTGAGCACGCCGGCTGGCAATGCTCAGACAACCAACGGGATACCCGCAAAGCCACTGCAGAAGTACACACACCAAGCACCCAGGTTAGCAGGGAAACTCTCTCGGCTCTTCTCCCCAGATTCATCAGTGCGGGGAGCTCATCAGACCCTGCTCTGGATGTATACCATTGATGAGGTCTGGCATCCAGCAGCAGCTTGGGATTGTGGTGACATGGCATGTTTCCAGTGGAGTGTCGGGAACATGGGGTGAGCTGGAAGGGAGGAGCTTGTCCAGGTCAGGGCCTGGATCCCAGGCTTACTCTTCTGGGTATGGACAGCTCTGCCACCGTGTTACTGAGCTGGATATAAGCAAGAAAAGTCACTGTTCTCTCCAGGAAGGAGGTCCCTCCCATGGTCAATGGGAACATGGAGGGAATGGGTGAGGGAACCACAAAAAAGTCCCAAACAGGAACCGACACCCTGCAGGTGGAATGTTCCCCAGAGCCAGCCAGGATGGGACTTTTACAAGAGAGTCCTAGAAAAGAGGAAACAGGCTGTGGCCAGCAAAAGCCTTGACTGAAGCCGTGGGTGAGAGTGCTGAGTCCCCAGGGGTGGCTATGCAGAATGCCCAGTCCCACAAGAGCCCTAGACTTACAGTCCACAATTTGCATTGAACATGTATGTTTGATGGTTATCTCAAACTTCCCTTTCTTGGCACACAAGCTGTCCAAATCTGCAGCTGCTTGTTCCTGCTACCCTTCCCACTAATACCATGCATGACTGTGGTCTGTATAACTGTAATGTGTGCCCACCCTACATGCAATCAGTGTAGCACAGTACCTCAACTCTAATGGGTCCATAGGAGCTATATAGAATCATCCCACAGGGCCTCTGCAAGAGGTCCAGGTCTTGTCCTAAGAACTAAATTGTCTATAAAGGCTATGTCAGATTTCACAAAAAACAAAACAAAGCAAAAAAAAAACAACACAAAAAACATATAAAAAAAACAAAAACAAATTTTTCCCCCTGTATCAAACACATTTATGGAAGAAAACTCATTAAATGCATTATGGAAGAAAACTCATTAAAATTTCCCTGAGAATCTCCTTTAGAAAAATGGGCTTTCCACTCTTTGGGCTATTGGCCAGGGTTGTCCAAGAGACTTCCAAAACATCATAGGCTACTGTTATTGCCTTTGGTTGCCACCAAGGTAGTGAGTAAGTCCCTATTGCTGAAGACAGCAGGCAGGCACTTTGCACACAGGACCCAGAGGCCCAGGTGTTGGATCTGACCTTAAAGTCTCCTTCCTGTAAACTAGTTTTCTTGGTACCAGAAAGTATCTTGCAGAAGGAGAGCTGTACCCATCAGCGCTATTCAGCCATGAGGCTTGGGAATCACAACACTGACTAGCATGGCACTGGATTGGTGCGGCTAACCGTGCAGTAGTGGCACACATACCTTGGTGGCAACCAAAACTCTCTAATTGTACTTAAAACCTGCTCAACCAGAGGAAAACCATGCTTGGTACTGGAAACTTAGCCAACTACCTAGGGCTACTGCAGTCATGGATCTTGGTGGAGAACTTAGAACGGCTACTTTATTAAACCAACATAATCCCCAACTACATTCTTAATATTTGTCCGTTTACCCACAGATAAGTAAGTGTAGTCCTCATCCCTCACCAAAGAAACTTTTCTTTGCAACTCAGACTACTATAGAAAACCACAATCAATCATAATACAGAATTGTGGAACCCAGGGCCAACTGATAGATCTACAATACAACTCCTGTACCTAAGGCTCGGGAATCATCGCGGAAGAGGGGGCAGAAAGATTGTAAAAGCCAGAGGAGTAGGGAGTTTGCTGTAAGATTCTCTCGCTTAGCAATATTGGAGAAGCTACACCCATGCCATCTCATCAACGCAGCTGCCTAGTCATGACCTGAAGAAGGATGACACTAACAGACATGTCAACATGGATGGGGGAAACTCAGGGAGCGTCGACCTCACACAAAGAACTACGGGGAGCTAAAGAATGCCGAGAGGGGGAGAAATAGTTTTCCTAGGGAAGAGCACACTGACTATCACCAACCGTGAGCCCTGAAAACATACATACAAGTAACATTATAAAGACCAAGCAGGTTATACTAATGTATTTAGCAACACACACACATGCACACGTACACACACACCAATTAAAGAAAAAGAGGCTACAAGTTTGAAAGTGAGTAGCATGGAAGGCACATGGAAGGGTTTGGAGGGAGGAAAGGGAAAGGAGTAAGTATATTATAATCTCAAAATTATTTATTGAAAAAATTTCATACAATACACCTCAATCATGTTTTCCCCTTCCCCCAACCCCTCCCAGAGTCTCCCTACACACCCAACTTTATGTTCTTTCTCTCTCTTTCACAAAAAGAAGAAGAAACAAAGACAGAAAATGGGCTTCTGACAGTAAAAGTCTGGTGCCGCCCCAGTGATGCTGCGTAGTACACGATCACCTGGGGTCAAGGTGTAGGCTGCAGACTGTTCCACAGAAGAGGCTGAAGCAGAGGGTGGGGATGGGCATGGGACAGAATGAAAACACTCAAGATCCAGGTGGCTGGGATGTGACTTTGAGAGAGTATTGTGTTTTCTGCATTAACGTCTTAAAATCCCTCTAAATCTGACTTAAGCAGGTGTTACAATCTGGCAATGATGTTTGGTGGCGATCACTTGCTGAGTTCTAAAAGATCCACTCCCTTCCTTCCACCGCCAAAGCAGATCACAGCACAACGGAAGACAGGAAGACTGGAATGCAGGGACCTTGGCCTGGCCTGAGCACACCCTTAGTTAGCATGTGCTCAGAGTTGTCTGTGGTCAACTGCAGGTCAGCAACCCAGCTCTACCTTGGGCGAATGCCTGTCAAGAGACGTGAGGGGGAAGTAGGCAAGAACCACTGCAGGCTCATTAGCGATGCTCCAAGAATACTTTTCCCAGGTCTGGGTCAAGAACTGGGGGTAGGATTGTGCCCTACTCCCAGGTGGAGGAACCTCAAAGGTTCCTGGAGCTGTAATTGGCAGAGGCTAGAGTTCAGCTCCATGTACACAGTCCCTTGGGGGAAACGACAAGGCTGTCCACTTGAGGCTGCGGTGGTGGCGGTGGTGGCGGTGGTGGGGGTAATCACTGTCTGGTATATATGAGGAGTACAGGAGCCTAGTTTTAAGCCCTGGGAAACAGGGCTCAGAAGGTAGAAGAAAGAGAGAGAGAGCACTTGGGTAACATGATTGTTGTCCAGACTAGTAGGAACCAGAAAGAAAAACAATGCTTAAGTTCTCTACTGTACCCAAGAGTCAGGTGGCCACCCAGGTCACCCTAGGAGTTTAAACACAGGACAGTACGATTCCTCCAGCAGGGGGAGCGTGAGTGTCAGCAAACAGTTCACCATCTTAGGAGGCTATGACCTGAGGCTGACACCTGCCCAGGCCAGTGCATGCCCAGAAAAACACAGCAGCATCACTGATGACTACGGCAGGTTTGAAACTTACGAAACAAAGTGAAGATTAACTATTTTTTAAATGTTAAACAAGTCAAAACACCATCAGATAAAAGGATGACACAAACCCCAGGCAGAGCACACTCCATTGCTAGCATACGCAGGACCTGCTGGTTCACTCTTGCACAAACCCATTTCCCCAGCACCACTGACAGCTGCTCACTCACTTGGCCATGACGCGCCGCACATTACTGGCATATAGGGCAGGATTTCTCTTCTCCTCCTCAGAAGGGCAGTACACGGGCAGGAACTAAGGACAGAAAAACTGTGTTAGCTCTTATAATACAAGACACTGATTCCACCGGTCATCATAAATGGTAACTGTGACAACTTTAAGATGGGCAGAGCCCGCCTGTACATGCTTGCACACTCATAATATATACTGCACGCACATGTATCTAGACCCACATGCATGCATGCATATGCGTGTGCACACACATACACACCTACCTGTAAATTTTACAGCCCAGCACTGCTAACCTGGAGAACCCACTGTCCCAGGGTACAATGTCCAGTTCCTAATCACAAGCATACCTCCATCCCTCAATGACAGTTTTGTGTTGAGGATTACACAAGACAGTACGTCTGCAGTTTCTACACCTGAAGCCCTCCTGGCAGCTAGCATCTACTACATCTCTGTGATAAATCAGCCTAAAAACATAGCATTTTAAACAACTTAGTGGCCCATGCAGATACCAACTCTACCAGCATGAAAGAGCAAAAGACCATCCCTGATTCCTATTCTTAAAATAAAGATATTTAGGAATATAGAAGCATCCTGAAAGCCTGTCAATTCCAACTATATGCATATAAGCTTTTACAGTTACACTTTAGAAATTCCTAAAAATTACAACGGTCTCTCACATTAACACTGGCACTACAATGTGAAGAAGGAAATATAAAGCATATTACAGGACTTTTCTCACTCTTTTATCTGAAAAGGAGAGACCATGTCTGAAATAGGCCTGCCCACAAAACAGGGGTCCCAGCCACAACAAGATCATGTTCCTTCTCAGGCCTGGTCCTGTTTTCTCCTGGCAGCTGACAGAAGAGCTACCAAAAATATCCAAAGCAGCAGAACCGACATTCTCTGGGCTAGGCTCTTTATAGAAGCCGCCTGTCCATTTTGTATGGCTCTGCAGTACTTATAGTAAGTGAGCAGGCTGTTTTGCCGAACACTGATTTCAGATGCAGGCCCATCAGAATTTTTTTTGAGAAAAACAAAACAAAACAAAACAAAACAAAAAACCCAAAATCAACCAAACAAACAAAAACCACCAGTCCCTTCACTCAGAGAAAGTTCTACAGACTATACATATATGACTGTTTGTTGAATTTAGCCAAGAGTGTGGGTTAGGATTTAGGAACTCGCCAGCAGCTCAGAGCTGGGTATGTTATATTCCATGACCAATGCTAAACAGGATGATGACAGAATGAAATTTAGCCATTCAAATCTAGTTGTATTGGTATCAGGTAGTAATGAAGGTAAAAAGAAAATGTCGGTCTGTCTCTGTCTCTCTTCCTTTTTTGTTTGCTTTTCGAGACAGGGTTTCTCTGTGTAGACCTGGCTATCCTAGAACTCACTTAGTAGATCACGTAGGCCTAAATTCAAGAGATCCACCTGCCTCTGCCTCCTGAATGCTGGGATTAAAGGTGTGCACAATCATTGCCTGGCCAGCAAAAAGAAAATGTATATGTATCAATTTTATAAACTCTAGGTAACAATCACCTAAATAATGAATGATAGATTTAGTTTCCTTTTAATTTTTAAAAATTCTGCCCAGGTGCTAAAGAGATGATTCAGCAGTTAAGAGCACTTGTTGCTCTTTCAGAGGATCTGGGGGTCTGTTCCTAACATCCATATGGCAACTAACAACCATCTGTAACTCCAGTTTTAGAGGATATGACAACTTCTCTGGTCTCTGTAGGCAATACAAACACTTGGTGCACAGATATACATACAGGAAAACACTCATACATACAAAATAAAAATAAACAAATCTTTAAAAATATCCTATGCAAATGTATTTAACCAACACAAAGCACATAAAGCCACACAGAAGTGACCAGAAAGTTCCTCTTGGACCCAGACAAATTAAAAGATACTCAAGGACAGCTATGTAACATTATCTGTGTAGGTTAGATACTATGTAACTATCTACACAGCTTAGTCTAATAGTGTTTTTAACAATGTATCAAGCCTATTCCAGTGTAACATTGTATGATATGCAACCAAAAAGACACCCTGTGCAACATTATATGACATTGTATCCATTCTGGGTCAACATTATTGTAATACTATATTCCTAGAGACACCAATGTCACAATGTGTGACATTGTATCCACACAACTAAGGTTAATACTTTGTAACATAGACCCCAGTCAGTGTAGCACACTGTATCCATACAATGTAATATTGAGACACTGTATCACATAGCCCCAAGTCTAATACTGTTCAAACACTGCATCGTTTTAGACCCTAATGGAACCCTGTATCTCACAAACCGTAACAGAACTGACTCCTGGCCAGATACCACTCCCACCCCACCCATGCTGCATTCTGCCCATACTACACAACACCATGTCCACTCACCTCGATTTCCACCTGGTTTTGAAACTGGCACAGAGTGAGCCACAGGATTTTCAACCTTAAAAACATCATTGAATAATTTTACAACATGTTTAAAAAGTAAGGCTCCTAATTCTTGTAGCTAACCGACTCCAAATTCTGCTCAGATCCTCTAGGAGGTGCTTCTGGGCAGTGAACCTGGAAGGAAGGGGAACCTTCCAAAGTTGAAAGGTCAAGAAAAAAAAAAAAAGAAAAGAGTGTGATAAGATAATTTCATTAACTAGAGATCTCACTTTTCTGGTTAGATATTTGCTTTGGTCTTTGGTTATTTTAGAGGGCTATAATGCTTCCTTTGCCCTCCTGCTTCGACAGCCTTGTCTCCAGGATGCCCATCTCCCTATGTATGCAGGGTAGACTTTCAGCTTTAAGTCATGCTATGGCTTGTTTGCCTGACTTCCTGGGTCCTGGATCTTCAGTAGTATTGCCGTGACTTGTTGTACTACATGGAATTACAGAGTTACCTGGAGTCCCCATCCCTGAGGTCACATTCTCTTCTCTCTTCCTGGCAGTCAGTCACCCCCTAATTCGGAGCCAATCTTTTTCTGCCCCAACATGCCAGTCTGTGCACAGGACAAGACACTGGAGCCCAGGTCCAAGTAATCCTTCCAGTCCACCCCGCCCCCCAAACCTCAGAAGTGGTAGTCTGCCGTCACTGCAGGGGCACTTCCCCAGCACTTGGTACAAATACCTTGAAAGGCTAGGGAGGGGCTGGTACCTGATTTCACTTCCTTCCTGAAGCCCTAGAGGCAGTTTTATCCCTGGCTGGCTCCTCCTCCCTGCATACAAATGGCAGCTCCAGTATTATGGGTTGCCTTGACAGCCTGGTGTCCCAAGTTCAGCTGCTGTAGTTTTTGTTGCTCTTATTCCATGGGGTTAATAATCACAGTGCAACTGATTCCCTGTGTCTGTTCTGGGAGGATAAGGATACCGACTCTAGAAGGTCTCCCTCACCTAGCACCCCCTGAATCCTACTGCCTATATAAAAGCCCCCATCCCCATATACCAAGTGCTGCCAGATGGACAGTACTAGGTGTACTAGATGGGTAAGGCAAGGGTTCAGTTACCTTCCCATGGGTGCTGGCGTTGAGGAACTTACTTCCCCAAAATCCAGGAGTGTTACATAGCCACACGGGAACACTTAGCTTTTTCACAATGGGACGGCCCTAATTGCTGTCAAGGGTAATTTTCACATTTGCAAAAGCAACGAGGGAGTCACCAGCGGTCTGTGCACCCACAGAGTGAGAGGACAGACAGGGTGACACGGGGCCCAACTTACGCTCCGGGTCCTTGCCACGTCCATGTGATGGTGTCCTGGGAGTGAGAAAGCAGATGAATCAAAAATAGAGCCAGATCATAAGAGGGCCATCTTCATCCAGCCCAGAGATGTAGAGCTGTTTTCCTCCCACATTAATATAGCAAGAGTAAAAGCAGCTGGTGCCCTGGGTTCCAGGGCCCTCAATAACCCAATCTCTCAAATGGCCATCTTTTTTTGTCACATCAGTTCTAACAGTGGCCTAAGTAGGGTTGGTACCCTAACCCCTCTCTCCAGTGTTCCAGTCTGTACTTCCCAACCCTTCAGTCACTTGCCCACTCTAAGGTGCTTCCTCAGGCAAGGTCTGCCTGGACCTGATCACATGATCTCACTGCAGCCTCATTCCAAGGCTGCATCTGCACCCAAACGTCCAACCATGAACTACCACATGCATGCTCCTTCCAGGTCAACCCCGGGCTTTGAAGGGGGACCCTGCCACCTGGGGGACTTAGCTACCTCACTGGATGTGTGCCCAGAAGGACTACCTTAGCAGTTACACCAAACATTTCACGGGAGCTGGGCAAGCACCTCACATGGTTTCTTTCCTTTGCCATCTTCAACCTCTTGCCACCCTGGTTTGGCTCCCTGGGCAGACTCTGTGCTCAGAACTCTGGAAGTGGGGGTGCATCCTGCAGCTACAAAGCTGAGGAAGCTCACACAAACCTTTGAAACATGCACACAGGCAAACTTCCTGCTTCTCTGATAACCAAACTTCCAAGGTTCTAGGGGGACCAGTGAAGACTATGGCCTCACCAGGCCGGCGAATCAACTCAGAATGGAAACCTCACTCCCACAAACAGGCTGGCAAGCCGCTCTATTCCTGGGTGTGCTGACGCCCAGCAGAGGGGAGGGCCTTCCTCAGGAAACCGACAGGAAACAGACTCTTCCGTGGTTCAGCAGTACATGACAGAGTCATCCAATCCATTAGTATTACTGATGGTCCAGACAGCTTCCACTGCCTATCCATTTGCCTCAGGTGACCTCACGCTCAGGCAAGCAGGAGTCTGTGTCCATGAGCTGCCTACATTGCTGCCACTGTGTTGTGAGCAGAGGGGTTTCCTCCCATACTGTTCTCCTGCTGTCACAGTAATCGACTGTTGGAGACAGGGAGAGCCCGCTGTGGTAAGCACCACCTTACTATTTCCACCAAGAAGTGCCATATGTGCCTTGTTCCAACTTAGGGCCCTGGGGCTCACAGTCATAGACTGGCCATTTCTAACTGCAGAAGCCATCAAAACAGAGAAGGGAGAGACAACAGGCAGGGCCCTCATGCCTCTCCCCGGGGACTGGGAGAGTTTAAAGACACTTGGGAGAAAGGCCCAGTGGCAAAACCGGCTCTGAGCCTCCCTCATCTGGAATCTTCCCTCCTCTGAGCTGGGGTCCTTCCGGGTTACCCAGGAGCTCTGGGACCAACTGTCCTGCTTATCTTGTTTCTTTAAAACAAGTCAATGAGGCTTCCAACTGGAGCAGAGGGAGCACAACAAAGTTACCGGGTTCCTTCCCTACAGCTCAGTCTTCTAGAATGTAAGCAGCCCTGCATTTTAAAACAGCCCAGAGGGAGCCAGGCTTTGGGAGCTTCTGAGGACTGTCTGCGCGGGGTCTCACTAAAAGCTGGGGTGCATGGAGCAGGGCACTGCTTCAGGGTCTGTGAAAGGTGGAACTGTGTACCAATGCTGAGACTATTCCAAAACTGTCATGAATACACCACGGAACTGGCTGACACTTGGGATTCTACCTGCTGAGCCTGCCCCTCCCTCTCTGGGCTGAAGCCACGTGATGAAGCCAACTGTTCTCTTAACTACTGTGCATGGACAAAGGACATAGAGACATGGCAATCCAGATTCAACCAAAACACCTAACCAGCTTTACTCCTCCAGAACGCCCCCTCCCCCCAACATATGTCCCAGAAGAACATGACTCACCAGTTTGTTTGGGTAGCGTAGCACCACAGGCTGGACAGGAACTCCAGGAATGAATGCACCTGCCAAGGAAAACACACAGTCTCATTGCTGGCAATAGGAAGCATGGAAGGTGGCACCTAGCTGTGGTACTTTTGCTGGCCTTAGTAAAAAGAGCTTTTCTGTGCCAGCCTTCCAGGTCAGTGAAGACATTCTTTGGGCTCCTGGATTATTTCCTACACCCCTGCACTGCCCATGAAGAGAGGAGTTGCTGTGCAGTGTGAAGCATTAAATAAACTGACCCAGACAGAAGGTGAGGGTCTCCGGTGTGTCTATACCTCAGAACCCTTCTCCGTGGGTCTGCTCTGTTGACCTTGGTTTCTACACGCTGCTCGTGACCTGCGTCTGGGGTAGGATGTTCCAGTCAAGCCCTGTCCCCACGTGTGACTAGCCTCTGTCTGAACACTGGAGAAATATCACCTGACAGGCCCCAGGATTGCCCCGCCCAGTCTCCTATCCTATCTATATACTGGCTATGCATTCCCTGATGAGTTGACAAGCCTGGTTTATGAAGTTCTATTCTATTTAAAAAAGGCTGTTTGAAGGTGCACACCTCTGAAAGTCAAGGTGTGCTTAGGCATGTGATGCCAGCTCAGCACCTGTCTCTACCCAGACATGGGGGATGGACATCTGAGGAAGCCACCATTGCTAGCCAAGGGGCCCTGTGTTCTTCTGGACTAGTGCAGAGTCTCATGGAAATCAGTGTTCATCAGTGGTGTGTACCCATTCTGGGAAGGGAAGGTCCTAGAGGGACGTTCTCTGGTTGTTCCAGACACCCCTCTATTCCTTAGTTCAGGGCCATGGTGATGGTCCTGGTTGAGGATTTCTGTACCCCTGGAAAAATCTGCACACTAACATTCCAATCTTGGAACCTGGGTGAATGTGTGCATCTGAACACGCATGGCCATGAAGGCAAGTATAACGAGGGAGAGACAGGTGCTGAGCTGGCGTCACATGCCTAAGCAGGAACTAGCAGCAGGGATACCCACAGGAGGTGATGGCTCTTCCCAGATTCCAAAACACAAAAGTTGAGGCACACGGAGGTTTCATGTGTGTCATGGAGTACGGTAGTTGGTTGGGCGCTGGTGAACAGCAGGTTTCTGGGGAGTGAACCATATCTGGACACCACAGTTAGCGCTGGTTGGTAACCGTAGCAACATACAACCTCCTCCTCCCCCATGATGTGTGTTGGCCTTGGGGACATGGCCTGGTTGGGGGCCTTTATGGGCCATACGCAGAGTGAGGAGTCCAAGTGAAATGGGTTTATGGACTTTCTCCTGCAGCTGGGATTGTCTTGGCCACCACAAGCTCCCTTAGCTGCTAAGAAAGAGCAACCCAGGTCACATTGAGAGAAAGAATTCACTCCCTTGCACTAGATCTCTACCCATCAAAGTTGCTACCACTATCTATGTTAAGAAAGGGGAGGGCTCAGTCGTGTGCACACAGGCAGAACAAAAGGGTAGACTGGGGAGGTGGAAGACTCTGGATTACCATTCAGCACTAAAAAGAATGGAGAGACCATGAAGCTGGAAAACTTCAAAGACAGGGCAATCTGATTCGGCCCAGAGCAGAATACTATCAGCTCTTACCCAGTGTGACCTAGTCTGTGGGAGATGGTGTGCATACCCCATGCAAAGAGGGTTTACGAGTCCCACCCTCCTCTTAACAGTACTAAGAGCTACGGCAGGATCAAGGGGTAAACCTTTTACACCTCCCAGGGTATACAGAACTTTAACTAGGCAGAGTCAGGAGTGGACTTTGTACCCCATCATTACAAGTCTGTTGCTAAAGCCAGGAACTCAATCCCAATGCTGGGCTTGGGGAGTGCCATGAGGGGGTGTCCAAGTTGATGAGTCACTGCTCATGCCCCTGGAGAAAGAGTGCTGTTCTCTTGTGGAACCAGCTTTCAAGGCTTTGCAACCTAAGAGCAAGCTACAGGCTGGAAGACCTCTACTGTCAATAGGAGCTGCCAGGGCCCATAGCACCTTGTAGGCCAGAGGGCACATCAGGGCCTCACTGGTCAGGAACTCAGAGCTCAGGCAAACATTATCATCTCATTGCCTTCATAATCTCCTCATCCTCCTGCAAACACTCCAGTTCTTGGCTCAGACACCAAGACTTTCCTGTGACTTCTGGAAATGCCCCTAAGAACTTGTCATAAAAGACAACAAAGATTTCCATTTCCACAGATGCCATTACTTTAAAAGTCATGCCTGGTTTCCTCTTTCTGACAAAGATCAAAACAAAACAAACAAAAAAACCACGTACCAGGTTTGAAGGTAATGAGGCAGGTCCTATTTGTACATGTTCCTTCTGGAAAAATCATTATCTTAAAATAGGAAAAAGATAGCATTAAATCAGAGGACGTAATTAAATTCAGAGTCCACAGAAGCCCATCTACCAACGTGTTTTTTTCTGTTACTAACATGATTTTAGACTATGGCTCCTAGAAAGGGGAGGGTCTTCATGAAGCTCCCCTCCAGGGTTGGGAACAGGAGGTGTGAAATGAAACATGCTATAAAGCTCAAAGGAAGGAGCAGTGAAGGACACTGGTTCTTAGTGACTCACACGTCACATGAGAGAACGGAAGCCAAGAGTGGAGGCACTGATGAGGACCGGGGACACTGGGAACAAGCAGGAAACTGCAGCCACAACTACAGAGTGAAGAAACTCCTGTCCTCGTGGACATGCCAATGGCTGACTCACTGGTCAAGGCAGAACATACAAACTAAAATTCCCCATGATGGAAAGCATAGGTCATATAGCTCAGATCTGAGCCCCGATGAGAAGGTGATCCATTGAGGAGGCTGGATGGACACAGTGGGCATGCCTAAAGAGCACAGGTAAGTTCCCTGGAGAAGAAGGAGCAGCTCCTGTGTATGTGGGTGTGGGGGGGGCATTGGCCACATTTTACAAGCCAGAAGCCTCCCTAGAGGCTCCTGTTGGCGCAGGTCCTAAGCGCCAGATCTGCAGAGTTTTTGAGCACCACAGGGCATCCTGCAAAACTGCCAGCCTCTACCTGTTTGCTCAAGTGGAAAGAAAAAACCTGAACATGAGTGACATGAAGGGATCTCAGGCTTACGGGGGCCACGGGCAAAGGCAAGCCTTATGGATGCAGAGGTAGACACAGACAACAGGACAAGAGGCTCAGTCCTGGATCTGGAAGTGCTGAATTCCTCAGGCTCACAGTTAATTCGATCAGCAATCAGCAAGGGACCACCCCACACAATGAAACAAGTGGACATTTGAGGGAATCTATTTTCATTTAAGCCCAGACACTGAAACCCAAAGTGCTCAACATCAAATATGGTCTTAGATGCACACACTCCCCAAACACAAACAGAACAATGTCAACTTCAGCACCAGAGAGGGACATGGCAGGCTTTGTGGTTTCCTCTTTCTCCCATTCTCAAATTACACATCTTTTGGGAGAGCCCATAAAAGCAAGCAGGACAGTTCTACCTGAGGCCACTTTCCATCCGACTGTGCCCGTCGCTTTATCTCCTCCACTGTTTTCCTTCGAGAGTCCTGGTCAGACCGGGACACAAACACTGGCCGAATGTACCTTATCAGAGCTGTAGGAGTTAAGACAGATTATCAGCATCCATAGCTTCCAACCACAGGGTTAGAACAAAGTCCTCTCAGGGGCCATAGTGAGCTGCAAACCCCAAAGACACCTACCTCCCTAGGCCATGCTGATGCCTGGAGGGTGAGGAACCTTCTACTGAACTCCCAAAACCTATGTATCCTGGAGGAGGAATATAGTCCGTAGAACCATCAGCCAGGACACACAGAACATAGTGGAAACCTAACACGACCAAAACACAGACGATCTGCTGCCACCCTAGTAGCAGAACAAGGAGATTCAAGTGCCCCTGGACCCCATTGCTGGCTGAACTTGCATTCCTGAAAGTCAAGAGTGAAGTCCTAACTCCTGGCACCTGGGAATATGACCCTAACTGGAGATAAGGTGTTTGCAGACAATCAAGTTCAGATGGTATCACCTTAACTAGGGCGGTCCTAATGAACAACTGATATCCTTGTAAGAGAACAGAGGTGGGGAAGAGAAAGTTGCATGACAAGGGAGGATGTTATGTGCCTACAAGCCTGACAGTACCAAGGACTGCCAGCTGCCACCATGTGCTTGGCTGCCAATGCCCTCCTCTTGGACTTCCAGCTTCCAGAATGGCGAGAACAGGCTCTTGTTGCTTTTTTTGCTGAAAGAACCCTAGAGAGCACACACAGTCCTAGAGTAATCACTATATCATAGGGTCTCTATCTACATTTGGTCTAGGTTCAAGGCACTTATATGGCCATGACTTGCAGGGCTCAATTGACCAAAATGTTGGGGACCACCAAAGTAAGACCATGTAAAAATAGGATAGTGCTCAAAAAAAAAAAAACAAAAAAAAAACAAACTATGAAGAGGTTTTAACATGAACTACCCTCCGGTAAGTCCATGTTCTGAGGGAAAACGGAGCAGGGCACAGGCGGCTATAGCTGATCTCCCAGGACCATTTTAGCTGTAGGTTCTTTTTGTAAATCATTTTGAGACTTGAAAAGATTACTCTGTGATTCTTTCTAGATGGTTTTCCAAAAAGCAAAGAAAATTAAAAAAAAAAGAGAGAAAGAAAATCCCTTCAATTTTGTAATAACCCATTGTGTCTTCATAACTCTTCCGAAGAGCCAAACACACAGGGGCAGTGACTGACATGTCCTTATAGGTCTTGAATCATTTTGCCGTTTTTGTCATTCTAACAATTGTTTCATCCTTTTCTGTCAATTTCCTGATGGAGTCAAAGGGAAGAGGAATGACAGAATCCGCCCAGCAGGCTGTGAGGGTGACGTCACAATCCCGACCTTATCTGCCTTTCCGTGAAACACCATCATCTTCCTAGAGGCGCTGGGGCTCACCTGGTCTTGCTGTGTAGTGTGTTTCACGGGGCTGAGTATAGAAACTTTCTGTGCCTATGACGGCAAGGATAAGAAAACTGTCTCAGATAGTGGAAGATGTTGGGGATATCATTTTAAATGTGTTGCTTTTGTTTATGCTGCATTTGCTTAACTCTGTGAAGCTGTGATTCTTTGCCTGTCTAAAACACCTGATGGTCCCAGTAAAGAGCTGAACGGCCAACAGAAAGGCAGGAGCAAGGATAGGTGGGGCTGGCAGGCAGAGAAGATTAATAGGAGAAATGAGAAAGAAGAGGAGCAAGAGAATGGGTGGAGGATGCTAGGAGCCAGCCACCCAGCTACACAGCAAGCCACGGAGAAAGAAGTAAAGAAAGGTATAAAGAAAGAGAGAAAGATAAAAGCCCAGAGGCAAAAGATAGTTGGGATAATTTAAGAAAGCTGGCAAGAAACAAGCCAAGATAAGGCTGGACATTCATAACTAAGAATAAGCCTCCACGTGTGATTTATTTGTGAGTTGGGTGGTGGGCCCCTCAAAAGAATAAAACATCACACAACAGGAAGATGCCTTTCGGTCCTTTGGCAAATCTGAAGATGGACAGAGGGAGGCAAGAAGGGTTCCAAGGATGGGGCAAAGTAACAGTGATCATCTGGGCACCCAGGGTTATCTTTGAGGGCTCCTGGGCAAACCTCCTTCCATCCGACAAAAGGATTCTGGACCTTGATGGACAAGTTGCTCCTAAAGGCAGGAAGGGAAAGCCCACAGCTCCCTGGCAGTAGGCCATGCTGTGCAAATGGTCGACACAACCCTGCTGTAAGTCCCAACACACCTGCGATGGCATTCCCTTGGCGTTTTACTTCCAGATATCACTTGGCCAGTTCAATGTATGAATGAGTACTGGTCAATACACTTGCCATAAGATTGCCCTGTCCAAGGCAGGCAGGTGGTTTTCTGAGTTTGAGGCCAGCCTGGTCTACAGAGTAAGTCCCAGGACAGCCAGGACTACACAGAGAAACCCTGTCTTGGGGGAAAAATTGCCCTGAAGGGAAGTGTGAGGGGCGTGTGGGCATTTTCTGGATGAATGATTGATGCGGGAGGGCCCAGCATACTGTTGGAGTGATTTAAAAGAGCAGGAAGAGCAAACCATGGGGAGCAAGCCAGTAAGTAGCACTCCTCCATGGCTTCTGCCTCCAGATTTCTGCCTTGTCGACTTCCCTAGGTGATGGACAGTTACCAGGAGTGCAGGCTGAAATGAAGTCTTCCCTCCCCAGGCTGCTTTTGGTCATGGGGTTTTATCACAGCAAGAACAACCTTAACCCTAACTAAGAAGCATAAAGTTGACTCACAGCAGGACTGACAATGTAGAGACAGGAAAAGGTATGAGGTTGGTCACACTCCTGGCACGGACAGACCTAAATATGAAAATTAGGTATTTTCAACATTCATCTCTTCAACAGAGTTAGGAGCTGTCTGTCACACGGTTCCAAAGAAAGGCTGGAAGTTGAGACAGGCCATTGCCTACTTAAGCCTGGTCTGAGATAGGAACCAGAACACGTCCTGGGTTCTCGAGGGGTGAAGAGGACCCTTCACTGCATGCCCAGGATAGTACCTAATGTGGCACATTGCCTTCGATGGTAGCCATCTGGGTAAGGAACTAACTGAGATGAGCTACATTCAGAACCTAATCAACATTCCTCTCCCTCTAGAGACAGGGTCTCGATGCTCTAGCCAGGGCTCAACGGATCCTCCTGCCTCAGCTTCCGGAGTGCTGGAACTACAGGCACACATCACTGTACCTGGATAACGAGCATTTCCGATAAACCTGCCACCACCATTTACTCTGTGGACTATCTATAAATGACCAGGAAATGTGCAAGCTACAGGAAGAGCCTCTGTACACAGTGATAATTCTATAAAACCCAACAGCCTCCTGGAGCCTTGCCAGGGCCACATGCAGTGACGTTTGGGGCTTGTGACACCGTTCAGGGTTATCGAGGTGGACTACACGTCTGCCAATTACGACCTCACCTAGCGTCCAAAAAATTCTTGGAATTCAACCCAACTTTCCAGGCATGTGGAGTATTATCCTTTATTTGACAATCAGACTGATAAAATCTATAGTCTATGACCCAAATAGCTCAGCTTCCCTCCAGGAACCTCGTCAAGAAGGGAAGTGACCATGCTTGCGCAGAGTTGTTTCATAACCAACGTCCTTGCAGCTCATTTCTGTCTTCAGGGTCTATTGTGCTACTCACGGGTACAGGGATACAGCCCCGCCTTCTGCCTTCCTGCTTGGCATCTCTGCAAAGTCCTGGCTATCTCGATCAGGGGACTGAGCCTGACGCTTGACAGAGATGGGGTACTCTCATCTGGTACTCCGTACAAACCGCAAACCCCTAGCCAAGCCCCAGCCTAGTCTCTTTCCCTCCATATAAGCCAACTCTGTACTAGGACCCTGTGCATGGAGGGAATTCATCCAGGGTCTATGGGCCTTGGAGCACTTGGTTCAGGATACTGACCACAGTTTTACCTGAACCCATGGTGAAGACTCACATTTCCCATGGAAGGGAATGACTGCACATGGAAAGGAGGCACACGGGCTGTGGAGGCCATGTTTGTAGCGGACTTAGCCACAGCCAGATGCCTCTGAAAAGTCACAGGTATATGGTGAGGGAAGGGGCTGATCTGGGGCTGGGGACCTTGCTGCCATCTGCCTAGGTTCTAGCCTCCTTGACCACCTGCTTCCCCATGGCCACGAGCCAGTTCCTTAATGTTTCCATATGCAATGGGGAAAATGCCTGCACATAGGCAAAAGGAGGACAGAACGCTTGTTGTAGACACAAACATTCTAGTGCCCTTAGGTAGCTGGGATAAACTTTTCCTCATAATCTGGCCAAGTGTCAGCAGGCTGTTTCTATGCTTTATTCTAGGACAGACATCTCGGTCAGGGCCAGACCAGAAGGGTCTATCCAGACCCCGGCCACATCCTTTCTTCTGCCCACCTCCCAAGTAAACATACCTCAAGATTTCAGAGGTCTCTCACAGAGCAGAAGTCTTGTATGTACGGAGAGACTGGGAAGCCAGGGACGCTGGCTAGTTTTATGACAACCTGACACAAGCTCAAGCCATTTGTGGTGAGGGGAACCTCAGGGAAGAAATACTAGCACCAGCTTGGCCTCTGGGCAAGCCAATCATTAATTTAATGATTGATGTGGGAGGGCTCACATCAATCATTAAATTAATGATTTAATTTTTTTGAGTAGGGCCACCTCTGGGCAGGTAGTTCTGGGGTGTATAAAAGAAAATTAGGCTGAGCAAGGCATGAAGATTTAGCCAGTAAGCAGTACTCCTTCAGGGTCTCTGCTTCAGTTCTCTGCCTTGACTTGATTTCCTGCCCTGACTTCCTTCAGAGATAGGTTGTGATGTTTAAGTGTAAGCTGAAATAAAGTCTTTCCTCTCCAAGCTGCTTTTGGTCATGGTGTTTCATCATAGCAAGGACAACCTTAACTAAGACACCATGAGGCACCTCTGTTTTCAGATGACACTCCCGAGGCCCATACAGTCTGGAGATACAAAACTATGTCCTCTGGTGTCGTGAGACCCACAGAGCTACCCTAGCAGAGTGCCCAGACACCAGAGCAAAGCTTCAGAACAAAGAATAGAGCTTTTCTGCCAAGTCTTCTCTTATCCATTTGCCAAGATATGGGTTCAGAGCTGTGGCTCTTCGACCACAGGTGCTGGGCTGAAATCTGCTCCTTTTATTGTTCTTCAAGGATACCACAGCCACAATAACCACAGAACCCAGTAACCACCCTACACTGCCCCCCTCCGACCCCACATCATCTACTGAGATGCCTGGGAACCACGAAGGAAGGCAGCCAGGGTGTGAAAAACAAATAACTGTGAAAACCAAAAATACTGTGTTCTCTCTATGCCTTAACCCTAGACCCCGTAAACATGGCCTTTCAGACAAAAAGTCTATGTAGATGAAATCGTGGATCTTAAAATGAGGCTATCGTGGGTTACCCACTGGCATTGCTCTTAGATAAGACAGACACAGATGGGGAACAGGGGAAAGCTGGCCATGCAACCAGTGAGGCAGGGCATCTCCCATGGAGCTTCTGGAGGGATCCCCCTCGCATACACTATGACCTTGGACTTGTGGTTCCTAGAATGAGACAGAAAGGCCTTGTGTTGCATCAAAGCACCCAAGATTTGTGATCCGATCAGCAGTCCCAAGACACTGCTATTCCTGGTCTGTGGAAGTCACTGGTACCCAGGAGCAGGCTTCCCAGAAGCTCAAGAGACCCTGAACTGCCCTGTGATACAGGAAACACATGCTTACAAGATAGACCTTGGACATGCTTGGACATGTATGTCTGCACTTGACAGCACTGGAGGACACATAGGCACTGATAAAACCCACAGAAGCTCATGCTACCGGGGAACCACAATGCAGAACACAGAACGCAGCCAGGGCCTGTTGTTGTGTGATGGCATGTAGCCTGAAGGGACCTGTCACGGGGAGGTGTCTTACCCACTCCCAGGGTCTTGCTTGCTCACCCACCCCTGAAGTTTTACCTGCTCTCAGAAGGTTCACCCACTCGCATAGTCTCCCCCATTCCCAGGGGCTCATCCACTCTCAAGTGCTCTCACTCACTTCCCCAGATTGGGATGTCTCTGCTCTCTGCCTTCATCACGATGGAGGACATGGTCATGGTGACGGGGATGGCATCAAAGTAGGAGGAATGTGGAGCCAGTGTGAGGATGGCAGCCTCCGTAGGCAGGGCCTGCCGCCCCTTCACGGCCACACGGTGGAATCCGCCGGCAAACCACATGGTGCGCATGATGGCCTTGAGTAGGAAGTCCACAACCCTGTAAGAGATAGGCAATGTCAATCTGGTTCTTGCCACAACACGGGCATGCAGGGGGCATGGGAAAATTATGCTGGGGTCTTGGCAGTGGGGTGGGGTCTGCAGCAACCGCCCTGAGAGAATAACTGGAGGGCTTGATTCTAGGGGCACCCACAGCCAACCGCTCCCACCTCTGACAAACAACTGAAGGGTTTTTTCCACCACATAGCATGTTACAAGTGGGCATAGCTATTCAGCATTGACAGCAGATCACACACCAGGGTCAAAGACACCCACACTTTAGAAATCTGCGCTCAGGTTAGCACTCAGTCGTGCATGAGTAGACAAACCATCAAAGCATTTAGAACATCCATTAGAAGCTGCATGCTAAGCAGTTGAGAGCAAAGGCAGTATCCTGGCGACCCTTCTAGATCTTCTCATGGGTCTCCCTAGCTTGGAGGCTGACCACATGAATCAACACAACTTTTGGAAGGACCTAGATGGACATGAATGTAAATGAAAAAAACTGGCTTAGGGCATCCATCTTGGTTTCCTACGATGTCCTTTTTAAACACATGAGAATTCAGGCATTCAACCCTGGTATTTTCCTTTCTCCTCACCCACAACAAACCTCAGTTGCCACTCAGACACCTCTCAGGACACCCCTGCAGTGACATGTAGCATGAACAGCCCTGGGAGGGGCTTGGTCCCCAGAGGAGACTTGCTGCAAAACACACCAGATATCACTGACTATGGGCTAACCAGGGGATTAAAAACATAGAAAAAAAGAGCCCAAAGCCCTGTTCCTTGACTTTCCCAAAGTGCTAACTCCCCTGGAGGTTCTGTGAGGAGAAGCCCCAGCAGATCTGAGTCGAGGCCAATCACTGTTGAAAACAGAGCCCCTTGAGGAGTCACCTTGGAAAGACCTTTGCTTACTCGGAGAATGAGCAGCTGCTGTAGTTACAATGAGACACTGGGGAGCAGACTCAAGGTTCTATTTCTAGGGACGGTGTGAGACATGGGTACACATTTCTCAATGTCAGTTGGACACTTCTAGATGGACTTACAAAAAAAAGTACAAAAATAAAATGTACAGTGACTGATAAGGAAGAGGCTGCAGAGAATGGGGAAGTGGGAGCTGTCCTGGAACAGGAGTCGGTTCTGGGAGAGCAAGAGGAAGAGGGCAGCTGGAAAGTAAGGGCCATCACCCTGCAGTCTTGTTGACAGCAATGCCTTCTGCCCTCACAGGGAAAGATGAGACAGCATGGGGGGGGGGATGGGGAGGAGCTGGGTGCCCCAGGCTGATGGTGTGAACGGATATAGACCTTGTGGGCTCAGTGAAGGTGAAGACCCTCATCCTGCTGGTACTGTCACAGGGGGCAGGGAGGACAGTGCGCTCTGGGCAAAGTTGGAGGTCAAGTAAAGGCCAGGAAAGAAAGCTACAGGAACATGAAAGAGAAGAGAGATGGAATACGAGCTAAATAGCTTACTTGGTGCTGAAGAAGACCTGGGGCTTTGGGCACTGGATGAAGAGAAGATCCTGAAGATAAGCTGTTTGCCTCCAAACACAGGCACATGAGCCCCTAGACCAACACTCTCCAGAAGGACATGCATGCTATATTTTAGCCAACCGAAAGCCAGGCAAGAGAGAGCAAGCTGGTTGTCAGTGGTTAATCAAGTCTGAGTTCCTCCTGCAAATCCTCTTTCTGGGACAAGAACCTGACACTCCAGAAAGCCTTCTTCTTCTTTAACAACAACAACAATGAAAGACCAAACACAAACAGTGGGTCATTCGGATGCCCCAGGAGGCAAGCACCACTCCATAATGTGGCCTGACCATGGGGCTTGGAGAACTGAGGCTGAATTTGGGGTTTTGACACTCTTTCTGCCACAAGAAAGAAAAGAAGATATTGAAACTGAAGGGGGGAAAAAACCCAAAGGCTACAGTCCAAATGCAAAGCAAAGAATGTTGTAATTTAAAAACTTCAAATCATAGGATGTGACTGTGCCTCTGCACACAGAGGAAGTTGTATTCAGACCCAGGATGTGGGGCTCCTCTCTGAGGGTGGGGGTAAGATACTCGGTCCTCCAATCTCACGGTTAACCTATTAACCCTATTAACCCAGGAGCTCTCAGGAACAAGCCCTTCTCATGCTGCCTGTGGGCTGAGGATCAGAGGCTGAAGGACCTGGACTGCTAGCTGCCTGGCCTACCCCTGTACTTGCTCTGGTGGGTAGAAGAACCAGTTTAGGGGTCAGTACTACCAAAAGGCAGCAGTATGATTTTTATGACACTGTACATTGAAAGTAACTTAAAATAAGCATCTTTTGTAAAATCCGTTGTCAGTCACTGAAAGCCTGAGGTTTTAAAGAACGTCTGAATGCTACCAACTTCATCCAGAAAAAAAGACATCTTTAACATCAATCTGTTCACAACAGCTTTGCTGTGCGAACGTAAACCGTCTGAGTCTGAATGGATCTGCTGTTGTAACTCAGCAGAACTTTGATGACTCTGCAGTCAGTTATTTTAAACCCTGCTTTTTCCTAATTCTGTGCCATTCTAACTGCAAAGCTCATTACTACGTCTCCTTTCAGGAGTCAGAAGCACCCATGAGCACCCAGGGCCACAAACACACTTAGTTCCCATAGATACCTAATGACGTTTCATGAGGCACCGCACGGTACATGCAAGTTCTGTATACACGTGTATATTGTACATATGACACTCTTAACATATGTGTACACACTCATCTATATATACTCCAACCTATATATACAACCATAAAATCTAATCTGTGTACACATATATGTACACGTGCACTCTCCTACATATATATGCACCAACACGCACATACATGCCCACTCCAACACTTATGCACCCTACACATATGCACATTTCAACATGTACGCACTTGCATGCTCTTATCTACACACATGTATAGTACAACAGGCACATTCATATATGTTCACACTCCAACACACTTACCTGTACACACATACTCCAATACCTACATGGATACTCTCATCTTCATATACACATGTGTGCACACACCAACAGGTGCACACACACATGCTTTCACCTGTGTACACTCATACATGCACATACATCAACAAATACATGCCAAACATACTCCAGTACCTACACACATATCCATCCATATGCTCATCTAAATGCACACTCCAATAGGCACACACATGCATATTCTCATGTGTGTACATTCATATATGTACATGCTTACTCATATACATACATGCACATGCACTATTATACACATATATACCCAGGCATAAGCACATCCTTCTCTCTCACACAGAATGGCACCCTGAGCTGACAAAGACCATACAAAGCTCGAGGGAAACTGGCCATAAGAAATCTCAGCCTCTCACTCACTGCACAAGAAACAACTCTTGCAACACATGTGTGCAGCGAAGGAAGCTGTTGACAGCGAGTGACTTGGACACACAGGGACAGAGCTGTTGGAAACAGTCTGCTGTAGCCCTTTGTAGTTTGCAGAAGCTCATTGAGCGTGCATGCAGGAGAGTCCCAAGGGAGCATGGAGGCCAGGAACACAGCCCAAGTCACCCACTTTGAAAATGGCCCTGCTGCTCAGAGATTCTGAGTTGGTGTAGGGAAGAAAGAAAGAAGGGTGATCAGGCCCTTGTGATGCCAGGCAGGCAGCATACAGAGCAATGTCCTCAGCCCCTTGTCACCAAGAGTTGACACTTGTCACCCATGTACCTTTAAATCCACCCAAGTCTGCTTCCCAGAACTTCTGCATTCAGCAAGCTCAAAGTCAGGATCTGGTTTGGCCTAGGTTTGGCATGCTTGGTTTTATATCATATGTTACCAGACTCATATGTTATGTTGGTTTTTTTCTTTTAACCCTTTTAGAGGATGTCACAATAAAGCATGCTGTTCAGAGAGGATTAGGAAATCTCAGACAAACGAAGGACTGAGAGCAAGCAACAACTTCATGGATGACTAGCCTCATTCAACACCCACACTGGGTGATCATCATCATCTGATGGTGACCTGACACCCAGAGAGCTGAAGTTTAGAAGATGAGGTCCCCTCTTGCCTCTCTCCTCAACAAACATCCTGTGCACCTCACAAGAAAGAAAGGTGGAGAGGTTTCAGTAACATTCAGGCCACCGAGTATCAGGTTGTGACATTTTAGGCTTTGGGGCCACAGAGCCCCCCACCCCCCCACAACTAAGCTCTCCGTGCAAGGAGCCCCGGGGGTGCACATGTTCCAGGAAAAGGTTATTTGCACAGTAGCCAATCTGGCCTGCAGACCTTTGTGCCAGCATCTCCAGCAAGGATTTGTCTTTCTGAGCCGGCGAAGGGAGCTCTAGAGACAACAGCAGAGCATTCTTAGAGTGCTGGCGAAGGCACCTGTGGCAGGTGGAAAGGCACAAAAAATACTTAGTGTCTACAGCATCTTGTAATGTGGTTTAATGCCACTTTAGGTTGGCTCTGTTCCCAACATACTCATCTTCACACAGTTGAGGTTCATTCATATCTAACACTTAAAAGCAGGGGCTAGTTCAGGTCTAAGAGAGACCCAGCCTGCAGCAACAGTGTCCAACACCCTGGAAGCTTGGACCGGCCCAAGGTCCCTACTAGGGCAGGACTGTCTGCTAGTCAGAGCTTCAGCTTTGACAAGTTTGGTAAGAAAGTGAGATTTGGTATCAAATCACTGGACTTATAAAGAGTACAGGCTTGTCTACTTTCAGTGACCCCAAGTGGGCAGGATCAGTGCCAACTGAGACCTGACACTCTTGAAACTGGTTTAAGTATACCAGGAAGATGTGCTCCCTCCTCCGCCCACAGCACCCACACTGTAGGGGTTGAGGCAGGGACCTGTATCATCACTGTGGTGCTGGGTCAACTCAGTCCGAGAGCTGTCCACTAGGGATACACCCCCCAACTCCCACCAGCAGCTCCAGAGCTGAGTGAGGGTCCCCTGGGAGCTCTGGTTGTCATCTTCTGGCTGTCAAAGACAGAAGAGGTTCTGGAACACAGAAGGCCATGGTGGTGGGAGAATCTGTGCTATGGGACATGGGTACAACAGCCCCATGACCCACAGAACCTTGAAAATGAAGCCTCAAGACCAGAGGAAGAGGCAGGCAGGGAGAAGCTAGTTTCAAAAGAAGCAGCAAGAAGATAGCACTGGTCCCTGGTAAACAACAGGTCTCAATAAAGCATGCTTAGAAAGGGAGAGACAGGTCCATACTGACTGAGC
>PVIU01002153.1:0-182289 GCA_004026605.1 Ondatra zibethicus | reverse complement strand
ATCTTCTATTCGATTCCATTGGTCAACATCTCTGTTTTTATGCCAATACCAAGCTGTTTTCATTACTGTAGCTCTGTAATAGAGTTTGAAGTCAGGGATGGTAATGCCTCCGGCAATTCCTTTATTGTATAGGATTGTTTTGGCTATCCTGGGCTTTTTGTTTTTCCATATAAAGTTAGTTATTGTTCTCTCAAGGTCATTGAAGAATTCTGTTGGTATTTTTATGGGGGTTGCATTAAATCTATAGATTGCCTTTGGTAGAATTGCCGTTTTTACTATCATGATCCTACCAATCCAGGAGCATGGGAGATCCTTCCATTTTCTGGTATCCTCTTCAATTTCTTTCTTCAAGGCCTTAAAGTTCTTGTCAAGTAGATCTTTCACTTCCTTGGTTAGTGTAACCCCAAGATACTTTATGCTATTTGTGGCTATTGTGAAAGGTGATGTTTCTCTGATTTCCCTCTCTGCTTCTTTATCCTTTGTGTATAGGAGGGCTACTGATTTTTTTGAGTTGATCTTGTATCCTACCACATCACTGAAGGTATTTTTCAGCTGTAGGAGTTCTTTGGTAGAGTTTTTGGGGTCACTTATGTACACTATCATATCGTCTGCAATTAACGAAAGTTTGACTTCTTCCTTTCCAATTCGAATCCCCTTGATCTCCTTATGTTGTCTTTTTTTTTTTTTTTGGTTTTTTCGAGACAGGGTTTGTCTGTGGCTTTGGAGCCTGTCCTGGAACTAGCTCTGTAGATCAGGCTGGTCTGAAACTTACAGAGATCTGCCTGCCTCTGCCTCCCTAGTGCTGGAATTAAAGGCGTGCACCACCACCGCCAAGCCCTTATATTGTCTTATAGCTATTGCTAGAACTTCAAGCACTATATTGAAGAGATATGGAGAGAGTGGACAGCCTTGTCTTGTTCCTGATTTTAGTGGAATCGCTTTGAGTTTCTCTCCATTTAATTTGATGGTAGCTGTCAGCTTGCTGTATATTGCTTTTATTATATTTAGATATGGTCCTTGTATCACTAATCTCTCCAAGACCTTTATCATAAAGGGGTGTTGAATCTTGTCAAATGCTTTTTCAGCATCTAATGAAATGATCATATGGTTTTTTTTCTTTCAGTTTATTTAATGATGGATTACATTGATAGATTTTCATATGTTGAACCAGCCCTGCATCTCTGGGATGAAGCCTACTTCATAATAATGGATAATTTTTTTGATGTGTTCTTGGATTTGGTTTGCCAGTATTTTATTGAGAATTTTTGCATCGATGTTCATGAGTGAGATTGGTCTGTAATCCTCTTTCTTGGTTCTGTCTTTGTGTGGTTTTGGTATCAGGGTAACTGTAGCTTCATAAAAAGTGTTTGGCAATGACTCTTCTGTTTCTATTATGTGAAACACATTAAGGAGTATAGGTATTAGCTCTTCTTGGAAGTTCTGGTAGAATACTTCACTAAAACCATCTGGTCCTGAGCTTTTTTTTGCTGGGAGGTTTTTGATGAGAGCTTCTATTTCCTCGCGACTTATAGGTCTATTTAAAGTGTTCACTGCTCTTGATTTAATTTCAGTATATGGTATTTATCTAAAAAACTGTCCATTTCTTTTACATTTTCCAATTTTGTGGCATACGGGCTTTTGCAGTAAGACCTAATGATTCTCTGAATTTCCTCAGTGTCTGTTGTTATGTCCCCCTTTTCATTTCTGATCTTGTTAATTTGAGTGTTCTCTCTCTCTGCCTTTTGGTTACTTTAGACAGGGGTTTGTTGATCTTGTTGATTTTCTCAAGGAACCAGCTCTTTGTTTCCTTGATTCTTTGGATTGTTTTCTGTGTCTCTATTTTGTTGATTTCAGCCCTCAGTTTGATTATTTCCAGTCTTCTACTCCTTCTTGGTGAGTCTGCTTCTTTTTTTTCTAGATCTTTCAGGTGTGCTGTTAAATCACTAATGTGTGCTTTCTCCATTTTCTTTATGTGGGCACTAAGTGCTATGAACTTTCCTCTTAGCATTGTTTTCATAGTGTCCCATAGGTTTGGGTATGTTTTGCCTTTATTTTCATTGAATTCAAGGAAGACTTAACTTCTTTCTTTATTTCTTCCCTGACCCATGGGTGGTTCAGTAGTTGACTGTTCAGTTTCCATGAGTTTATAGGCTTTCTGGAGGTGGCATTGTTGTTACATTCTAACTTTACTCCATGGTGACCCAATAAGACACAGGTGGTTGCTCCAATATTTTTTGTATCTGTGGATGTTTGCTTTGTTACTGAGTATGTGATCAATTTTTGAGAAGGTTCCATGAGATGCTGAGAAGAAGGTATATTCTTTCCTGTTTGGGTGGACTGTTCTATAGATGTCTATTAAGTCCATTTGACTCATTACATCTGTTAGTTCTCTTATTTCTCTGTTAAGTTTCTGTCTGGTTGACCTGTCCATTGGTGAGAGAGGAGTGTTGAAATCTCCTACTATTAGAGTGTGGGGTTTGATGTGTGCTTTGAGTTCTAGTAATGTTTCCTTTACATAAGTGGATGCTTTTATATTAGGGGCATATATATTCAGGATTGAGACATCATCCTGATGGATTATTCCACTTAAGAGTATAAAATGTCCATCTCCATCTCTTCTGATTGATTTTAGTTTGAAGTCGATTTTATTCGATATTAGTATAGCCACACCTGCTTGTTTCTTAGGGCCGTTTGATTGAAAAACCTTTTCCTGACCTTTCACTCTGAGATAATGTCTGTCTTTGTGGTTGAGGTGTGTTTCTTGTAAACAACAGAATGTTGGATCCAGTTTTTGTATCCATTCTCTTAACCTGTGCCTTTTTATAGGTGAATTGATTTTTTTGGGGTGGTAGAGTTTGTGTGTTTCCCTTCTTTGAGTTGTACTGGTGGAGAGTTGTTAGATGTCTGTGTTATTATGGGTGTTGTTTGCTTCCTTTAGTTGTGGTTTTCCTTCTAGTACTTTCTGTAAGTCTGGGTTTGTGGTTATGTATTGCTTAAATTTGTTTTTATCCTGGAATATCTTGTTTTCTCCAATGATGGTGAAAGAAAGCTTTGCTGGGTATAGTAGTCTGGGCTTGCATCCATGGTCTCTTAGTGTCTGCAACACATCTATCCAAGACCTTCTGGCTTTCATGGTTTCCATAGAGAAGTCAGGGTGTAATTCTTATAGGTTTACCTTTATATGTTACTTGACCTTTTTCCTTTGCAGCTCTTAATATTCTTTCTTTATTCTGTATGTTTTGTGTTTTGATTATTATATGGCAAGGGGATTTTTTTTTGATCCAGTCTATTCAGTGTTCTGTATGTTTCTGAAAGAGTTAAAATACTTATGTTCAATACGTTCAATTCCTTAGCTAGGCCTTCACCTTTTGCACCCAAGCCCCCTTCTTGGCAGAACAGGATAAAGTTATAAATAACTTTTAATGAGCAAGATGAAGCCTCCTTTTGGTGAACAGGATGAGGTCATAAACAACTCCAATTAACTGCTTATCTAAACAAGACTGGCCAAGCCATAGAGTCCAGGTGGACCCGCTGATATCCTGTGAGAGTGTCTGGGGATCTCCTTTCCTGGGATCAAAGGAACTTGGACTGGCTAAACTCCAAATGACCTTCTATTGATATGTAGCAGTTGTTTATAGCCAATCACTATATGCCCCACCACCCCTATACTATGCTTGAGATCTTTTCCTTTAAATACCGCTTGTAATTGTTGTTCGGGGCTCTCTGCTCAGTCCCGAGTTTCCCGTTTGCAAACATCAAATTATACCTCTTGCTTTTGCAACAATTGGTGTGGTTCTTGGTGGTCTTTGGGGTACACGTTTGAGGGGTTAGCACCCCAGAATCGGGGTCTAACATTCCTTGTACCTTCATAGGAATATCCTTCTTTAGGTTGTGAAAGTTTTCTTCTATAATTTTGTTGAATATATTTTCTGGGCCTTTGAGCTGTAATTCTTCTCCTTCTTCTACCCCTATTATTCTTAGGTTTGGTCTTTTCATGTTGTCCCAGATTTCCTGGATGTTTTGTGTTAAGAATTTGTTGGATTTGTTGTTTTCTTTGATCAATGAGTTTATTTTCTCTATCATATCTTCAGCGTTTGGGATTCTTTTTCTATCTCTTGTATTCTGTTGGTTATACTTGTCTCTGTAGTGCCTGTTCATTTACCCACATTTTCCATATCCAGCCATCCCTCGGTTTGTGTTTTCTTCATTGCCTCCATTTCAGTTTTCAAGTCTTGAACTGTTTCCATTACCTGCTTGATTGCTTTTTCTTGGTTTTCTAGGGTATCTTTGAAGGATTTATTCATTTCTCCTAACTTTTTGTTAGTCTTCTCATCCATTTCTTTAAAGGAGTTTTTCATATCCTCTTTAATGGTCTCTATCACTTTCATAATGTTAAGTTTAAAGTTGATTTCTTCTACTTCTTCTGGATTAGGTTGTTCAAGTCTTCCTGTTGCATATTCACTGGATCCTGGTGTTATCATGTTGCTTTTCAGATTGTTGGAGAAATTCTGGCATTGGCGCCTGCCCATCTCTTCCTTTGAATGTGGTCAGGGGAGTCTCTGTGGCTTGGTCCGATTTATGTTGTAGCTAACCATATACTTGGGGATTTTTCTTGTTCTGCACTCTCTTAGGTCTCCTCAGCACTGGAGTTGGCTCTCAGATTCCCTCCTCCTTGAAGTAGGCTGTGGTGGTGGATCTAAGGACCCCCTCCGGATGGATCTGCTGGTACTGGATCAGGGCCACTTGCTGGCCAAGGACCTCACAGATAAAAGGGCATGCTTGGTATATGCCTGCTCCATGGAACAAAGAAACCCCTGCAGCCTTGTACTCACCACTTTGTCCCCAGAGCCTCAGCCCTGAAACAGGCTGAGTTGGGAGATCCTAGGACCCCACAGATGGAAAGGGGTGGTTGGGGGTAAGCTGGGGTGGGATAACTAGGAAAGCCAGTAGCCAGGGAGAAGCCCCACTGAATGGCCAGAAAGTTTAGTGGATTGGAGGGCGCCTGTACTCCCTTCCCGGGGAATCTGGGCAGCCAGGCTGGGACACACTTACGCCTCCAGGTGGATCTGCTGGTACTGGATCAGGGCCACTTGCTGGCCAAGCTAAAGCCAACTTTCTAATGAAAAACTACACTATTAGAGAATGTACCTATCAGAACTATTTAACCAATTAAGGATGTTTACTGTATGTCTTAGGTTCTGTAGAAGACAGAAACAATAGTGTATGTATGTACATTAACACACACATAAAATATTCACATGAATTTTAGTGTGTGTGTGTGTGTGTGTGTGTGTGTGTGTGTGTGTGTTTGAGTGTCCTGTATCTGAAGGTTGACATCAGGTATCTTCCATTATTATTATTATTATTATTATTCAGATTATTTTTGAGACAAAGCTTCCACTGAACCTGGAGTTCACCATTGTGTACCGAATTAGCTCGATATGGGAAATAACCAAGCCAGCTTAAGGATAACAATTATATTTTTAATGGTTATAATGGGAAATTACGTCACAAGAATGGGGAGTTGGACTTCCTCTGTGTCTGGCAGGAATCATGCAGAGAGAGCGCGCACCTGGTCTGTCCCAGTTTTCTTCCTGGGTTCCAGGTATCCACGCCTTAACTAGGCATGATTGGTTAACAGAGCTTCCCCATCATCTCCCCCTTTTGTCTAAACAAGATCGATCCAAACCCAATACAACTATATACAATAGGAACAGATACAAAATTACAAACAATATAAACAATATTAAGCAAAGAACATATAACAAAAGTTTTACTAAACATTCTATTTCAAGGAGTATAAATCTTGCATTGAAATTAAGCTTGGCTAAATCATGAGGAAGGTAACTACAACTATCTAATCTTTTACCCCATTGAAGATCTGAGAAGGGAAACAATATTACTTGAGTAAGCAGGAAGTGCAATTGAGCAAAAACAAAACAAAACAAAAAGATAGGACTGGACTGTTTCCACCTTTTAATGTGTCAGTACTCTCTGTCTCCTCTAAACCCGGTTAAGATCTCTGTAGCTACATATGACCATGTGCTAGTCACTGTCTGACAACAACAGCAGGAGAGATGGGGGCTGGAGAGATGGCTCAGAGGTCAGAAACACTGACTGCTCTTCCAGAGGTCCTGAGTTCGATTCCCAGTAACCACACCAATGCCCCACACTGGCTGCTCAACACACCTCAGGTATGCCCATCTCTGTTTGCTTCATAGCAGCATGAAGATGTGACCATCAACTTCAGGTCCTTATTCTTGTGTGGTATGCACTTTGCCGAGTGACCCATGTTAAGGGCCCCCAGATCTAAAACTATTTTTTTTAATTTTTAGATGTTTTATTTAATTTATTTATATTGATGTCTTGCCTTGAAGCATGTATACATACTACATGTGTACCTGTTAGATCCCCTAGGATCATGTGGGTGCAGGAAATTGAAACTGGATCCTCTGCAAGAACAAGTTTTCTTAACTACTGAGACATTTCTCCAGCCTCCAGACCTAAGTTTTAATAGTAGTATGTGAAAGTTTGCATTAGGCCTCAGACAAATTCATACAGACAGAAGTAAGTGCCACAGGAGTTTCAGAGGAAAGTCCCAAGAAGATGATACTTTAGCTGGGCATCAAAAGATGGGTAAACCTTAAAAGGCAAAATAGGTTTAAAAAAAAAAACAAGGACACTCTGCATTAACATTAGAGAAAATCTTGCAAAGCAAAATTTCATCTCAAAAAAAGAGGATGAACTTGGAAAGCAGGAGCAGTTACCACAGAAGATCTCGGTTGCCATTGGAAGGAGTTTGAACTTCACCTGGCCTACAGGTGAGAGGCAGGGAAGATGTGAGTCTCCTGCTGTTGTTGTCAGATGGTGACTAGCACACGGTCATATGTAGCCACAGAGATCTTAACCGGGTTTACAGGAGACAGAGAGTACTGACACATTAAAAGGTGGAAACAGTCCAGTCCTATCTTTTTGTTTTGTTTTGTCGGACTTTTGTTTTTGCTTTGTAGGTTTTAATTTGAACGAGTTGTTTTTGTGATTGTTTGGTTGAGTTTGATTTTATTTGGAGAATGGGTCTCCATGATTCTGATGTGTTATATTTATAGCAAACGATGACCTTGAACTCATGCTCCACTTCCCCAGTGTTGGGATCACAGACATCCCCTAGAATTCATTTATGAAGTACTGAGGATTGAACCCATGACTGTGTACAGGATAGGCAAACAGTCTACCAACAGAGCTACATGCCTAGTATGAATGAGTTATTAAAAGTAATATAAGATGATTTCCCTGGGAATCAAGATTCCTGTCTTTAATTGAAAAAAAAATCAACAGCTTTGAACATGTTTTCTCTTAAAAGGCTACAAATTGTTGCAAGTTAGCATGATTTTTGTTTTCATTTGTATTTAAAAATTTCTAGCAGAATCACTTCATACAGACAAATCAGTTAAGAAAGCTAGGAATTGGAAAATTTTTTTCCCAACCCTTTACTCTGAGGTAATGTCTCTTTGAGGTTGAAGTGTATTTCTTGTATGCAGTCAAAGACGGCTCCTGTTTATGTATCCATTCTGTTATCCTGTGTCTTTTTATGGGCAAATTGAGTCCATTGATAGTAAGGGATATCAATGACAAGTTATTGTTAATTCCTGTTATTTTTTTCATTTTGGTAGTGGTAGTATGTATTTGTTTCCCTTCCATGTTCTATTTGCTAACATGGGATTATCTACCTGTGTTTATTACATGCCTGTGTTTTCGTGGGTACAGCTAACTTCCTTGGGTTGGAGTTTTCCTTCTAGTACTTTTTGTAGGGCTGGATTTGTGGATAGGTATTACTTGAATCTGTTTTTGTCATGGAATATCTTGTTTTCTCCATCTATGGTGACTGAAAGTTTTGCTGCGTATAGTAGTCTGGACTGGCATCCATAGTTATTAGTGTCTGCATAACATATGTCCAGGATCTTCTGGCTTTCAGAGTCTCCATTGAGAAGTCAGATGTTATTCTGATGGGTTTGCTTTCATAAGTTACTTAGCCTTTTGCCTTTGCAGCTCTTAATATTCTTTCTTTGTTCTATATTTATAGACTCTGTCTGTTTATCAACAGAAGAGTAAATAAAATGTCCTATGAATACACAATGCCGTTCCATCTGACCACAAAGAATAGTGAAATCATGTCATATGCAGGAAAATGTATGGAACTGGGGATTATTTTAAGCAAAGTAAAGCAGACTTGGGAAACAGAAATATTGCATGTTTTCTCCCTATCTATAGAACCTGTACTTTAAAATAATGCATGAAAACCGGAAGAGGGGCTATTTGAGAAGGAACTGGTAGGAGGCGAAGACAAAGCAGGTGGGAGGAATGAGTACAAGCAAAGTTGCCTAACGCACAAGCATCAAGATGTAATAATGAAACCACTGCTCAGTGCGGCAAACACAACAGCGTAATGAAAGGGAGCACAAAAAGCTCTAGCAGAAATTTCTCTAAAATAAGCACACAACCTGTAACTTTTAGCTTTTTAGTTAACATGGCTTCCTGTGGTTTTTCAAACAGGAAAATCTTTTATCCTTATGCTTTCAGCTTTTTAGTTAACATGACTTCATGTGGTTTTTCAAACAGGAAAATCATTTCTCCTTATGCCAACTGAAATGCATTAGACTGCCATATTCAGGGACCCATCACAAACCAATACCTGCTGTCAGGATCTTGGGGATAACTTAAAGGCCATGGGGAACTTGCTGCAACATGACCCCATTGGTGTGGGAGATCATTCTGTCTGTGTGTTGCTTTTATTGGTTAATCAATAAAGAAACTGTCTTGGCCTGTTGATAGGGCAGAACTTAGGTAGGGGGGAAAACTGGACTGAATGCTGGGAGACAGAAGGCAGAGAGAGAGAGACGCCATGAATCCACCGCCAGAGATAGATGTGCCAAAACTTTGCTAGTAGGTCATGACCTCGTGGTGATACACAAATTAATGGGAATGGGTTAAATTAAGGTGTAAGAGTTAGTCAAAAAGAAGCTAGAGCTAATGGGCCAAGCAGTGATTTAACTAATACAGTTTCTGTGTGGTTATTTTGGGGCTAAGCTAGCCAGGCAGCAGGGGAGAACAAGTGGTCAGCCTCCTCCTACACCCCATCTCTTGGGTGGATCCTACTGAACATTTATTCTCTAAGCAACCCAAACAGCAAAAACTGACTCGAGTATCTGAGGTGTTCATGGGGTTCCAGGTTCCAGGGGGCACACCTGGCCCAGCATACATTTGGACCCTCACTACAACATTCCTTCCAACTTTATTACTCCCAACGCAGTGTGGACAGCAGGGCCAGGATCTACACAGCAATTCACTAGCATAAACTGCTAAATGCAGAAATGAGAACCAAATCAACCGAACCATTTCAAAATGCATTCTTATTTTTGTTTTTTTTCTTTTTTTATATTTTTTATTGAAATTTATTGAGCTCTACATTTTTCTCTGCTCCCCTCCCTGCCTCTCCCCTCCCCCTTCAACCCTCCCCCAAGGTCCTCATGCTCCCAATTTACTCAGGAGATCTTGTCTTTTTATACTTTCTACTTCCCATGTAGATTATATCTATGTAAGTCTCTCTTAGTGTCTGCATTGTTGTCTTAGTTCTCTGGGATTATGGTTTGTAGGCTGGCTTTCTTTGCTTTAGGTTCAAAACCACCTATGAGTGAGTACATGTGATAATTGTCTTTCTGTGTCTGGGTTACCTCACTCAAAATAATGTTTTCTAGCTCCATCCTTTTCCTGAAAAATTCAAGTTGTCGTTATTTTTTCTGCCGTATAGTACTCCATTGTGTAAATGTACCACATTTTTCTTATCCATTCTTAAATCGAGGGCATTTAGGTTGTTTCTAGGTTCTGGCTATGACAAACAAAGCTGCTATGAACATAGTTGAGCACATGTCCTTGTGGTACGATTGAGTATCCTTTGGATATATACCCAAAAGTGGTATTACTGGGTCTTGAGGAAGGTTGTTTCCTAATTTTCTGAGAAATTGCCACACTGACATCCAAAGGGGTTGTGCCAGCTTGCATTCCCACCAGCAATGCAGGAGTGTTCCTGGTGTGGAATAATTGTCTATATTCTGTCAATCATGTTTTAAATAAACGCTGATTGGCTAGGCAGGAAGTACAGGTGGGAAAACCAGACAGGAAGTAAAGGTGGGGCCAGAAGAACAGGAGTATTCTGGGAAGAAGGAAGCTCCCCAGCACTCCTGCCCAGACCACCGAAGAAGCAGGATGTGACCTCCCCTGCTGAAAAAGGTACTGAACCATGTGGCTGACATAGATAAGAATAATGGGCTATATAAGTTACAAGAGCTAATAAGAAGCCTGAGCTAATAGGCCAATCAGTTTATATCTAATGTAGACTCTGGGTGATTTTCTTTGGGGCTTACTGGCTGTGGGAACTGGGCAGGACAGAAACCCCACCAAGCCAGCCCCCATGTTACAGAATGGCGCCCACGTGGATAACTGCATCCACAGAAAGCCTGAGAAAGCTTGGGAAAGAAAACATGGTAAAGCATGTTTTCTTGGTAGCAGCAATTTCTCGGGTCTGCTCTGCTTGCTAGAGGCAAGCAAACGCTCTCATCTAAGAGAGGCTTCCTCACTCAGCTTTAGCTGCAAAACCCTGCAGCTCTTTAAGAGGTCCTGCCACGAAACACTTAAATGGTGTTGATAAAAGTTGGCTGCATGCTTTTTGGTTTTCAGCTGTAGCAGGAAAAAAGCTGTGTCGTTTTAAGATGCCAGCCTTCTGGGCCGTCCTGCCAGGGCAAACTCTGACTCTTTCAGGCAGGCGGTCTGACTACAGAGCATTTGAATGTGGTTTGTGAGCAGAATGTTGCAGCTTGCTTGCTGGCAGGGACCTTGAGATGCCATAAAGTTATGGTAATAAACATGGCTCTGGCTGGTACCTCCTCCATGAGGCTGGAATTGCAGAAAGCTAAGGAATGGGCTGGATCCAGCCGTCAAAGCCATGGCTTTTATCCTATCCATATAGCTTAGCAAATTGAAGACTCATGTAGTCAGAAAAAGAGAGATATACAGTAAAGAGAGATTCAAAGACAAAGAAAAACTCTAAATGGTTTACAGTGTGTTAAAAATATATGCAGGCTAAAGGTTAAAGTTCTTAAAGTAAAAAAGAAAGAAAGAGAGTAGTTGGGTGTGGTGGCACACACCTTTAATCCCAGCACTGGGGAGGCAGAGTCAGGCAGATCTCTGTGAGTTCAAGGATAGCCTGGTCTACAGAGGGAGTTCCAGGACAAAGATACACAGAGAACCTATCTCAAAAAGCTAAAAATTAAAAATAAAAGAAATAGAGTTTAAAATAAAGCTGCATAAAGATGAAAAACACACAGAGAATCTGGATACTGTATGTTATTATTCTCTCTTTGAATTGTTTGAATGCTGAGGAAGGAGCAACAGCTGCTAAAAGATATTTGTTTATAAATGCTGCTAAACTAATCCAAGATAGGTATTTTGAAAATATCTTGACTTCAAAATTGAAGTCAAAAGATATGTTAATTTGGAGAAGAGATTTTCCTTTGTTTCCGCAGGAAATGAGAGACTGTGGATTCATTCTGAGTTAAGACAAATCAGGTTTGGTCAAGGAAGACCACCTGAGAAATCTCTAGTAGGAACAGATGACACCAATGACTGAGTTCTACATCCAGAACAGATTCAAGACTGCTGCTTGAGATGATCAAGCCTGACAGGATACTCTAGTCAGAACTTGATCATAACTCTAAATTTTCTTAAGGTCCCCATAAGATTATCAGCACCCCCAACCAGCCAGAAGTAACCTGGAATACTATGCCCTCATTCCCAAAAAATTGACTATGTATATTTTTCTTTGTTTAAAAAAAAAAAGAGGGGAAAGTGGTGCGGGAGAATTGTCTGTATTCCGTCACTCATGTTTTAAATAAATGCCGATTGGCCAGGCAGGAAGTATAGGTGGGACAACCAGTAAAGGTGGGGCCAGAAGAAAGGAGTATTCTGGGAAGAAGGAAGCTCCCTTGCACTCCTGCCCAGGCCACTGAAGACGCAGGATGTGACCTCCCCTGCTGAAAAAGGTACTGAGCCATGTGGCTAACATAGATAAGCATAACGGGTTAATATAAGCTACAAGAGCTAATAAGAAGCCTGAGCTAATGGGCCAATCAGTTTACCATTAATATAGACCTTTCTGTGTGATTTTCTTTGGACTTGCCGGCTGTGGGAACTGGGCAGGACAGAAACCCGGATGAGCAGGCCTTCATGTTACATGTTCTCTTTTCCCCACAACCTCTCCAGCATAAGTTGTCATCAGTGTTTTTGATCTTGGCCATTCTTACAGGTGTAAGATGGAATCTCAGAGTTGTTTTGATTTGCATTTCTCTGATGACTAAGGATATTTAACATTTTAGCCATTTTAGATTCCTCTGTTGAGAGTTCTCTGTTTAGTTCTCTGTACTCCATTTTTTTTATTGGATTATGTGATCTTTTGGTGTTCAATTTCTTGAGTTCTTTGTATATTTTGGAGATCAGATCTCTGTCTGATGTGGGGTTAGTGAAGATCTTTTCCCATTCTGTAGGCTGTCATTTTGTCTTGTTGACCGTGTCCTTTGCTTTACAGAAGCTTTTCAGTTTCAGGAGGTCCCATTTATTAATTGTTTCTCTCAGTGTCTGTGCTACTGGGGTTATATTTAGGAAGTGGTTCCCTGTGCCAATAAGGTCAAGTGTACTTCCCACTTTCTCTTCTATAAGGTTCAGTGTGGCTGGCTTTATGTTGAGGTCTTTGATCCATTTGGACTTGAGTTTTGTGCATGGTGATAGATATGGGTCTATTTTCATTTTTCTACATGTTGGTATCCAGTTATGCCAGCACCACTTGTTAAATATGCTTTCTTTTTTCCATTTGATATTTTTTGCTTCTCTATCAAAGATCAGGTGTTCAAAGATGTGTGGATTGGTATCCGGGTCTTCTATTCTGTTCCATTGTTCCTCCTGTCTGTTCTTACGCCAGTTTTCAGTACTGTAGCTCTGTAGTATAGTTTGAAGTCAGGGATTGTGATGCCTCCAGAATGCATTCATTTTTTAATGCAATAAAAATATCTTAGAGCTACGGTAACCTTTCTAGCTGGCTGGGAAGCTAGATGAAGCACTTTAGTTCTGTCTCATATAAGAACCTTTCTGTAGCACTTATCAGGCAACTCAGGAAAGAGTTGTTTACAACCGTCTCTAAGGCAACAAACACACAGGCTACTCAAAGAGCAAGTACCAAGCACAAGCTAGCAAGGTGTTTTCTTCACCTCATAAGTACTCTGAGAAACATCTCAACCATTAAACACACAGTGCTTTTACCAATGGTACATGGTTTGACTTGGTAAAAAACCTGTATGCGTAATGAAACCATACTGAGTGAAAAATTTCAGGACGAAATACAATAGAAAGCAGTGCATACATGTAAGCCAAGCATCAGATTTAAAAAGGAAAAAAAAACTTGCAATGATAGGGCTTCCACTCTATATTTAACATGTGCATAGCAACATTTTATACATATCTGTTTAGCAATATCAACTCAGGGCTTCATTTGAATAATATAACTAACTGGACGGCAGGACCATAATGTGTGTTTTGCGACTTTTGTTTTTCTGTATTTCAAAAAAAATGATCTTTGTTAGTTGTGTTTAGCTGCCATCTAGAGTTAAAAGGAATCCATTTCTTTTCTCCTCTGTTACTAATCTTCAAATTTTTAGGAATAAAGGCAATTACATTTAGCCCATTTCATGTTGAGCAAATACTCAGACTCTAGATTTTCAAGAGATAACTAATTATCCAACTTGTCAATCATGGCAAGCATTCCCACCTGTTGCAGGCAGCATAGGGAGAGTAATAGATGAGATTTACATTTAATCTAACAAATATTCTATGATTTGTTGTATAAGCTTTTGGATAAGCAACCTGATATATATTTGGACTCAGGACAACATATCAAATAGTCTCTTTCTATTGCCTCCAACTACCCTGGTCTTAGAATTTAAGAAAACCAGACTCAAATAAAGATATTAAAATTTTATTTTATTCTATTTTAATCTCTGAAAATACGATTATAAAAATTAGGGACTTGCAATATGGCTCAATGAGTAAATGTACTTGCTGCCAAACTTGGTGACCCAAGTTCAATCCCCAAGACTCAAATAATGGAAAGAAAAAACAAACTTGAAAGTCATCCTCTACCCACAAACATATGCCCCACACATATGAGCTCCATACACACTAAATACATTGATGAAAAAATTAACTACGTCCCTACCTAATTTAATACTTTTATGTTGAGTGATATTTATATCAAAATTTGATGAGCTGGTGAGATTAAACCACTTGTGTGATTCACTTCAAAAGTATTTATAGGAAAGAAAAAGAAAAAAAGGAAACATGTAAAAGTAAAATAAGATTTGAAAGTAAAACTCAATGTCCAACAAAAGAGGAAGTATATTCACATGAAATCTTCAGTCAGGTAAAACATTTATTTTCATATAAATAAAGGACATAGGTTCCTCCCCCCCGCAAATTCATCAAGCTACAATAGCCTTTCAGACAAATTCTTACTGTATCATTAGATCATAAATAAACAAAAAAGCAGTAAAATTGCAATTTCTGTGTTTTTATTATTTGAGGAAAATTTTCAAGTGGATGAATATGACAAATAATACTGTTTAAAAAAAAAACTTTCCAGGTACACAGAGCCTTGAATGTTTTTATAAAACGTAACTGCATATTATAAAAGCCTGTGAAAGGCAGAAGACAATGCTCACCAACTCTTCCATACCAGTTACGGGGTTCTCAGCTACCTGCTCAAGGGCGAACTAATGATAAAGCCATCACAGGGCTGTACGAGAGGAAAAAACTCCAAGAAACAAGCAGGAAGGCCATGAGTAGAAAATACCCACTTTGGGGCTAGAGAGATGGCTTAGCAGTTAAGAACAAAGGCTGCTTTCCCAGAGGACCTGGGTTCAATTTCCAGCATCCACATGGCAGTTTATAGCTGTCTATAACTCCAGTTCCAGGGGAACTGGACAAACATGTGGGCAAAACACCTATCGATGCTCAGAAAATTAAAATAAATATTTTTTTAAAAAAGGAAAAAAATGCCTACTTAAAGGAAATCCCATATCAAGCATTCATAGACTAATAGATATGTATCAGATGGCAATGAGAAATCAAGGACCCAGGACTGGAAAATGTTTATAGATGATAGGCAGCTAGAAGGCTATCAGAATAAGACAGACAGATTGTGTGAGCTTTACATGAATGGATTTGGGAAGTGAGACACATACATATTTAACAAGTATACAATACATAAATGATTCACTAAGAATTGTCATATATGCATTAAATGTAAAAACCCTAATACTTTCTCCAATCAGTTTCAAAACTGGTAAGATTTTAAATTCCATTTCCCGGGAATGAGAAGGGCATATACAAACTGTCACTGGACAACTCTGGAGTTAAACATGATTCTAGGAGCAAGAAGATATCATCTTGGTCAAGGATGTCCACAACACAGGTCCCAGGTGTTATAATGATTTCTCCATTGCAGCATTTTGTCTGATTGAACCTAGATACATGCTTGATTCACCAGTAAGAGCTTCTAAAAAGGCATGTGTGCATAAACTTCTTTTATATGGTCAAAATCCATCAGGAGACAATTTAAAGCATTTTTGTATATATTTTGAGTGTAAAATATCTTCAGTGGTAAAACAGACAAAGTAGGAGTACAGAACAGGTGAAAAAATCTATGGATTCTATTTCAAATGGAATAAAAACAGACATTTGAACCCATTTTAACAAATTTGTGAAAGAAGAAAAATCAACCCCATTTAAGTCATGATTTCTTTATTTTCTAAACATTGTCTAACTATGAAAAATTCAAAGGATATCTAAAAAGATCTCTACAGTATATGACAGAATTTATTGTCAGTATTTTAGAGTATTGGAAATATTCAAGGATTCTCCCATTTTTTTCATACATTTCTTACTTTGCCATTTCATCGAGTCTTCCTTGTTCTCATTCCTATCCTCTGTCCATTAGACTTGCCTTCTCTAATAATCCTGTTTATTACTGTCAAACCTAGCACTGGAAATACAATCTACAAGGTTGGTAGAAATTAGGAGAAAAAATTCTTCCCAATGCGCGCATGTGCGCGCGCGCGTGCGCGCGCACACACACAGACACACACACACGATACTTCTCTGCAAATTCTTCCCTTCTCCTAGAAAATCCAACATGACCACTGTACCTCTCACCACCTGAAACATTCCACCTCAGAGACATGCTTCTAAAGCCAACTCAGTTTTCCAAAATGCTGTCCAGACTAATCAGCTCAATGTACTCTCTCATCTATGACCAGCCATGCCATCCGTCCATGTTATTCTCATAGTTATATATCCTCTGTGTAAATCATGGTTCCAAAGAACAGCTTCCAGCTTCCTCTGCCATGTGTTCTTATCATGTTCTACTGTTTTGCCATGGACCCAAAAGTCACAAGTGCCAACTGATCCTGTGCTGCAATTGCCAAAAGTGACTACCAAAGCCATCTTGTGACCATGAGGAAAAGCAAGGAATTTCCAGTGTCCTTGTAACCCCTGAATAATACCAGCAACTGCTCAAATGTTTTACTTCTTTCATTAGAAAAATAAATCTTAGTTAATGGAAAAATTCTACCAAATAAGCTGATACTCTTTTGCAATGAGTGTGAACACAAGTCAGTAATTTCTCCAAGTATCAATATCTTCAGCTATGAGTTCACCACCTATACTTGTTTAAGATTGAGTGGAACTTGCCTGGCGGTGGTGGTGCACGCTTATAATCCCAGCACTCAGGAGGCAGAGGCAGACAGATCTCTGTGAGTTTGAGGCCAGCCTGGTCTACAAGAGCAAGTTCCAGGACCGGCTCCAAAGGTACAGAGAAACCCTGTCTCGAAAAACAACAACAACAACAAACAAATGAAAACAAACAACAAAAAAAGATTAGGTGGAATTCATGCCAAATGCCCGGTACAGAAGGAGTAATAACAAATATTAGTCATTTTATGTTGCCACCTGCCATCCTCTGGCATTGAGTATACACTGAGAGCTCAGCCAGTCAGTAGGTTCTTAAAGGCATATTATGCTGCATTACATATACCTTTACAGAATGTACCACTTAAAAGGTAATACTCCTGGAGCCCGGGAGATGGCTCGGTGGCTAAGGTGCTTGCTGCACTTCCAGAAGATGCAAGATCCGTTCCCAGTACCCACTCACAACCACCTATCACTCCAGCTCCAGGGTATCTGATGCCCTCTTCAGGCCGCCATAGATACACATTTTTCTTTTCCAAAAGGCAATCCCTATACAGCGAGACTAAGGCAATAATTGCAGTAAACAGGTGCATGAATCAGCATTAGGAAACATTACCTGCTTTACACATGTCCAGAGTACCCTGCAATGGACTAGCTGCTATTTAGAAGATCACAAAGATTTGCAGGGTGTATTGGCTTTTTGGGAACCTAGTCTATATGGATGCATATCTTCCTAGGCTGGGATGGAGGGGGGAGGGCCTTGGGCTTCCCACAGGGCAGGGTACCCTGCTCCCTCTTAAGGAAGCAGGGGGAGGGAGGAGAGGTAGTGGAGGAGCGTGAGGGGACTGGGAGAAGGGGAGGACATATAAATTTTTGAATGAAAAAATAAAAGAATATGAAAAAAAAATCTAGGAGCTAGTGCTGTAGGAATCCCTTGGGCCAGCAGCCTTTAAGATACCAGTCCACTTGGGTATGGCCTCTTATACTATAAATGCTGAATAAAGCATGCACTTTCTTTCTAAAAAACAACAACAAAAAAAAAAAAACAAAGATTTGCAGGGTAAAGCCGGAGTGTTCCGCTCCACAAACCAAACTTGCCTAATCAAACACAGAAGCTATATATGAATCGATGCCCTCTGGGCAGTTGCCAGAGGTTTGTCCTCACCAACTAGCTGTCTCAAAGGGCCACCCATGTGATTTGCCATACTAGAGGAGCTATCATAGCTGATATTTGAGTAGAGGGAAAGCACTTCTATTGGTTGCTATAAATGGCCACAGTACATCTACCTATCTTTCAGTTGCTGTGATATATTCTTAGTTTCTATTTCCCTAAAAATTGCACGTTTTCCATACTTTCCCTTAGTTTAACTTTAAGGCAGACAATGACCCGAAAAGGTGAGGCTTTGAACAAAAAAATTGTATGTAGGCTTCTCCCAGTTGTGTTGTTATGCAAACTTAACCAAGGCATGACGGTACATAAAGTTTGTCATATGCAACATGAAAACATCTCAATAGACTCTCTGTTCATGCAGTCCAAAACACATCTAAGAAATTTTTTTTTTATAAATCCTACAAAACAAACGAGAAAGCATTGTAATCAAGTAAATGCTCTACTCTATTCATAGGTGAGTCCAGAACACCAGGTCATTCAAGGGGAAGGGTGTGAAGTTTATCAGCTAAACAGATCTATCAAGTAAAGGCATGGTGCTTTGAAGTCAGATGAAATGCAGCAAGCAAAAGAATTACAAATCCATTCAGTTAGATAATATACAATAGTGAATCAAAGACAAAAAATGTTTGTTGTTGGCACTGGAGAGATGGCTCAGGAGTTATGAGCACTGGCTGATCTTTCAGAGGACCAGAGTTCCCATCACAACATCCAAACAGATCTCCAGGGGTATCTGAAGCCATCTTCTGGCCTCTAAGGGCACCTAGACATACTATGGCATATCATGCCAACACCACACACACACACAGACACACAGACACACACAGACACACACACACACTTCACACACTACGGGAGCATCCCAGGGTCTCAGGAATCAGGAATCCACCCGGGCTCCCTGACGACTGTTTAACATGGGCCAATCCCACTTTTTAAAAAGCTTGAGCTAACCAGCTGCTCTCCCTCCAAGCCCCTGAGGCCCTCTCGGGCTACCTTCCACCAAGTCATAGCCGCTGACGTCACAGCGGAAAGGGCGGGACGCTGGCCGCCTGGCCACGCCTAGGTCCTGCGCAGGCGTGGTTCGCGGCGCCTTCCCGGAAGAGCTTGGCGTTGGGCGCGGGATGGCTGCGGCCCGTGGGTCGTTGGGCTGCCGGGCCGAGGTGAAGGACACTATTCAGGGGAGAGCCAGGTGATGAGGCAGAGTCTCAGGCGTTTCCCCAGGGAGACATGTGCGAGCTGGGCCGGCCGTCGGGCGCCTCGCTTCCAAAGGCCGAGTTTTCCCGTGTGCTGTCCGGCTCAGGCTGCCCCGCTGCATCCGACCCGAGGCGCTTCAGGGATTGAGTGTTTAATTTCAGAAAGTTTAGCAGAGCCGCCTTCAGGGAACGTCTTGGCTGTAGTTTCCTCCCTCAGGTGGGGCACCTTTAGCTTTTTGTACTTTTCGATGCAAGGTCTTGAGCCGAGGTGACACTGCACCCGGTGTAAAGTGTGCCCTAGAAAATAATTCTTTTCTAAACTCTGCAAACGAGAGTTCCCACCTGCCAGGCTACACTGAGAGGACTGCATTGAGATTTTCCCGAGTTACAAATCGAAAACACTTCCCTTGTTTGGAAGAGTGATAGTAGACCTGGGCAGTCTGCCAGGGAAGGAAAGACCATGGATTTCCAGTTGGTTCTCATACTTGTCTTTCTCACCGTCTCTGCGCACATGCCCAAGGGATGGTGATAGTCCTGTTTTGAATTTTTATGTAGCCTTTTTTCTTTCTGCCTGTTAAAATGTACATCAGTCTTATATACCAGCTCTTGTTTGTTTCAGTTCTGTTCAAGGTTAGAGTTTGGGTGGAGGTAGAAAATACGAAGTGTGTTGAGTTTACCTGATCCGTGGTATTTGGGGCGAATCTGGCAAATGCAAAGAACAAAGCAAAAAAAAAATCATTAATACAAATGGGTTTGCGTGCATTCTTTTCCATTGTACATGAAATGGCCAGTTTTCTCTTCTTGAGAGAATCAGTGGGTTGTCGCAGCATTAGAGTGACCAAATTGTAGAGCTGAACATAGGGGAAAAAATAACTGTTTTTATTATTTAGCAGAAAGCTTATAGCCCAGCTTTGATTAAAGATGACTTCCTTGTTCACTCAAGAAATTCACCTTTCTAAAAGGCATGAAGAAATGTAAGTTTTTGAAAAAGATAATCTAAATACAGAGCGTGTGCTGGCTTTATTAGTGAAACATGCACGGGAAGACTTAGACATGTTAAAGTGACATTTTCTGACATGAGGCTTTATTGGAGATAATTTCATTGTCTCTTAAGACCAAAATGCACAATTATATTTTATATGTCTACATATCTACTTTTTAAAAAACTAATATCAAAATTCACCCATTCTGCTTCACAATAGAACATTTTTGGTGGCAGGGGCTCTCGAGAAAGGGTCTCATGTGGCCCAGACTGGTCTTGAACTTGCTATACAATTAAAACTGATCTTGAACCCCTGATTGTTCTGTGTCTCCTGAGTGCTTGGAATAAGGCTACTTACTACCATACTTGAATCTTTTTTTTTTAAACTAAAAAAATTTTAAAGTTTATTACTTGATAATATTACTCTCTCTCCCTCTCTCTCTTCTTCTTCTCTCTCTCTCTCTCTGTCTCTGTGTATGTGTGGTGTGTGAATACACGAGGCCCAGAAGAGGGTGAGGGTATCAGAACTCCTGGAGCTAAGAGCTACAGGCAGGTGTTTACTGCTTGATGTGGGTGCTGAGAACTAAACACAAGTCCTCTAGAAAAGCAAGAGCCATCTCTCCAGCTCCAAGCTTGGCTTTCAATAGACTTGAGGCCTCTTATCCTGGGCTGGCATTATGTTCATGGAGCATGACCTGTACAGCCACAGCCCCTGCATTCTCTCTAATGTTCTGATGTCATAGTCTAATCATTTTTCACTTGGTCCAGCATATTGTATAGCTAGCCATGATCTTATACTTAATATTAATCTTCTTTGTCTGTCTGTGAGCTTTCAGATTTTTCTGTTGTCTAATTACCAAGTCCTGCCCTTTGCTGTTCTAATACACTATTCTCATAAAAACAAAAATAAAATGAATGTTTCTCAACCTCAGTTTTTAGTTCTACATTCAAGATAGCCCATGAAACAGTGTTCTTTGACAACCTTCATGACTTATTATTTTTCTGTATACCACTTATGTATTTTTAATATTGTATATGATTTCTTATCACTTAGAGGACCCAAAAACTTATAAAATGAACAAGAAACTTTTTAAGTGTATTAAATATAATGAAGTAGTTAAACAATTTACTCATAACTTTCCATCTTCAAGCATTGGTTTACCTTGTGAACATGCAGGCATTCATACATACTGCCTCTCACTCATATATCAAACCATCATCTTTCACTTGGAAAAAGAGATAAAAAATATTTTTATTGCTTCTTCAAACATATGGAAGTTTAGCACAATTCTAAATGTGTAACATGAGATTCAGGGGTACTGAAGTGTTAAGCAGAAGGTTTCCTATAGCAAGTTATAGCAATGTATATGTGTGGGGAGGTATATATAACTATGTGTACAAGGAGCTATGTATTACAGTTTGCATTTTCACCAAAAATTACATGTCCTCAACACTCTAAAATACTTTCAAAAGACCGCGGAGGCTAAAAAAGAAAGGCATGTACTTATGACATATAAGAAGTATATGTTAATGAAAATAAAAATAATTTTATCCAGATTGACTTAAGGCATAGTAAACTACTCTTTTTATTGTCCCATTAGTTGATAAAATAATTGGCTTTCAATCGTGGTCATAGTTGAGGTGAGATACAATTAAGAAAGATATGTTGTATACTGGTCAAGCAATAAAATGTTTGCTTTTCAATTTTTTCCTCTATATAATCTTCATTTCTTTTTCAGAGTATCACGAAGATTAATGTTACTTCAGAAAATGAGGAATAATTTTGGTGATCAAAACACAGGCAGGGCATGTCTCCTCCAAGCCACTGAGACTGCTTTAAAAAGGAACCTCAGCCTCTTGCAGGTAATTTCCATTATGGGTATAGATGTCTTCCCTTTCCTGAGGTATTTACAATGCATCTTATGATTTAGATTCACATCATTTCTTTGTTTTTAGTAACAAGCAGACTTAATGAGCTGATGTCTTTTTCAAGCCTGTGTTAGTTGGGCAAATAGCATATGGATTCTTGCTTTTTAAAAATGAAAAAAATTGAAGTTTACATAAGCTAAATATTTTCTGTCAACCAAAAAATCAATGACGACAGGAAGAATATTAAGGTCACCTTTGTGCAAGAAGAAGCAGAAAGTGTATCCTTACATTTTCCATATTCTTCTACTTCAAGGAAGGACCCCAAAGACCTTAAGCTGTGATGTGTTTAGATCCATCTCAAATACTAAACAGCATGAAAACATGAACCGCTTGATTTTGCCCAACTAATTCCACAGTGAACACACAGAATTCTTTGTGTGAGAGCTCACTTCTCAGACTCCTTGGGATAGTTATGGAGTAGGTGGTCAAAGTGGATGATTGTGCAGGGCCTCACCATTTGGCCAATGTGCCCATTTGGAATAAAATCATATGTGTAACATTTTTGGCTGCTTGCTATACTGTGCTTCCAGAATTGTGTGGCTTCATCCATAATTAAAACCCTAGAGTTTGCTTCCATTCAAGCTTCCAAGAGATCCTATGACTAAAACATTTGGTAGTAAGACTATATTATTTAAGTTATAAAGCAGTGTTTTCAGTTTTTTATTGTTAAATATTTTCATCGATAGGCATGATACAGCTATCTTCTATCCTCACTACAGGATAAAGGGAGAGGAAAATTCAGTTATCTTCTCAGCTTCTGGCAGTTTGATCCACAGTAATTTAAGTCACAGCCATAGTGCTACCAAAGCATTCTATATTGCCATATGTCTTACTTGCCCAATGGTGTTAACAATATTTATTTTTAAATGGAAATATATAGGGTATTCTGGAAATTGCTGTGAAAAGTTAGAGAAACTAAATTGGAAGACTTGATTGCTACTACCTGTAGCAAGTGATGTTTTCCTTTTAATAAGCGAGCATCTGATGAGTGCCTAGAACTGAAGTAGAGATGACAAAGTCAGGATAAATCGAGGGTTTGTTCAGGAAGGCTATAGATCAGATGTTGTCCGAACTGTGCAAGCTCCTCGTGACAGAAGGCGGGCCCTTTCTGTGATCGCATACTAAACTACACAGGATCGACCGGAGACTGAAGATTAAGAGTAAAAAAGGTGCTTGAGAGCCTCTTTAGGAGGGAGGTTTCCCCGCCTTTCCAAAGATACTTTGCATGAATTTATGATTTGGTATAATTTCTATGTTCTGAATATTAGACCTAATTAAGAGACAGAACTGATGTAAAAATGTTGATAGAGACTTCTGAGATGAAGCCAAACCTCGTCTGTGTTAAATAGTTAAGATGCTCCACTGGATTCTTAAATAAAAGCAGTCAAGAACAGAAAGATGAACGGCCTATTGACGTTAGCGGGATTATGATCTAACAAGCTTAAAAATTCACAGGAGACAAAGTTGGGCATGTCAGAGACTGTACTGGTTTGAATAGACAATGTCCCCCAGAGGCTCATGTATTTGACCACTTGGTCTCCAGTTAGTGGTGCTCTTTGGGGAGATTATGGGACCTTTAGGAGCTGCAGCTGGAGGAAGTCTGTCACTGGGGATGGACTTTAAAAGTTGATGACCTTACTTTCAGTTTTCACCTTATGCTTCCTGTGTGCAGTTGCTATGTAATCTCTAAGCTCCCTGCTCTGGCCGCTGCCATGCCTCCCCTCCATGGTGGACTCTTACTCCTCCGGAACCGTGAGCCAGAATAAATGCTTCCTTAGCTGCTTCTGTCACGGTGTTTCGTCTCAGCAACAGGAACAGTAATTGATACAGCAACCAGAGAACATAAGGCTCAATATATAACTGTGATGTAGTCCTAGAAATATCTAAGTTCAAGAAGAACACAGATTTACAGAAGAAATAAACGGGCTGGCAAGATAGCTCTGCAGGCAAAGGCACTCGCCACTAAGTCTGATGACCTAGTTGGATGCCCAGGACCCACATGATGGGAGAGACCTGGTTAATATGCATGCACATGTGCGCATGCGCGCACACACACACACACACACACACACACACACACACACACACACGCACATTTAAGAAAGATTGATCTTCTACTTAGATGTTTCAAGAATAGGGAAATAGGACAGAGGAAAGGCTCAATGATTAGGGGCACAAGTTGCTCTTCTAGAGGACCAGGTTCGATCCTCAGTTTCCATTTTATAAAGTTCTACAGATTAGATGTGTTAAATTAATTCTGAGTTGATTTTCAAATCATGTGTTCATGGGTATAATCCATCACAAGTGGATAAGGAAGGGAATGCACTGGTTTTCATAACTGAAAGAAATGAGTTTAGTATGCTGTATTTTCCCATGACCGTCATAGTGAAGAGAAACTAAAAGGACACCATGCCCGTCTTCATAATGCCCTACTCATTTTTTAAGCAGTTGCTGCATCCCAGCCATGGTGACTGCTGCTAGACATGCTTTGTGTCCTGCCTTTGTTTTATATGCTTTAATCACATAGGCATTTTTAAACCCTGTGTTGCTTTCATGGTTTAAAATTCCAAGGCAGTATTAATGGTATTAATATAAGAATCAGTGTATAAAATTAAGATAAATAGAATTTGATTACTGTGGAATATCGTGTTGAGAGATTTTCTCGGGGGAGACGGAGTGCTTGAGAATAAACCCAGACCATCATGGATGTTAAACACACACTATCCGAGAACTGCTTCCCATTTCCCAAGAGAGCTCATGTGTGTTTAGGTGGTGAGGGCTGGGAGAGTGGGGATAAAATCCAGGATCTTTTACACATGCTAAGCAAGCATTCCACTGCTGAGCTATAGCCCCAGCCCTTATTTTCCTTTTTATTTATATATTAGGTGGGGTGCCACATATTCTTAAGACAATCAGAGGATAATTTGTGGGAGAATTTCCTCTACCCTCTGTATGGATTCTGGGTTTGACTCAGGCTGTCAGACTCAGCCACAAGCGCTTTTACCCATTGAGTCATCCACTGACCTACTTCTCATTTTGAAATAGAGTCTAAGTTTCCTAGACTGCTCTTAAACTTACTCTGTTGCCTAGATAGGCAATGAATGTGCAAAAGACATCCTCCTGCCTCAGTCTCCTATGTAGCTGGGATTACAGTCCTGTGCCACCAGGCCCAGCTTATGGGAAAGACATTAAATGGCATGCAGATTACATTAGATTCTCATCGAAAGGTTAAAATTCCTTTTAACATTAAATGTTTTTCCGAGGTTTAAAAATTAGATAAAAGTGAGCTTGGCCTGCCCTTTCTCTCCCATTCAACCTTTCCATGGTACCCAAGTCCTGCTCTCAAACTATAAAAACCACTAGTCAGGCCCAAGTGTTTAAAGAGTGGAAAACCATAGTGTAACTACTTCCAGTATCTTGTCAGGAACAGGGTAAGTTACCTCAAGGACAGGCACCTTGGTGGTACCCAAAGCTTACAGATGGCTCTACCAAAAGCATACTAACACAAACATGACCCCTCCTACTACCCGTTATTTCATCTTCCTTTGGTCTTCTGACTGATGTAATAAACATTAACAAGGGATCAGCTTCTTTTGAAAAAGCATAAAAATGCACGAATTCAGATTTACATTTGCAATACAATTCTAAGCTACTTGGGAATTCTTCCCTGCTACTCATGATAGTATAAAGATATTTATTACACTAAAATGTGATATTCAAGAGGAAATTTAAGAAGACCTCATTCTCACTGGGGAAACTCTTGTTTACTTACAGTCACTTATCACAAAGTTATTTACATATGTATTTTGAGCCCTATAAAATTTGCAGTGAATTTGATAACATTTCTGTCAAGTCATTTGGGAGAAATAAACTATCAGAAACAGGCAATATGAAAACAGAAGTTGGGCCAACAAGAGGGAAGGAAGAGAACACAGGGAAGAGATGAAGAAAGACATGTATGTGTGGAAATGCCCTAACAAAGCCCGTTGTCTTTTGTGCTAAGTTTAAAACTATTTTTCAAAAAGCAGTATCAGATGCCAGAGAATTTTTTAAAGGAGGCATAAAGAAACAACTAATCCATAAAATATTTGACATCTCAGTAAATAAACTACATGTGAAGAAAGACAATTCTGAGTCAAATTTCAGTCAGTAAATGTCACTGAAGATTGTGGACTTGGAAAATGCAGGCAGAGGGACTTTTCCTGACTAGTATTCAATAGAATGTCAGCCTTAAAAACAAGCATGATTGTTGTGCATTTGGAGGAGAGGGAGGATTTTGTTTGTGTAAATACTTCTGTGTTATAAAATACACTTCCTCCTCTTCTCCCAGAAAACTCAACCTTCCACAAAAAGACCATCCATCCTGTGCTTACAGAAGTTGTCCAGGCCCTGAAGGACAGCATAGGCTAGGAAAACATTACGATCAGGAATAGAATGAGAGCCTCTACTGCCATCATGGGGCAGTTGCAATTAAGCAGGAACTTCAGCAGACTGTCACCTGGATGGCCAATGACAAGTACTTTTGATGAAGACAGGAGAAACAGCTGAGCCTGGCGTGCACCAGGCCCTGGGCGCGGTCCCCAGTACCATAAAAATCAAAGATGAGAGTTGTTATTTTTTTAGTACCTGTAAAATATAAACATTTGCTTTCAAAAGAATTTTTTTCACCAACCTTCAAAACTTGGTATGCATTTTATACTTAAGTACATCATAACTCAACAACCAGCACAGTTTAAGCCCTGGTAGGTTAGATTAATGGCTATAGTACTAAGAGTGGAAATCTAGAAACCCCATCACATTTGAGTTTGATGTTTGAGGCAAAATCACTTCAGCGTTCCTGATCACTGGCTGGAAGTATTCTAAAGGCTATATCTATTGCTCATGGCTATAATTTCAGCCCTCAGAGGCACCAGCACAGAGTTGCTTCAAATTCTAAGCCAGTCTCACCAATGAAGCAAGTTTAGGCTAGCCAAGGTAACACAGCAATACTCTATCTTAGAAAGAAAAAAAATCAAATTTGTGTTCCAGTTATTTTATTCTTTCTCATTTGACTTGTGGTTTTTATTGGTTTAAAGAGAATCTGCTGCCCGTCAGTTACCTAGTTACAGATGGTTAATGTAGGAAACAGGATACTGAATATGTGATTGCTTTTATGGATTTAGATGTTTTTGTTTTATAAAGCTGGGAATCAAATCTAAGTCCTTGTACATGTTAGGCAATTGCTGAGCCACATTTCCTGCCCTGTATTGTTATTTCGTTAAAAAAAAAAAAAAAGATTGGTTATATGCTCTGCACATGAGTGCAGGTGCTTGTTGAAGCCAGAAGGGGGCATCTTCACCCTGGAGCTGGATTTATAGGCACTTGTGGGGTACCTGATTTAGGTGCTAGGAACCAAAGCACTGAACCATCTCTCCAGCTCCTGCACTTCGTTTTTAAAACAGGCCAGTTTCCCATCATTCCTCCAGGGTGACTTGTGAGATGTTGCTTTGCTTTTAATTTTCTGAGATTTGAAATATTTCAGTTCTTTGTGTCTTTTTATACTCAGATTATGCCATTGTTACCAAATGGAAACCTCTCCAAGTTAGCCCTGAATGCCTTCGCCAATATAGTAACAGTCTTCTATAGTTTCCTTCCTTCCTGACCTGGAGGGTTCTTGCAGCCTTTTTGTACTTGCCATCCAGACTTGGAGTTGGTCATTGCTTCAAGGAGCTTTGGCTCCTTTTGGCAGGAAATATATTCAGAGCGCTCAATCTGGGCACTGGGGCTATTTATTGCAGCCTCTTTGATTTTCCTTTTTAAGATAAGATACAACAAGAGTTCCTATCAGTAATTCCAATTCAGTCAAAGGATTGCAAAGTTTTTAAGTTAAAACCATTGGTTCTGTGCCCTAACTTTTCCCCCTTATCTCAAAACCTCAGTCCTGAACTAAGTGTGATATCTCATGCCTATAATCCCAGTACTTGGGAGGCTGGAACAGGACTGCTGTGAGTTTGAGGCAAACCTGAGCCACAGTGTGAGACTTTGTTTAAAACACCCAAATGCTTAGTCCCCAAGAGCTCCCCAGCACCAGCACACCTGTGTGTAGTAGTCTCCCTGGTCTGGGGGGGAAGGGGGCTTCAAGACTTCCTAGCATCCATTTGAAGCCACGTATAATGCCAAACCCAGTGTATACTGTTCTTCCTTATATTTGCACACCTGTAATGAGGCTGAACTTCTAAGTAAGGCACAGAAAAGTTTCATATGACATAGTATACACCTCTGGCCATGTATACAGCTGTCAGGAGGCCTCGTATAGAAATTTCAGGATATAAGTTCTTGCAGAATGTGCTAATCAAATCGTGGCATTTTTGTTCCATTTGGTTTACTCCAGTCTGGCAGAGGGAAGTCATCCTTCATCCTGTTTACTGAACTGGTTTCGAGTCTAAGGTATATGAGGATAAATTTCAAGTGTTTGTTTAACCAACAGATCAATCTTAGGACAGTTACAAAATAAAACAAAATATTCTTTTGGCACGTGTCAAAGCAAGTACTCGGTGAGCACTTGAATGAATAAATCAGTAATAAGACCATGACACCGGGCATCAAGTGGAGACAATGAACATCATCCTGAAAGAATAGTCTAGGGAGCTTTGTGTTCCTGCAAGCAAGGAATCAGGTAGTGTTACTGTGGAGGGTACACCAGGGGCACCTGGCCTTTGAGACCCCAGCGCCACTCAGCCCACTCAGCAAGGGGCTTTACCCAGTAGAGAAGTGAGTGGCGGAGTAGAGGCCTAGCCCTCCTCTGCAGTAGTGGTTGAAGCTGTGTAATGCCGTCACAAAGGAAGACAGAGTAAACAAGGGAAGTAAGTTGTCACACACGTTAAGAAAGCCCACACCAAGGCAGCCGAAGAGAAGCATGAGGAGTCAGCAGAGCACCTAGGAGCCTCAAGTCATCGGGGCTAAGGCAGCATCCAGTGATGTGGTGTGGGGTGAATGCTACAGGAGCTGCCTCTGCTGGCAGCTGCTCTTCTGTTTGCGCATCTACTTCTCTGCAAGAGATACTCAGTGTCCCTGCTTTCTGTCTTCAGGAAAAACCTTGATAATATCAAAGCTGAGTGTCACACAGATCTGTCACTGACAGGAACAGTGCACCTGTTCTAGGAGTCCTAGCAGAACTGGAGGAATGATTATTTTCTGTTTTATTTACTAATACAACTTTCACAAACCTTGTAAAATCTCAGTGAACATCCACAAGGAGCCGGTCTTCTGTGCTGTCATGGCGGCAGCGTGTGTCTCTAGCATGTGTCTTAGCTGTAAGCTTCTGGTAAGGGATAGACATGCTGACATCAGCTTTTGTAGCCCTAAATTGTGTATTTTTCCTTCAAATCACCTTCCCCTAGACAGCAGGTGCATTAATGGTTGTGCAACTTTGGGGAGTCCCTTTAGGGAATTTCCTGTTTTTCTTTTTACATTTCACACCCATTCCTTGCTCCCGCCGCTACCATCTGCTATCCTTTTTCTCCTGTTCAGCATTGGCTTCTTCACACCCCACTCCCACGCCCTCTTCCATTTCTCTCCGTCTGTCCAACAGCCCTCTACTTAGATTGCTCTGATGCGTGTACATGGATCTGGAGAACTTTTTGCTAGCAAGCAATTCACTCAGCTCAGAGGAGACACAGAGTGTGCCAAGCCTTGCACCCAGACCTCTGTGAACTTAGGATAGTAAGTCTGCTCTAGACAGCAGCGGTGCTGGTTTGAAAAGCAGTAACCAGACTCAAATGTGTCTGAAAACACGCAGAACCCTACATTTCTTTGCATGTGTTTAAGGTGTGTAGGGAAAAAAAATTATACCAGGTTAAGCTTAATTGCCCTGCTGTCTTTACAACCATAGAAGAAAATATACTCATCTTGAAATTAAACTACAAATTTAGGTGTAGTTCTTGAATGCTATTCTCTGAATGATGTACTGCCTGGCAATGACACTTCCTATTGGTGAATGCCATCCACAAAGCAATGTACTGCCTGGCAATGACACATCCATTGGTGAATGCCATCCACAAAGCAATGTACTGCCTGGCAATGACACTTCCTATTGGTGAATGCCATCCACAAAGCAATGTACTGCCTGGCAATGACACTTCCCATTTAAATTAGCGTTAAAATCCAGTCCTAAAGATGAGTAGATGCTCACAGCCTGAGGACTGCACATGGCCAAGGATAACTGTGATGTCTCCCAACACAGAGTTGGAAACTTTTAAAGCATCATGAGATGAGAGTCAGGTAACTTGACTATGTAGTTCTCAAACATAGCCTTTGTAGGTGATAGTGTTGCTTCAAAATGTCAAAAGGTTAGATGTGTGGTGGCATATTTTAAAAGCCCTATTAGAAAGCAGTAAAGTAACGCACTGATCAGCCTTAGCTATGTGAAATATTTCCATGGCATAACATTCTAAAACAGAATGTTGATAACATGTGCCATTAATATGCTAGCCACATCCTCTGCAGAAACTAAACTCTTCACTGCATAGCGTGAGGCCGAGTATCTAGTTTTGTATCTCAGCGCGCCATTATTTTATCACTGTACCTGTTTTCAGGTGCTCTTAAAACTAATGTAACTCATGCTCTGATCATTTTTTTGCTGTGCTGATTTTTGTCTCACGGTCTCCTTATGCAGTGGAGATTGGCCTCAAACTCAGCCCTCCTGCCATGGCCCTTCCTCCCACAATCTGGGGTTACGGCTTGCTTCACCACACCCAACTCTGAGCATTTTTAAAGGAAGCATGATTTTCCCCTCAAAATAATAACTGGTGTTTACCAGCTACTCAAAGTAAGAAGGTAGAACACAGAAGTACCACCAGAGCTCCCGTGCTACATAAGATACCCTGCACTCTTGGTGGAAGTGGGTTAACTACTCTGTAATCAGGTCTCTGCCTTCTGTGTCCCTCCGTCACTGGATAAACTCACTGTGTATCCAGAGAAGGGCTAAGGTGAAAGATTTGGGGTATAGACACTGGGGGTGCAGGTGCCATTTATATTGTACGTAAACACACTTCAGTTTTAAATGCTGGTGTCTGTTGTAGGACATAGAAGCCGCAGAGAAGTCTTTACAGGCCAGTCTTAAGCCACAGCCACAGCCTGCAGTGCGGTCTCTTGAGGTAAGACCCTGAGTTAACTATAACAGAAGTAACAACTGCATATTTCCTGCAAGCTAAACAAGGGCTACACAGCTGTTATTGCCTAGCTTTACTTTGTCAGTAAAATAAGCAGGGAGGGTCTGGTTAATATTTTTATATCCACAGTACAGTGCTTTATATATAGCTGGTAATTAAAGCATATCTTGAAAAAATTTAATCTGCATCCAGTTCTGTGTATATGTGAGTACATGCATGTGTGCAGCACATGTACATATGAAAGTTCACATGCATGATCACATGTGCATATGTGGAGGTCAGAAGACCACCTTCAGGAGCTGTTTCTCTCCTTCCATCATGTGGATTCTGGGGATCAAGCTCAGGTCATCAGACTCAGTGGCAAGTATGCTAACCTGCTAAGCCATCTAGTTCTCTAATGGAATAATTTTTTTAATATTTGAAATAGTTGTTCATGTACACAAATCTATCTATATTCCCCTACCCCCCCAACACATACTTTTTAAAATAATTTATAAGTCCAGTTAGAGCTGCCCTCATGTGCATGGATGTGAGGATTCACTGGGATAGGGACACACCCATCAGTTACCACATTCTCAACAAAGAATGAGTCTCCCTTTCCCAGCAACCATCTACTCCCAATGGAGACCATCTGCCTCATCCATGCCAAGACTTTGGCTGGCTTGATCTCGTGTGAGTAGCCACAGCAGCTGTGAGCTCATGACTGTGGTAGTCATGTCACTTGCAGAAGACAGCGTGTCACAGCCCTCACTCTTACCCTCTGACTTTTACATCCTTTCTAATGGAGCTGCCCTGCAGAGGTGGACAGTGTCGCTCCCAGAAGATGTGAGTTTTAAATAAAAATTGGATAGCTTCCTATGAGTTATTGCTCATGAAGCCTGATAGGTCTCCAAGACAACAAAGCCTATTGCTATTGCCATCACACTTGGTTACTGACCATAAATGCATGGTAAGGTTCTGTTGTTGAAGACACCATACACCATACACTTGGCTTCCAGACATAGAGAAGTGTTTAAAACCAACAGGAAACTTCCTCCCTGCTGGCTAGGCTTCACAGTGTCAGAAGGTGCTGTGTAGGCTGCTGGGAGAGAAGAGACATCAATGGTCTTACCTAGTGATGAACCTCACATGCCGCAATACCAACCTGCCAGGCAAGCTGTGCCTCTTGTTGCAAGAGTGAGACAGCTGTTTGGGGTAACTAGTTACTCTCTGATTGGGTTTGAGACCTGCTCCACAGGATGGGATTCTTGCCTAATATTGAAATCCTAGTTAAAAGTCCTTGACAGTGGAGGTCGTCGGCCCTAGAGTATTGTTATTTTACTAAATAGGCATGCTGTCAAATTCCCTCCCACATGTTTATGCATGGACTCATAGACCTCGGCTGCTGTCAGCCTTGGTCAGTGGGCAGCAGTCAGTGCAGATGCAGAACTGGTCTCAGTGCTGAGAATGAGAGACTCAGTGCTCATCCCTAACTGGATGTCAGCATTAGCCAAGGCTCAGGAACATAGGATGGAAATTTTATAAAGCATCCTGTCTTCTTTTCACACTGAAGCAGCTGTCTTGTTGAATATACTGGAGTCCTGAGGGACAGTGTGCCCAGCCAAGCAGTGCTTGCTGGAATGTAAGGAGACCCTTGCTTAGGCTGTGGCCAAATCCTTCCAGATGCTTATCACCAGTACACCTGGCGGGAGGCTGAGGCAGGAGACTGCTGCGAGTCTCCATTGTGATGGAGTTTACAAAGGAGGACTGAAGTGAAAGGAGGCAAATGTCTGTCCCCGTGCTTACCACGTAGTGCAGGTGGCTTTATTAGCTGTTTTCAGAAGCAGGCTGGGGAGATGGTTGGCAAAAGGGAGCTGCACTTGGTCTATGGATGTTTGTGCTGGGTGGGATTTCACTACATATAGAATAGTTTCATTTTCTACTTCTAATGAGCTTTCTCAGATGTCATTTTCCCTTTTGCCCAACTGGGTATAAGAATAGACTCAAAAGTAGAGGCTGAGAATCTGCCCCTCAATTTTCTGTGTCATTTAGGGTAACAAGAAAAAGCAATGATCAAATGCAGATACTCTGGCACAAAGTTGTGCACTGGGTATGTCCTCCTTTGTTGAATTCACCAATGCCTTATTTTAGCACATACAGGGCCCTGACAATAGTGGTTAATTCAGCCGTGAATGGCGCAGAAGCCCCCTGTCTCTGGCCTTGGATGGTATTCTGAGCTGCTCTGGCACAGCAGGATAACCTTTATCTTATGCATGTCAGGCTGTGTCTCAGGCCACATGTACAGATGTATAGATATTTAGAGTCTCTCACACCATCTTCCAACAGCATAGCCACTGTATGTGTTCCTAGCACTGTCTGACTCAGCACAGAATCAGCCCCAAAACTGATCATGTTGATCCAATAGAAATTGCCATCCTGTGTGCAAACCTTGGCCTCCTTGGCTGCTGTTCCCAGCTCATCAAAGTTCCTCCACACAGCGTAACAGCACTACTTGAATTTCTGCAGCCTGTAGACCATAATCAGACATAAACAGCATCTCTACTTGCAAGTCATCTCCACCCAAATGGGTGCACTATGGTAGTTCTTTTCTCAGCTAAAAGTCTGAAGAGCTGGAGAGATGACGCAGCAGGTAAGAGCATTTGCTGCAGAAGCATGAAGACCTAAGTTTGCACCCCAGCTCCCACCTAAAACTCATGCTTCTCACCCCAGAGCTGCGGGAGTGAGATGGAAGAGGATCACCACTGGGGGTTAGCTGACTGCCAGACCAGGTCCAGGCTCAGAGAGGCACTGTGTCAAAGGAACAAGGAGGCAGAGAATGACAGAGGCCTCCCAATATTCTTGTTTCCATGGGCATATGTGCATATACATGTGCACATGCACCACACATGTATACCATATTCATACACACACAACACAAGTTTAAGAAAAATGACAATATGTCATATCAAGTGTTTTTTTAAAGATAGGTAGGTACATAACATCCTACTCACCTGAGGAGCCAGCTTACCAGCTCCTTACATCAGTTCCATTCCTGTTCCTGGGTCCAGGGCACAGCATCTGTTAATTCTGAGGAAGTTGTTTGTGTATAATCTTCTGTGGTCATTTCCGTATGGATAGTCCAGGCTACAGAATCTAGACTAGAAAACAGGAATATTTAATAACAGGTGCCGCAAATGGCAGCACTGTTAATAATCACACAGCTGGCCACAAGAGGGCGTGCAAAATCACAATAACATTGAAAACCTTTCTGCCGAGAAATTTGAAAATTAACACTAGTAAGTATCCAGTTCCCCCCCACCTAAAGTTAGCATAAAATGTTCAGTAGAGGAAATGTACATATATGTGCGTGAGATTGTACATGTGCGCGCACACACATATACACACTGAAGATAATTACGAAGAGCTGAATTCCACTGCTTGCTATGCTTTCTTACTTTATTTTTTTGTGTGTGTGTTTTGTTTATTTTTATTTTCCAGACTCGTTACTGGGCATCAGTAGAAGAACATGTCCCCAAATGGGAACAGTTCCTCTTGGGAAGAGCCCCATACCCTATTGGTGGTGAAAATCAAAATGAGGCAGGAAACACCATTCAAAATGAGGCACAGCGATAACTTCTTGTGCAACTCAGAAAACTAAAACAAAATCAAAACCAACTACGTGACAAAACTATGTAAGTCCTGGCAGGAACCTTAGGGAATACGTGTGCTTTGTTTTGTTTCAGCGCAATGTTAGTCTGAGACCCCACGGAAAAGTCTCAGGTTGGACTGTCACAAGGCCGTAGATTTACCAATAAAAGTGTTAAATACTCACACTAAGACAGAATATTTGTTAAGGATGGTATTGAGTCAGTGTCGTGTGTGTTTAAAGCATTCCATCTCATTATACCCTGGTGCGGTTGTCTTCCCTTATTCCCTCTGGGGAAGCAGAAGCAAGGTGCTGACTTGTGTCGTGATAAAAGTCACCTTGTTTAGCTGCTCTTGTCCAAGACTCGTTGTCAGAAAGTGGATCCTCAGGACTGGGTGCCTCAGACAGACTTCTCTGTGAGAAGTGGAAGTGACCACTGAATTCTGGCGGGCTTGAGGACTGCCAACCTTGTAAAAACAAACAGCCTCTCCCTCGGTTCTCTTTCAACTTGTCCAGCCCCCCTCTTCTTTCTGTTAACTTTCTCTCTAAAGCTTAAAAGTCAATAAAGAAATAAACTCAGAAAGCTGTGGGTCACAGCCCCCAGCAGAACAGCTCCGAGGCTCTTCGGTTCACCACTACTTGCTGAGCACTGGACAAGGAAACAAGGCTTGGTACTCTAACTGTGGAGGCAGATTCTGGGGAGTCTACCTGCACCGTATTGCAGTGAACTGTTCTGAATTGCAAACTTGTGGTTTTGTTGTGGTGTTTAAAAGATTCTTCTTCCTTGTATTTTGTGTTGCTTGTAAGACCAAGTTTCACACTATAACCCATGCTGGTCTTGAAGTCACAGCAATCCTCCTGCTTCAGCTTCTAAGCTCTGGGATTACAGGTCTGAGCCCCCACACCCATGTCTTTTGTATTTTTAAAAGAAGACACAGGTAAATTAAAACTCAGACAAGCCCCACATCAACAAAAAGCCAGTGATGCATCTGCCGTGCAACACGTCCCTGTTCACTGCCATCTTGGAAATGTCCTGTTGAGTGGGTGTTGGTGTGGGTAACAATAACATTGTTTTCATAATATGTGCTGGCAGATTAGTGCACGTCTCGGCAGTGTGAACAGTTGTAATTAAGGAATAAGCAGCACAGGGTGTCTGTCCGCTGACAATTTCATCTATAGTGTCACAATACAAAATGTCACAAAATATTAGAGCTGTTACATAGCTAGAAAAAGTACCAGCTTAAAGCTGAAGGCATCTTTAAGCGAGGAGATGGAGGAGGAGGAAAGAGGAAGGCTGAGTTAGCGGCCAGACAATTTTATACGTTCTCAAGACTGTCATGAAAACAAATTGATAATTTTTCTGTTACATTGGGAGCAGTTTGGGCTCCAGCCATCCAGTTGATTTAGCAGCAAAATGCAGGTTTTTTAGCAGCTCCAAACTGGTAAACAGATTTAGATGCAGGAGGGAGCAGGAGGAAGGTTTTTTTTTTACCATTCAGTCTCCCAGCATATGCACATAAGAAGGTGAATGAAGCAACGTGAAACTTATTTCTCTTCAGTCAAATGAAAAAAAGGCTAAACATTTGTTAGCTAGTAAAATATTGTGTCAAGTAAGTAGGAACATTCCAAAATTAAAACAGTGGTTGATATGTTACCGTCCTCAAATATTTGAGCGCATACTTCCTCTGAGAGCTGTAAATTTAATCACCAGTAGGTTGAATTAAATACAAAATGAGTGGCGGCCTCGCCAGAAGGGCTCTGTTTTCTTTCTCCTGCACTGACTGACTGGCCAGTTTGGTTTGCGTGTTTTTTTAAAGATAATCTAAAAAAAAAAAAACAAAAAAAAAACACAAAAAAAACCTGAAGAGAAGGTGTTTAAAAGCTGCAGCTGAACCATCTCCCCATTTTGGCTAATATTTCACAAATCCCCACAGACGACTTTATTCCTGGCCCCTGAAGAGCCACCCACCCGACCCCGCCTTGGAGACAGTAGCAGATAGCACCACATGGTGTCTGTTTAAAAAAAAAATCCCACAGGCTCTGGATATCCTTCCTATTCAAGGGCTTTATATTTCTCACAGCAAATTAGCCTAACACAGGAATTTCCCAATATCACTTAAAGGGATGCTACAAAGTTTTTCTACAGCTAAGACCTGTGAGAAGGAAAGAGGAGATGTCTACTCATACCTTCCTCCCCCAGAGCAATGGCTTCTAGATTTTTATTATCTTTAATTATGTGTATGTGGGAGGGGGGGTGCCTGTGTGCAGTTGTCAAGTAGGTCAGAGGCTTTGGACTCCCCTTCCCTAACCCTTGGAGCTGCCCAAAGTGAGTGCTGGGAATCAAACGCTGGTCCTTTGCAAATACAGCAGGCCCTCTGAACTGCTGAGCCATGGCTCAGTCAACCAAATCAATATCTTAATCAGAATAGAATTTTTTGTTTTTTGTTGTTGGTTTGTTTGTTTGTGTTTTAGGATAATAGTGTTTGAAGAGAAACTGTTGGTTTATTATTTTTTTTAAAGATCAGAGATTCTCCCCACCCCCACCCTCCACCAAAAGCCTTTCTAAGCTTGTTTTAAGCATAAATATTCAAAGCTCAGTTTCTGCTGGAACATTTCTGGTTATGAAATTGTCAAACTATAAAATGCTAAAATCAGAAGGAACTGTAGTTTTCCTCATACTTAAGAAATGGGGTTGGAGAGATGGCTCAGCAGTTAAGAGCACTTGTTGGTCTTGCAGAGGACCTGGTTTTGGTTCCCAGCACCCACAGAGTGGCTCACTACTCTCCATGACTCCAGGTTCAGAGAATGCAATGCCCTCTCTGAGCTTCATAGGCACAGGCCATGAATATGGATGTGCACATGCATGTGTGCAGGCAAAACATCCATACACAAAAATAAAACAAATCTGAAAGGAAACTCGTGAATTATAAAGACTAAGGGAACACCTGCTCTGAGGTAGGCATCTGGTCCTCTGTAAAGGCAGAGTCCTGTGGACACAGTCCTGCCTCTGCCACGGGGCCGGGTATTTTAGCTTCTCTGCTTACGAAGAAACTTAACCTGGTTTCCAATCTTGGCCTCTGCCTCGTTCTTCTGACCTGTTAGGATAAATAAAGTGAGCATGGGGGCATATTTATGTTTGAATAAAATTTAAACTTCTATTTCATCACTTCTTGTGTGACTGGAGCTGTGTGTGTATAAAGTTACCAACTTCAGAAGTAAGGACCAGACTTGGAAATCTGTGTGACACACATTCCGATACATAGAACTTAACATAGAAGGCCATGAAGCTGGCTTCTTTACAAAACAGATTTCTTCACTTTCCTTCCCTGCTATATTAATTTACTCCAAGCCAATTGATATCATTTTGTCTATTTAAAGAAGCCTCTTACTTAAAACAAAACCAAGTTTTCAGCTCACCCTACCAATTTCTCCTACTTTTCAAGAACTGCCCAAATAGTTTTTAAACATTTTTCAGCAATCACCTGTATTGTATTTCTCCTTTCATTGTGGTCTTAAGGTAGATTTCAGAGTTGCAGATGAAATCTACCCCTCAGAGTACATACTAGCCAGGTGGTGAGTGCCACCAAGAGTAGAAGAGACTGAGGAAACAGAAGAGGAGAGATGCTTTTTGAGAAAGCTTCAGGCTGGAATGAGAGGGCTCCCCCCATCCCTCTGTGTGGTGTTTGTTTCCTTATAGTTTAGAAGTTAATTTGTCTACATAGGAAATTTAATTCCTCATTGCTAATAAAGAGTTTTTTGAGACAAACATGGAGACGTGTCAACCTTTGGCAATTCAGAAGAGAATTGATGTGGGGATTTGACAGCTGTCTTTGTGAGCACCCTCTCTAATGGAACTGAGATTATATCCTCACCAAAACCCAAGAAAAGGAAACCAGCTTCCACAAAACCAGAGGCTAAGAATATTTCCGGACGTCATCTAACCATAGAGTTGAGTTTCCTGCTTCCTCTTAAGTTACAGTGATGAGAGGCTCTTGCACTTCTGGAGACTCAGATTCGTCTATCAGACAAAGGCAGAGAATGGGAGTCTGTGAGAGTATTAATAGCAGTAGCTTAACTGCAGTGAAAACGGTGGTGCTGGGAGAAAACCCTAAAATACGCTTATCTTAGGAAGCAGAGTCAGCACTCCAGTCTTCTGGATAGTGATCATTTAACCAGGTTCAACGTGGCTTTCATTGTTTCTCCTTTAGTCTTGGTTTCCAATGCAGGAAAAATTTCGATATTTTACACAACACAATCTTACAAAAAATACGGCAAATGGGAAATTAAAAAAGGATTCCATTTATGTCTTTTGTTTAGCATATCTCTATTTTATCTCATCTTCCAATACCATGTAGTTATTTTTCATACCTGATTCCAGATATGTTAAAAATCTATAACGTATTTTGTACTAGACTACTCTATCATGGGGAAACAAACACAAAGATGCTAAAAGAAGCCAGACCCTGAGCCCTTTGAAATGCTACTTCATATTTGTAACAACCAGATACACACAAGCAAGGTTCACGCCTTTGAGTTAAGGACAGGCAGTTATTTCCCAATAAGGTTTCAGTGGATAATGGACCACATCCATGATGGCAGTTCTTACACATCTCACGTTTACTACTCCTCATTGCCTCATTTGCTCATGGACCGTATTATTCCCATTGTTCAGCATGGGATTTGTTCATCATGGCCATAGGCTACCCTACACATGTACCATATAGCCTAGAGGGTAGGAGGCTAAACCACGATCCTCACACAGCTAAATAGTCTAACACAGCACCATCATAGAGCATGTGTGGCTGTTTAAGCAATCCTACTTTTGAAAGACTGGTGTTGGAGATATGCCTGAAAACTCCTTTAAAAAGTCCCAGATCTGGCACCAACAGCTCCTTGGTGAATTGAGTTAGAGCCACAGCATCCGGAAGAACTTTCTGCAATGCTGAGGATGCCAAACTCACCTCTGTCCAGTATCCTGGCACCTGCTCATGCATGGAGCGTGGATCCTGAACACTGGAAATAAGTCTCATGCATTTGACTTTCAAATATTATTTTAGAATTCTTAGTGCAAATTAGGTACATTTTCAACCTTTTTTTTTTTTTTGACAGGGTTTCTCTATGTAACCGCCCTGCCTGTCCTGGAACTCACTCTGTAGACCAGGCTGGGCTCAAACTCACAGAGATCTGCTTGCCTCTGCCTCCTGAGTTCTTGGATTAAAGACGTGCACCACCACCGCCCAGCCTGAACTAAATCTTATGAAGCCACTACTAATGAAAAATTGGCTACTAATGAAAAGATGAAAATCTGCTGCAAGTGTAAAATACTAGATTTCAAAAGCTGTGTAAGCATGATAATATGCTGGCTAACTTTTTATTGATTGCTTATTGAAATATTTCTAATGGAACAGATTACCAAGATAATTTTACCTTTAAAAAGCTTTTTAGCAAGTATCTACCGAAAAATTCCGGTTTTTCCTGTGACTCATGTATCTCACTGAACACCATTAAACTAGACATTTCCTAAACGCTTTTGTAACTCTGAGTCTATAACTTTGTCATGATTTAACCACTTTATTATGTAATTACAAAGCCAATAGTTGATATGTTTGGAGGGAGAAACTGGATAAATATTTGATATTTTCAAACTTCACTCCCAAAGAATGAAAATGAAAAGTTGCAAGTAGCTAATGGGTAGTGGTCTTATTTTTGGTATTTTATTTTTGTTTGGTTTGGTTTTTGAGAAGAAGGATCTCATGTATTTCAGGCTGGCTTCCAACTTGCTAGGTAGCCAAGGATGGCCTTGAACTTCCTATTCTCCATGGAGCATATCCAGAGTGTTGGGACTGCAGGCATGCACCACAACCCTGGTTCATGTGGTGCTAACGATCAAGCCTAGAGCTTTGTGTACCTAGGCAGGCTCTCTACAGAGTGATGTCCCCAGCCCCAGCCCATTGAGTCGTAGGTGATTCTGGGAAGCTCAATGCCTAGATGGTGTCAGGCATTGGACAAATAAACAGAAGATTTGCAATTCAAGCAGACTCTTGTTTTAAGACGGAGTCTTACTGTGTAACTTTAGATGTCCTAGAACATGTGACCATCCTCCTGCTTCTGCCTCTCCTGTGCTAAGAAAACAAGCATGTAGTACCATGCCCCTCATGATGTTTGATAAGAACGTTTATTAAAGATGACACAACAGGGGGCTGCAGCCATATAAAATAATTAGGTGTTTGTCTCATACACACAAGATAAAAAAGAAGCTGGGTAGTAAAATCATAGGTTTGCTTTTTCTCAATGAACCTTGGAAACCTCTGAGTGTAATGGTAATGTTGGCTGGCAGCGAGACATCTTCCACAGCAAATGTACACTGTGGGTTTTAGCTTTTTTGCTGTTGTTTTCTGTGATACTGGAGATTAAACCTAGGGCCTCACACATGCTAGGCAAGTGCTCTACAGCTGAGTCCTAGATAAAATCATCAGATTATAGATGGCGATATGGAAGCAGTGTGACGTTAAGTGACTGTGGAAGTCACACCGGTGATTCCCTTTTTATACCCGGGAACTCAAGGTTCTTCCTTTTCCTCTTGTCCTGCTCGCACCACCACAGCAGCAGGTGCTCCAGAGCAAACAGAAGCACTTACCACTTAAAACAGGTTGAAAAGAAACACGGCTTTCACAAAGACCTTCATATCAACCAGTGAGAAGAATCATTACCTCCCTCTCCCCCATGGGTAGGAATGATAAGTGTGGATGGTGTATGCATGTGAGGGTACAGGTGTGTAGATAGTTGATGCGGGATGTCCTGTATCTGTGTTGCTTTTATTGGTTGATGAATAAAGTTGTTTGGGCCAATGGCTTAGCAAAGTAAAGTCAGGTGGGAAATCAGAACAGAGATATATAGAGAGAGTAGATGGAGTCAGAGAGACACCATGTAGCTGCTGAAGGAGAAGGACCCAAAACCTTTCTGGTAAGCCACAGCCTAGTGGCAATACACAGATTAAGAGAAATGGGTAATTCAAGATGTAAGAGCTAGTTAGAAATTATGCCTGACTCACTGGCCGAACAGTGTTGTTGTAATTAATATAGTTTCTGTGTGGTTATTTTGGGTCTGGGTGGCCAAGAAATGAATGAGCAGCCTCTGCTTAAAAATGGTGTACCAGCATGGGTCAACTACATCCATATAAAAGCTGAGAGAGCTTGGGATGGAATTCTAGACACAAAAGAACAGAGTTAAGCACAGCTACTTGGTAGCTACACTTTTCAGATAGGTTCTGTTTGTGGGCCACAAGAAGAAGCACAGTTCCTTTAGGAAACAGTGGCTTCCTGGTTTGTGGTGGCAGCACGAACTCTGGCTCTTTTGGGAGGTTTGTCAGCAGTGTGCTACTAATGGCTTAATGGTGACACAGAGCCACTGTGTCCCTGCAGTTGGGATGGTGAGCATAGCTCACAGAGATGGTAACATTCCTCCTCCATGCTGAACTGGGTGGGGCGGACAGGCAGGGCCGTGGAGTTGGTCCTGGCCATGCCTGCTTAGCATTAAAAAAAAAGTGCTCCTGATCAGAAAGTGATTACAGATACACAATAAAGACAAATTCAGATAAAAAAAAAAAAAGACCTAAATGGGTCACAGTGTTGGATAAATGTACATAGGCTTGCAAGAGAGAAGAAAAAGAGTATAGACACTTATTTAAAAAGTTTAAAAAAAATAAAACAAAGTCTTTGAAGCAACATTAAGAATAATATAAAACAGTACACAGTCATGAATTAAAGGAGTAAAAATAATAAGTCACATAAAGATGAAAAATATAGAGTCTGGATTATGCATATTATTGTTTTCTTTGAATTTTTTGACTGTATGAGACATTTGATTCTGGAGGCTGCATTTGAGCCAAAGGATATGTTGCTTTGGAAAAGAAGTTCTGCTTTTGTTTCCACAGATGATGAGAACCTGTGAATTCCTTCCTGGCTAATGTGGTTTGGTAGAAAAAGACTACCCCAAAAGGTCTCTGTGAATCCTAAAAATACTTTGCCCAACAAACTGAAGGAAGTAGTTTGGAGAAAACAATGCCCAAATTGCCAAAATGATTGTTTATGAATGTGTATTTTCATTTAAAGGGCATTGATTATAAATGACTAATGATCACAGTCAATTTCTAAAATAAATAAATGAATAAATAATAAAAAAGGGGGATGTGATATACAAATGAATACTTTACATTGGTATGGATCTTGTTTATTGATACAAATTTAATGTTGATTTTGTTATACTGTTTATATATGTTTCTACCCTTATTTAAGGTATTATGTTTGTACAGATCATTTAAAAATATAATGTATAATTTAAAATGATGAATTAATAGATAGTCATCTATAATAGTCAAACTTGTAGGCATGTTAGGTTTTCTAGATGTACAGAGATGTATTTCAGATGGATAGGCATTCTTCAAACCTTTTAAAGACCTACAAAATATGGCATTTAAATGTTTTAAGAACTTAGACTTTTCTCAACAGTGAAATGTGTCTGCTTCTGGCAGCAATAATTACTTCAGAGAAGTTGATAGACATTGAAGAAACTCTTTATGTAATTTGCCATCAATTTGACAAGGATAGCCATTTGGGTAAGAAACTGTTCTTGCCTGGACTGCTTGATGGTATGCTGCATGGGCTGACATGCAGAACCCACAGAAAAGTGACTGCTGAACATTCCAAAAGATGAAATGGCCTTTCAGGGTTCCTACTTCACAGAAGAAAGCACCAGACGTTCTTCAGGACACAGAAGAAAGTGACTGACAAACTGACAAGACAGGAAAAACATCCTTTCACATTTCCTGCTTCATGGAAAAAGTCTGCTAGATACTATGGTCCTATAGGCTAAAGATGGATACCCCAACAGTCAGAAGAACAATGGGTGACTATTTAGGCAGCAAGATGTCTTTGTCAATTCTAGAACTTTGGAAGTTGCTTACAATGCACTTCCTGTTTACTTAGGTAATATTATATCCTTCTGAGGTCTTTGAAGAATTCAAGACAGATAGTTATAGTTATGATAAAAGATAAATTAGATACAAAATTTTAGACTCACAAAGATAAAATATATGATAGTATATTTTCTTTAATTTTGCTAGATACAAATAGACAAAATATTGTAACTGTAAATCTTGCTTGAACCTGTTTTGTTATATGTAATTTTACTTTGTTAAAGTTAAAACCTTCTTTTTTTAATTAGACAGAAAAGGGGAGATGATGTGGGATGTCCTGTATATGTGTTGCTTTTATTTGTTGATGAATACAACTACTTGGGCCAATGGCTTAGCAGAGTAAAGCCAGGCAGGAAATCAGAACAGAGAGATAGAGAGTAGATGGATTCAAAGAGATGCCATGTAGCTGATGAAGGAAAAGAACCCACAACCTTTCTGGTAAGCCACAGCCTCGTGGAAATGCACAGATGAATAGAAATGGGTTAATTCAAGATGTAAGAGCTAGCTAAAAATATGCCTGAGTCATTGGCCAAATAGTGTTGGTGTAGGAGGTTTTTCTGTATTTGTGTTGCTTTCATTGGTGAATAAAGAAAACTGCCTTGGCCTTTTGATAGGGCAGAAATCAGGTAGGCAGAGTAGACAGAACCAAATGCTGGGAAGAAGGTAGTGTGGCAAATGCCATGAAACTCCTGTCTGAGACTGACGCTGGTTAGGAATCTTTCCCGGTAAGCCACGACCTCGTGGTGCTATACAGATTATTAAAAATGGGTTAAAGATGTAAGAGTTAGCCAATGAGAGGCTGAAACTAATGAGCCAGGCAGTAATTTAATTAATATAATTTCTGTGTGGTTATTTCGGGGCTTAAGCTAGCTGGGCGGTGGGACAGGCCCACTCACCCCTTACTACATAGTGTTGTAATTAATATAGTTTCTGTGTGATTATTTGGGTCTGGGCAGCCAGGGAATGAAAGAGCAGCCTCTGTCTACAGATGGTGCATGCATGTGAGTGTCCAGGTGTGTAGCTGGTGCATGCCTGTGAGTATCCAGGTATGTAGATGGTGCATGCATGTGAGTGTCCAGGTGTGTAGATGGTGCATGCATATGAGTGTATAGGAATCAGTGTCTTCCTCTGTCACTGCCTTACTGCCTTGAGACAGGGTCTCTCAGTGAATCAGAGATCTGCTGTTTTGGTTGACCTGCCCCCACTGTTGAGGTCATGGTCATGCATGCTTTTCACATGAGTGCTGGGGATTTAAATCAGGCCCTCATGCCCACAGAATAAGTGCTCTTACCCACTGAGTCATTTCTTCAACCCCAGCTGTTGGATTTAGTTTTGGTGGTGGTGGTGGTAGTTTGTTTTGTTTTTCCCCCTTTAACAAACACACCAAGTCCTTAGAGTGCCCTGACGGAAGGCAGCAACTGTTGATGTGATGTCATGAGAAATGGTGCAAAATTTTTGCATTAATGGGGTGAATGATTACTCATCTAATAGGCCTTATGTGCTTCTTCACATGCTTGTCAAACTCGGAAACTCTATACCACAACCTTTAACATGACTGAAAATTCAATTAAACAAATAATGAATATTTAGATCTAGAATGAACTGGAATTATGACTGGAGATAAACAAAACACTTACCTCACATGGGCAGAGCCATCTATATACACAAATAAAGCATACTATCAAAATAACCACCAGCCCCCAAATTCGAATCAAAAAGCCAGTGCACACCTTAATCCTAGCACTTGAAAGGCTGAAGCAGGAGGATCAGAAATTATGTCATCTGGGCTACATAGTAAGATTATCTCGCACTTGTATTTGGGAGGGAGGGAGTAAGGGAGGGAGGGAGTAAGGGAGGGAGGGGTGGAGGGAAGGAGGGAGTAAGGGAGGGAGGGGTGGAGGGAGGGATGGAGGAAGGAAGGAAGGAAGGAAGGAAGGAAGGAAGGAAGGAAGGAAGGAAGGAAGGAAGGAAGGAAGGCCAGCAAGAGTCCCAAATTGACCTGGGAAAGCTGAGTTTCCCAAATCAACCTGAGTGGGTGGGGAAGTAAGGAAGCTCAGAAAGAAAAGAGGAAAATCCTGCAGGCAACCTCTGTGAAATGGAAGAGTGAGAAGCAGCCAAGAGACTTCCCCTTTCAACCCTGACACCCCCCCTTAAGAAATGGGGTCTCGACTTCACCTCTTTCTGTCTTCGCTGACGTGCTCCAATGGTGGCCACCAAAATGCGGTCTTACTGATTACAGTGTCCATCCTAATTACTCATTTCCTCAATCCCTCAGCAGCGTTTACACAGTCCCTCCCGTGGTTGAGAGGCTTTCTCACTGGCTTCTAGAACCTGGACAATTCCTCAGCCTAGTGCGTCCCAGCGTGTCACAGTTCAGCTTTTGACCCTATTCCCGTCTATCTGGTTCCTTCAGTAATGCCACCTAGCAGTGTTCACCTAGTTACCTCGCCAGAATCGTCTGCCTTCTCATTTTCCCTCTGAGCTCAGTGTCTGCTTTACTCATAGTAACCTAGTCTCCAAGTTAACCCTGCCAAGTCAGAGCTCAACTCACCACCCCTTAATCCGGTCTCCCCTAGTCTTCTCTAACAACTGAAGTAGACATTCTGGAATTTCCCTGAAATCCCCCCCCCCCCCGCTGGTTTTCCGCCACTCTGCTCCTTGACCTCTGAGCCCCAGCCCCAGCTGCTTTCTTCCCAGGCTCCCTCCTCCCTCCTTATCTGGGCACCATTGTGAGTGCTAATTCTCTTGCTGGGGAGGCTCTTCCCTTTGATACTTCATGCAGGCCTCTTCTATTTAGGGCAGGCCTCCCTTCAAATCTCACCTGTCAGTGAGGTCTTCCCTGATGGCCTCCTCCAAAGTAAAGCACCCCACCCCTAAACCCTAGAGTGCTATTATCTTCCCGGCAATGCGTTCATAATGCATGGCATTCTGGTGTGCGCCCATTTATACTACATTGTCTGTTTCTCCCTTTGAATCTTAAGCTCCAGGGAAGGGAAGATTCCATTGTATGACCGCCACCCTGACCCCTTCCCTGTCTAGCATAGTGGGGGCACTCACTACTATATTTTCGATAAACTACACAGAAAAAAAAAACATGAAAAAAATACCAGAGAGTCAGAAGGAGCGAGAAGCAAGAAGCCACAGCGGTCTTCCAGCACCAAGTAAGAAGCAGGTAAGCTGGGCCCAAAATAGGACGCAGCAGAAGCTGGCAGCTGGCTCCATCAGCAAAGTGCTTGCTGGGCAGCTGCTGAGGGGCTGTGTTTGATTCCCACCAGGAAATAGAAATTCAGGAGTAGCGGTGTTAGCACTGGCTAAGAAGGGACAGGTGGCTGGCTCTCTGGACTTGCTGGCTACTCAGCATAGACTACCTGACAAGTTCAAAGCCAGCGAGAGCCCTATCTGAAAAGAGGACAGCTCTTGAAGAATGACGCCAAGTTTGTCTTCTGGCCTGCATGTGCACACCCATATGGGTTCATGTACCCCATCCCCCCCACCCCCCGCACAGAAGATACCACAGTAGCCAAGCAAGATGAGAAAGGGCGCTAAATCTTAGAGACATCCAGGAAAATGCAAATGATCTCCAGATACCATTTTCCCTATCGTATTAAGAAAGATGAACAAAGTGTATTATCAAGCATTACTAAGTAAAAAGGGAAATGTCCTTTTGTGTACTCCCAGGACAACTACAAGTAGGTAGAGCCCCTTTGAAGGATAACTGTCACACAGTGGTTCCCAGGCACTGGCAGTTCTGTTTTCCACAGTTTCACTGGACAACAGCCAAGAACCATTACGTGAAAAAAGCCCTAGAACATTGGTTCTCAACCTTGGGTCACGATGCGTTTGGAACTGAACAACCCTTTCATGGGCGTCGCCTAAGACCATGAAAAACACAGATATTTACATTACAATTCATAACAGTAGCAAAATTTCAGTTATGAAGTAGCAACAAAAATAAATTTATGGTTGGGGTCCCCACAACATGAGGAACTGTATTAAAGGGTCGCAGAGTTAGGAAGGTTGAGAACCACTGCCCTAGAAACAATTCATAGTTTTAATGATGTGCTATTTGAAGAGAATATTGAAGTCTCATATCACCTTATTCCATCCTACCTGAGATGTCAATCATCCCCAAGCCCAGAATATTCATAATCGTGTGTACTACCTGGGAGCCCACTTGGCTGTCAGATTGATTGACATGTTCTTGTAGTATGGTATGCATGTATTCCTTACAGAGTAGCCAGACATGATCAGTACGCCTATGCCATTTACCTCACGGCAGCTCCTGTGCCTAGTTCAGCATTTCACTGCATCACAAGGGGGAATGCGGTGCAACCTCATTTCACATCTTATACAACCTCTGTATATCCCGCTGTGCTTTACTTTATCATTAAACTTTGTTGTCAGCCTTATTTTGTCTAATTTATGAATCAAACTTTATTATAGGTAATGTATATATGAGAAGAAACATGTTTGTATATATATCTACATATACATATATTATTATTTTATATATTCAATTTTGTCAGCTTATTTTGCCTAGTTTATGAATTAAGTTTTATTATATATGAGAAGAAACAATATATAGCTTAGCAATATGTACAGTTTCAGGCATCCTCTGGCAGAATGTGCACCTGCAGATAAGAAGAGATTGCGCTGTCTACAAAACCCAGGAGGTACCTTCGCTGTGACCCAATATTGCTGTTTATCCTAAAGAAATTTAACAGCCAATTGGCTGGGCAGATATGAGAATGCGTACAGAGCTCACTTGATAATACTTAAGAAATATGAACTTGGAAATTCCCAGTAGAAAGAACGGGTAAAGACTTCATTTAGCCACACAATGAGATGCTTGTCTAATACTTGAAAGTTATGAAGCACATATACGTGTGATAATATGTGCACCTCTCCAAGACACACTTCTCAGTGACAAAAGCAATCTGTAGATTTCATAAGTCATTTCTATAATGAGGTGTGTGTGTGTGTGTGTGTGTGTGTGTGTGTGTGTGTGTGTAAACAACCCGCAGGAGTTGGCTCTCTCCTTCCCCCATGCAGGCTATGGGAATCAAACTCCGATTGTCAGGCATGCAGCAAGCACTCTGACTCCATGAGTCATCTCTCCATCCCTTTATCTTCGTTTTTCTTTTGTGACAGGACCTCTTGTAACCAGGGCTGACCTCACCGAGGATCGTCCTGAACTCCGGACTCTCCTACCTCCACTTCCGAAATGCTCCCACACTCGGCTCCCGTTGTTAACTTCCTCATATATGGATGCGTTCAGTCAGTCATCTCTTTCATACGCCAAATGTTTTAGTTCGATAAGTGTTATACGCAGAGGCTATGCTAAGCAAAACAGGTTCCCACCGTGATAGAACCTAAGATGTTGGCAGAGGACCATACTCCATGGATTGCTATGTTGGAGGATCATGAAAGTGAAGCAGGCTGTGCTGCCCTTGGTGGCTTGGAGCGCAGTGGAGGAACAGAACTAGGGAGGTCAAAGATACTTTCACTAAGAAAGAGTGGATTGGAACCTGCAGTGTGGTGGCTCACACCTACAACCCTCACCGTTGGTAAGCTGAGGTAGAAGGATAACCCCGCGTTCTGGGTCAGCCTGGGGTACAAGGTGAAATCCTATCTCCAAAAAAAGTGAGGAGAGAAAAGATTGAATTTAAAAGAAGAAAAGGAAAGGCCAGGACAATTGGCAGTGGAGGGGGAGTGCTGTTGGCAAATGGAAGAACAAATACAGAAAGCTTGAGCCTGGAAAGGTACAACACCAAGTTTTCTTTTCTTTCCTTTTTTTGAGAGCTTGTGAACCTTTATTCCCTCTACTGGAAATTCTAAGGCTCAGCAGAATCAGTTAAAAATAAATAAATAAATTTCCTTTTTTTACTGAAAATAGATTCTTTTCTCATACAATTATCCTGATTAGTTCCCCGCCCTCTACTCCTCCCAGTTCCTCCCCTCTCTCCTCCCATCTGGATCGACTCCCTTTCTGTCTCTCATTAGAAAACAATAGGCTTCTCAGAGATAACAACCAACCATGACAAAATATAAGGAGATAAGACCACAAAAGGAAAACAGCCCCAGAGAAGGCACAAGAATCAGAGACCCACTCTTCAGCACACTCATGAGTCCCATCAAATACTAAACCGAAAGCTATAGTACATATGCAGAGGACCTGGTACCCTCCCATGCCAGTCATGGCTGGCTGCTTCAGTGTCTGTGAGTTCATGTTAGCTTTCTTTCCTCAGTTGACTCAGAGAGACTTGTTCTCCTGGTGTCTTTCATCCTCTCTGGTTCTCACACTCTTTCCCCCCTCCTCTTTTGCAGGGTCCTCTGAGCTTTGAGGGGAGGGATTTGATGAAGACATTTCATTTAACACTGTGTATTCTAAGGTCCCCCCACAATGAGTGTGTGTGTGTGTGTGTGTGTGTGTGTGTGTGTGTGTGTGTGTGTGTGTGTGTAATGTCTGGCTTGTGGGTCTCTGTATTTGTTCCTAACTGCTGAAGGAGGAAGCTTCTCTGATACTAGCTGAATAAAGAAAGCACTGGTCTAAGAGTATAGCATAGCGTAATATCCTCAGGAGTCTTTTTAACCACTGCAGTATTTTGTTTGTTGGTTGGTTGGTTTTTCTTATTCTACTAGTGTTTGGTTTTGCTCTAGGTCTCTGGGCTATCTAGGCTTTGGTTCTCTTGTGGAATTGGCCTTAAGTCAAATCAGGTTGGCTACTCCCAAGCTTTGTGCCACTATTACCCTAGCATACTTTGCAGAAAGTACAGTATTGTAGATCAAAGGATTTATGACTGGGTTGGTGTTTGTTTCTCTCTTGGTAGCCACAGAGTACCTTCCAAAGATACTAGGATGTAGACGTGAAGGTTTGATGTAGGCAACAGCTCCACCTCTCCACGGTCAATAAGTTGTGTGGGTATTGTCTTCCGTAATGGGCGCTTGCTATCAGTTTGTGGAGAGCAACCTTTCCACTTGGTACCAGCCCGGGGGACCGCTTTGGCCAACAACTCCATTGGATATAACCCAGTCCCAGCACTGAAAGCTTCTTTTGGTGGCAACAGCTGGGCAATCAAGACTCCATCTCTCCCATTATCTGGAGACTTCATTAGGATCACCTTCACATATTTCAGGAAGTCTCCACCGCACCGGGTTTCCATATCACCCTTCCAAGGCCCTCAGTTCTAGCCGTCTCTCCCCATCCTCCCTGTCTCAACCAGTTCTCCCTTCCTGGTCCCTAGCTCACCCAGAAAATCTATTTCCCTCTGTCAGGGAGACTCATGTGTCCTCCCCCTAGTCCCTTCTTCTATACCTGAACATTTCTCTAAGTGTCTCACAGTCATTTGAGTTCCCCCTATTGCTAATTCTGTTTAGATCTGTACCCCACTTTTTAATTGATTATTCAGTTTTTGATATCTAGCTTCTTGAATTCTTTTCATATTTTGGATATTAGTCCTTTTCAAATGTACAGTTGATAAAAAATATTTTCCCATTCTGTAGCCTGTCACTTTGTCTGAATGACAGTGTCCTTTGCCAGACAAAAGTTTTTCAGTTTCATGAGGTCCCATTTATTAATTGTAGGTCTTAGTGCCTGTACTAACAGTATTCTGTTCAGAAAGTCTTCTCCTGTGCCAATGTGTTCAAGGCTATTCCCCAGTTTCTCTTCTATCAGGCTCAGTGTATTTGGTTTTATGTTGAGGTCTTTGATCCATTTGTACTTGAGTTTTGTGCATGGTGATTAAGTATGGCCTTAGAAAAAATCCAAAGGGCCCATGAGCATGGGAGATCTCTCCATCTTCTGACATCTTCTTCCATTTATTTGTTCAACATCTACATTTTTTTATCATGCAGGTATTTCACTTGCTTAGTAAGAGTTACCCCAAGATATTTTATATTATTTGAGGTTCTTCTGAAGGGTGTTGCTTTCTTGATTCCTTTCTCAATCCACTTGTAATTTATTTATAAGAGGGCTACTGATATTTGTGAGTGAATCTTGTATCCAGCTACTTTGCTGAAGGTGTTTATCAGCTGTAGAAGTTCTCAATGGAATTTTTAGGGTCACTTATGTATACCATCATATCTGCAAATAAAGATACTTCGGCTTATTCCTTTCTAGTTTGTATCTACTTGATCTTCTTCAATTGTTTTATTGTTCTAACTAAAGCTTCAAGCTCTATATTGAATAGACATGGAGAGAGTGGACACTTTTTCTTGTTCCTGATTTTAGTGGAATTGCTTTGAGTTTCTCTCTATTTAATTTGATGTTGGCTATGGGTTTGCTGTAAACTGCCATTATTATGTTTAGTTATGTCTGTGGAATCACTAATCTCTCCAGCACTTTTATTGTGAAGGGGTGTTGCATTTTGTCTAAGGCCTTTTCAGCATCTAATGAGATGATCATGTGGTTCTGTCTTTCAGTTTGTTTACATGGTAGATTACATTTACTGATTTTTGAATATTGAACCATGCCTGCATATCTGGGATAAAGCCTATTTGATCATGGTGGATGATCCTTATGATAGGTTCTTGGATTTAGTTTGCAAGTATTTTATTGAGTATTTTCACATTTATGTTAGTAAGGGAAATTGGTCTGTAATTATGTTTCTATGTTAGGCTTTTATGTGGTTTGGGTATCAGGGTGACTGTGGCCTCACAAAATGAATTGGGCAATGTTCCTTCTGTATCTATTTTGTAGAATAATTTGAGGAGTATTGGCAGTAATTCTTCTTTGAAAGTTTGGTAGAATTCTTTGTTAAAACCATCTGGCCTTGAAATTTTTTTGTTTGAGAGATTTTTTAATGACTGTTTTTATTTCATTAGGGATTATAGGTCTATTTAAAATTGTTTATCTGGGAGGCTGGAGAGATGGCTCAGAGGTTAAGAGCACTGGCTGATCTTCCAGAGGTTCTGAGTTCAATTCCCAGCAACTACATGATGGCCCACAGCCATCTATAATGAGATCTGGTGCCTTCTTATGGCATGTGCATATATAATAAATAAACTTTAAAAAAATTGTTTATCTGATCTTGACTTAACTGTGGTAAGTGGTATCTACCAAGAAAATTATTCATTTCTTTTAGATTTTCCAATTTGGTGGCGTACAAATTTTTGAAGTATGTTCTTATGATTCTCTAGATTTCCTTGCTTTCTGTTATGTTATGAAAATGGGGACCTTTTCATTTCTGATTTTGAATATTTGGATATTCTCTCTATGCCTTATACTTAACTTGGATAATGGTTTGTCAATCTTATTGATTTTCTCTAAGAAACAACTCTTTGTTACATTGATTCTTTGCATTATTTCTTTGTTTCTATTTTATTGATTTCAGCCCTGAATTTGGTTATTTCTCACCATCTTTTCCTTTGGGGGGTGATTTCTTCTCCTTTTTCTTTCAGGTGTACTGTTAAGTTGCTAGTATGAGATCTCTCCAGTCTTATTATTATTATTATTTTAAATGTAGGTACTTAGTGCTTTGAACGTGCCTCTTGGAACCACCTTTATGTGTCTCATAAGTTTGGGTTTGTTGTGTATTTATTTTCACTCAATTCTAGAAAATTTTTATTTCTTTCTTATTTCTGTGTTGACCCCTTTTTCATTCAGTAGAGAACTATTCACTTTCCAAGAGTTTGTAAGTTTTCTTTTGTTTCTGTTAATATTGATATTCAACTTTAATTGGTGGAGGTGTATCCCTGATAGAATACAGGGAGTTATTCCAATTTTCTTGTATCTTTTGAGACTGGGAATGTGGTCAATTTTGGTTCCATAAGCTTCAGATAAGAAGGTATAGTGTATTTCTTTGTCTTTGGGTGAAATGTTCTGTAGATATCTGCTAAGTCCATTTGGTTTATAATGTCTGTTAGCCCCAGCATTTCTCTGTTTAGTTTTTATCTAGATGACCTATCTATTGGTGAGTGTGAGGGTTTGAAGTCTCCCACTATCAGTGTGTGAGGGTCAAAATGTGATTTAAGCTATACCCATGTTTCTTTTACAACTTGGGCATCCTTGTGTTTTGGGGCATAGGTGTTAAGAATTGAAATGTCTTGGTGGATTTTTCCTTTGATGAATATGTAGTGTCCTTTCCAATCTCTTCTGATTAGTTTTGGTTTGAAGACTGTTTTGTTAGACATTAGAATGGCTTCACCAGCTTGCCATTTAGGCCTATTTGTTTGGAATATCTCTCTCCTACCGTTTACCCTGAAGTGATGTCTATTCTTGAGGTTGAAGTGGTTTCTTGGATGCAGCAGAAGGATGGGTCCTGTTTACACATCAATTCTGTAAGTCTTTGTCTTTTTATTGGGTGATGAGACCACTGATGTTGGGAGATATAAATGACCAATAATTGTTGGTTCCTGTTACTTAACTCTTGTTGGTGGCAGTAGTAGTGTGTGCGTGTATGCTTCCCTGCTTTTGATTTTGCTGGTGTATGTTATCAGCGATTGCTTGTTCATTTCCAGGCCTCCCTGACCTGAAATAATCACACTGAAACTATATTAATTGCAACACTGCTTGGCCAATAACTCTAGTATATTCCTAGCTAGCTTTAAAAAAAAAAAATTAAATCACTGCTTGGCCCATTAGCTCTAGCTTCTTATTGGCTAACTCTTACATCTTAATTTAACCCATTTCTAGTAATCTGTGTATCGCCATGTGGCTGTGGCTTACCAGCAAGGTTCTGGCACATTTGTTCCTGGTGGCGGCTACATGGTGTCTCTCCAACTCCACCTTTTTTTTTCTCAGCATTCAGTTTAGTTTTCCCCACCTCTAGCTAGCTCTTACATCTTAAATTAACCTATTTCTATTAATCTGTGTATCACCATGTGGTTGTGGTCTACCAGTAAGTTTCCACCTGGTATCTGGCATATGTCTCCTGCAGTGGCTACATGGCTTCTGTCTGACTCCACCTACTCTCTCTATATTTCTTTTCTAGCCTGGCTATATTCTGTTAAGCCATTGGCTGAAAGGAGCTTCTTTACTATCCAATGGCAATAAAATATATTTACAGCATACAGAGGGGAATCTCATATGAGGTATGAGATTATTTAATTCCTTTGTTTTCATGGTTGTAATTAACCTCTTTTGTTGGAGTTTTCCTTCTAGTATTTTCTGTAGGGCTAGGTTTGTAGATAGATGTTGCTTAAATTTGGTTTTTATCATGGAATGTCTTATTTTCTAGATCAGTGGTGACTGAAAGTTTCTGGGTATAATAGTCTGGGATGACATCTGTGATCTAATAGAGTCTACAGCACATCTCTCCAGGCTTTCTGGCTTTTAGAGTCTCCACTGAGAAGTCATGTGTAATTCTAATAGGTCTGCCTTTGTATGTTACTTTCTCTTTTCCCCTTGCAGCTTTGAATATTCTTTCTTTGTTTTGTATGTTTAGTGTTTTGATTACTTTGTGGTAAAGGGACTTTTTTTAGATCAATATATCTGATGTTCTGTGTCCTTAAAGGCATTTGTAGCATGATTAATAAAAACACAGAGACAGAAACTGGGGTTCAACCTGAAGGTCAGAAAAGCAAAGTAGTCAAGCTACTATAGAGCTCTTACCTCTACCTCAGCCGGAAAATGGCAGTCCTGCCTCCAGGAATCTCAGAATGAGACTGTTTCTGAGAGCTATCTCCTCCCATTTTATAATCCTCTCTAGTACTGGAATTAAAGGCATGCACCACTACCACCTGGTTGCTATGGCAAACTAGTGGGGTTACTGGGATTAAAGGTGTGTGTCACCACTGCCTGGCCTGTAAAGCTAACCAGTGTGGCTGTTTTACTCTCAGAACTTCAGGTGAACTTTATTTATTAAAATACAAATGAAATATCACTACAGGCATCCCCTTCTTTAGATGAGGAACTTTTTTTGATGATTTTTGTTGAAAATACTTTCTGGGTCTTTGACTTGGGATTCTTCTCTTCTTATATTCTTAGTTTTGGTCTTTTCATAGTGTCCCAGACTTCTTGGATGTTTTGTGTTAGGAGTATTTTAGATTTAATATTTTCTTTGGCCAATGTATCCATTTCTTCTGCCGTATCTTCAATGCCTGAGATTCTCTTCCATCTCTTGTATTATGTTGGTGTAGCCTGCATCTGATTAAAACCCTACATTTTTCATTTTCAGAATTCCCTCAGTTTGGTTTTCTTTATAGATTCTACTTTATTGATTTTCAGGTCTTGAACAATTCTGTTCATTTCCTCCCATTGTTTGTATGTCTTGTTCTGGATTTCTTTAAGGAATTTATTCATTTCCTCTTTAAAGACCTCTATCATTTTTACACAGGGCATTTTAAGGTTTTTTCCTGTGCTTTGGCTATGTTGGAATATTTAGGGCCTGCTGTGGTATAGGGTTGCTGGGCTCTGGTGTTAACATATTGTCCTGGCTGTTATTGATTGTGTTTTCACATTGGCACCTGGGCATCTGTTTCCCTGACCTGCTCAGCTGGTGAGCTCCCAGGGAATGCCCACTGGTGTTGGAGGCTGGCAGAAAGGGATGAGTAGGGAGAAGGAAGGTTTGCGGATCTTTGTGCTAGGCTGGTGATGGGATCAGGGAGGGAAGCTGTTCGACTACAGAGCTGGGGATGAGACTGGGGAGAATTGGGACTGGAGGAGCAGAAAGGGGAGGTGAAGATCCACAGTCACCCTACTTCCTTCTCTGGCAGAAGTGGCCTGTGGGCCAGCAAGGGGTACCTGCTGGGATGAAGCAACAAGTGGGGGAGGGAGGTTAGGAGGGAAGATCTGTAGTATTGTGGGGGGTGGGGATAGGGAGTAGGGGGAGGGGAAGGTTGCAACAGGTGGGTGCGCTCTTGCAGATGTGGAATAGACTGGGGGATTGTATCTGGAGGAACAAAGGAAGAGGAGCAGATCTGTAGTCAGCCTACCTGCTTCCCTGGCTGGATTCTCTGTAGGCAGATTTTTTTTTTTGTTGTTCCCCTGCTAGCCCTCAGATAACCACAGGGAGACTTCTTATTAATTATGAAAGCTCAACCAATAGAATAGGCATGTTCCCAACTAGTTTGTATACCTTAAATTAATCCATATCTTTTCATCTACGTTCTTTTAAGTGGCTCAGTTACCTTTACTCTGTACTTCCTATCCTGCTTCCTCTCTGGCTGGTGACTCCCTGTGTCTCTGCCCCTCTTCTTTCCTCTTCTGTGCCCCAAAAATCCTGCCTAGCTACTGGACGTGTAGCTTTTTAATAACTCAATCTCAGTGACAAATCTTCACAGTGTATAAAGAGATTACTCCACGACAAGTTTCAGTACCAAACTTTCAGTGGCTCTTTAAAAACCTAGTTGCCTAGGAAAGCTTCATTTCTTGGTGTTGTTTCGAGAAGATTTTGTAGCTCAATAACCTCTCCACTGACATAATAATCAAAATCAGACCAAATCAAACCGAATTAGAAAAAGCCCAGGTTTAATGGATACCATCGCAACGACCTCCACAGGAGCAGGTATACAATGGAGCTGCTGCTGAGGGAACAGGCCAGAGCCAGATACCTCTGTAGGACCAGGCCCAAGCCTGTGGGAACAGGCCTGAACCAGCAACCTCAGCTGGAGTAGGCCCAGGGCAGTGAACTCAGCAGCAGCAACCCCAAGCAAGCAACTTTCATTGGAGCAGACCTGAAGGACCCCTGAAATTGCAGAGTGACCCCCAGGAGTGCTGAGTGACCTCTGGAACACCAACTAACCTCCGGGGTGACTGGAATTGTGGCCCTGACTGCACCACAAGGAGCAACCACCTGAGCCTTGGACCCACTGGCACCTGGAAGACTGACCACCAGAGACACAGCCCCAACTACACCAATCAGAGGAAAAGATGGGTAGACAAGGTAAGAACACACTCAACACCACAGAGAGCAATGCGATACCAATAAAAACCAGCCCTACGTCAGCAAGACTTGAGTACCCCAATATAGATGAAGCAGAAGAAAATGACCTAAAAAATGACTTTAGGAGAATGTTTGAGACCCTTAAAGAAGAAATGAAAAATTCCCTCAAAGAAATGGAGGAAAAGACAAACAAAAATTGGAAGACAGCAGCAAATCCCTTAAAGAAAACCAAGAAAAAGCAATCAAACAGATGAAAGAAATGATTCAAGACTTGAAAACTGAAGTAGAGACAATAAAGAAAACATAAATTGAGGGAATTATAGAAATAGAAATTATGAAAAATGATCAGGAATCACAAATGCAAGCATAAACAGCAGAATAAGAGAGAATCTCAAGCACTGAAGATACAATAGAGGAAATAGACTCATCAGTTAAAGAAAACATTAAATCCAACAAAAGCTTAACACAAAATATATAGGAAATATGGGACACCATGAAAAGACCAAACCTAAGAATAATAGGGATAGAAGAAGAAGTCCAACTCAAAAGCACAGAAAATATATTCAACAAAATCATAGAAGAAAACTTTTCTAACCTAAAGAAAAATATGCATATGAAGATACAAGAAGCTTACAGAACACCAAATAGACTGGATCAAAAACAAAAGTCCCCTTGCCACATAATAATCAAAACAATAAATATACAGAATAAAGAAAAAATATTAAGAGCTGCAAAGGAAAAAGGCCAAGTAAGATATAAAGGCAGACCTATCAGAATTATACCTGACTTCTCAACTGAATCAATGAAAACCAGAAGGTCCTGTTCAAGTGTTATACAGACATTAACAGACCATGGATGCCAGATCAGACTACTTACTATACCAAGCAAAAGTTTCAATCACCATAGACAGACAAAAATAAGATATTCCATGACAGAAGCAGATTTAACCAATACCTAGTCACAAACCCAGGCCTACACAACGTACTAGAAGGAAAACTCCATCCCAAGGAAGTTAGCTACATGCACAAAAACACAGACAATAGATGATCTCACAGCAGCAAATCCCAAAGCAGGGAAAAACACACACAACATTACTAACAACAAAAACCAAAATAACAGGAACCAGCAATCACTGGTCATTAATATCCCTTAATATAAATGGACTCAACTCACCTATAAAAAGACACAAGTTAACAGATTAGATATGAAAAATAGAATCCATCCTTCTTCTGCATACAAGAAACGCACCTCAACCTCAAAGATGACATCGCCTCAGAGTAAATGGTTGGGAAAAAATTTTCCAATCAAATGGACCTAAGAAACAAGCTAGTGTAGCTATCCTACTATCTAACAAAATAGATTTCAAACTAAAATCAATCAACAGCAACAAAGAAGGACATTTCATATTAGTCACAGGAAAAATCCATCAAGAGGAAATCTTTATATTGAACGTCTATGCCCCAAATACAAGGCCACCCTCCTATGTAAAAGAAACACTACTAAAGTTTAAATCACACATTAAACCCACACACTAATAGTGGGAGACCTCAACACTCCACTCTCACCACTGGACTGGTCTGTCAGACAGAAAATTAGCCGAGAAATAACGGAACTAACAGATGTTATGAATCAAATGGACTTAACAGACATCTATAGAACATTCCATCCAAACATAAAAGAATGTATCTTCTTCTCAGCACCTCATGTAACATTCTCAAAAATTGACCACATACTAGGCAACAAAGCAAACCTCAACAGATACAAAAAAATTGGAATAATCCCACATATCTTATCGGATCGCCATGGCTTAAAATTAGTCAACAGCAACACTAATTTCAGAAAACCCACAAACACATGGAAATTAAACAATGCTCACCTGAATCACCAATGAGTCAAGGAAGAAATAAAGGAAGAAATTAAAAATTACCTAAAATGCAATGAAAATGGCCATGCAACATACCCACATTTATGGGACACAATGAAAGCCTAAATGCCTACAAAAATAAACTGGAAAAATCCCACACTAGCAAGTTAACAGAACACCTGAAAACTCTAGAATAAAAAGAAGCAAACACACCCAGGAGAACTAGACTGCAGGAAATAATCAAATTGAGAGCTGAAATCAACAAAATAGAAACAAAGAAAACAATACAAAGAATCAATGAGACAAAGAGTTGGTTCTTTGAAAAACATCAACAAAATAGACAAACCTTTATCCAAACTAACCAAAAGGCAAAGAGAGAATATCCAAATTAACAAAATCAGATAACAACAGACATGGAGGAAATCCAGAGAATCATTAGGTCATATTTCGAAAACATGTACTCTACAAAATTGAAAAACTTAAAGGAAATGGACAATTTTCTGGATAATGATTTGATAGTTTGTAATATGATAGTAATGTAGCAGGATACAAGATTAATTAAAAAATCAGTAGCCCTCCTATACACAGAGGACAAATGAGCTGAGAAAGAAATCAAGGAAACATCTTCACCTTAGCCACAAATAACATAAAATATCTTGGAATAACTCTAGCCAAACAAGTGGAAGACCTGTATGACAAGAACTTTTAATCTTTGAAGAAAGAAATTGAAGAAGACACCAGAAAGTGGAAAGATCTCCCATGCTCTTGGGTAGGTAGAATTAACATAGTAAAAATGGCAATTTATCAAAAGCAATCTACAGATTCAATGCAATGCCCACCAAAGTCACAGCAAAATTCTTCACAGACCTCGAAAGAAATGTACTCAACTTCATATGGAAAAGCAAAAAAACTCAGGTTAACCCAAACAATCCTGTACAACAAAGGACCTTCTGGAGGCATCACAATCCCTGACTTCAAACTCTACTACAGAGCTACAGTACTGAAAACAGTCTGGTATTAGCATAAAAACAGACAGGAGGACCAATGGAACTGAATCGAAGACCCAGATATTAATCCACAGATCTACGAGCATCTGTTTTGACAAAGAAGCAAAAAATATAAAATGGAAAAAAGAAAGCATACTTAACAAATCATGCTGGCATAACTGGATATAAACATGTAGAAGAATGAAAACAGATCTATATCTATTGCCATGCATAATACTCAAGTCCAAATGGATCAAAGACCTCAACATAAAACCAACCACACACTGTGATTCATAACAGTAGCAAAATTAGAGTTACGGAGTAGCAACAAAACAATTTTATGGTTGGGTCACCACGACTTGAGGAAGAGTGTTGAGGGGGTGGCAGCGTTAGCAAGGTAGAGAGCCACTGTCTTAAAAGCAGCCTGTGCTCACAATGGCTCAAGCCACCTCTCCAGCAAAGTTTTGACATTATTTCTTTCTTTGCTGTACGGACACTCCTGACCTAAGATGGGGGAGAGCTGGCCAGCTGACCAACCCTGCAAGTACCCAGGCCCAAAACCAGGGTTTATGTTGGCTCAACATCTACCCCATCTGTGATCTGCCACAGCTCAAGTGTGGGGGGAGGTTTCAGTCCTGTGGACCCAGGGCAGCAGGATCTCCGTGACACCGAGCAGCAACAGAATGTCCAGGAAGGGTCCTAGATGGTGAAGCAGAGACCAGTTCAGACCAGACCAATGATTCTTTGGGATGAATGCCTGCACACAAAACTATCTGAAGAAAGCAGTAACTGATGGAGGCAGATGCAGCCATCCACAGCCAGGCACTGGGCTGAGCTCCTGGAGTTCAGTTGAAAACAGGGAGGAGGGATTATAGGAGCAAGGGGGTCAAGATCATGATCGGGGAAACCACAGAGACAGCTGACCTGAATTAATAGGAGCTCACAGACTCTGGACTGACAGCTGTGGTTCCTGCATGGGACCAAACTAAGCCCTCTGAGTGGGTGACAGTTATGTGGCTTGGTCTATAGAGGGTGGCCCTGGCAGTGGGACCAGGATTTATCCTGGGTACATAAACTGGCTTTTCGGAGCCCATTCCCTATGGAGGGATACCTTGCTCAGCTTTGATACAGGGTAGAGGAGCTTGGTCCTGCCTTAGCTTGGCATCCCAGACTTTGTTGACTCCCCAAGGGAGGCCTTACCCCTGCTGAGGATGGGGCGGTGGGATGGGGGGAAGTGCAGGTGGAAGAAGCAGAGGGAGGGGAACTGGGGCTAGTATGTAAAACTTTTAAAACATGAAATAAAAAACTAGGTGGGGGAAGTGGGGGAAGAGAAAGGGGGAACTGAGATTGGTATGTAAAAAATTAATTAACTAATTAAAAAAAACAACAAAACTATATGGATAAAGGGGTTTACTCCATGACTTACTGTGTCATGTAGCTTCCATGATGAGATTGTCCCCTTCTTCCTTCCTTTCTTTCTTTTTTTCTCTTTCTTTTTTTTTTGTTTGTTTTTTGACATGGGGTTTCTCTGTGTAAGTTCCTCGAACTTACAGAGATCTACCTGCCTCTGCCTCCCGGGTGCTGGGATTAAAGGTGTGTGTTTTTCATTTTCTTTTTTTCTCTTAAATTTTGTTTTGGGATGGGGAGGGAGATGGGTGAGATCTGGAGGCATGATATGAAAGACACAAAGAATAAATAAAAATAAATAAATTTTAAAAAGAAGAAACTGCTGACTGGAAGAGTCAGCTCCTCACTGCCTAACCCAAACTTGTGAGTGCCGTCAGTAGAGACCTTTCAGTATGTTTTTGCCTGTCATTCACATGAAGACATGAAAGGGGGACAGGCGCGATGGCTCAATGGGTAAGCAGCTTGCTATGCAGCCTGACGACCTAGGTCCCACATAAAGGAGAAACATACATAGCTACAAAGTCATCCTGTGACCTCCACATATGCACTGTGGCAGCACACACATGCCTGCAATAAGACACACAGCACACACACACACACACACACACACACACACACACACATATACAATAATACAATATTTTTAATTTACAAATGTATTTCAAGGGGAGAGGTGAATATGGAAAAACATACAACGCTATACATAAAGCGAAAGGTTATAGTGAAACTGAAAGATACTGAAGTATATGGGGTGGGGGGATAAAGAAAGTACCTTGAACTTGCTTTATGATAGTTCAACAAACAGCCACTGTTACAATGAAAAGCCAGTGTGAAGGGGCCGAGGTAGTTGGGACCTCACCGCTGTGTCTGGGGGTGGGGTAGGGTGGGCAGGCAAGGGTTCAAGACTCAGGCTGGACACCTGTGCGAGAAATGCTTCAGATCACTGTGGCTCCCGTCTTGTTTTTATTTTAGAATATCTACATATAAGTAATGTACCCAAATCTAAATAGGAAAATGTACCGCTGACTTTCATACACCTGCTAAGCATGCAGGTGTTTCTATGTAGAACTGTCCACAGTGACATCCTGCAAGTACCCAAAGAAGCTTCAGATTTAGGAGCGCTTTTGCTTTCCAAATTAAAGATGCTATTTTCTCTACTGTTCTGTGTGTTTTAGGTCTTTTTTTTCCACAATAAAAACATTAAGAGCTGGGGAACATAGCTCAGTCTTTAGAGTGTTTGCCTATTGTGTGATGCTCAGTCCCCAGCACAGCATAAACCTACATGGTGGCGTGTGTGTGCAGTCCCAGCACTGAGGCTGGCAAGACCAGAAGGTCAAAGTCATTGGTTAGGTTCCACAGCAAGGAAGAAACCACCCTTGGAGACTCTTCCTCCAAACAAACAAACAAAGTTCAAAACAAAGTTCAAATTTCAGCTCAGTTTCTTAAAACTAAATAATAGAAGGGAGTGATCTAAATAAGCAAGAGCCGGGAAGGTGAGCTGGCGGTCACTAAGTTTGTAATGAATGGTAATAAACGAAGCAAGTTGCTGGCTTCCATCCCTTCTCTGTATATATGGGATCAATCCCGCTCATAAGACTCCTGCTGGTCACTCTAAAGCAAATTCAAAACGGAAAGCCTTGGTCGCCTGTGCTTCCGACTTCCAAAAACGCAACGCTTCTTGACATTTCCTTGGTTGCCTCCTGAAGTTCAATGTGACTCGCGGCTGCTACTTTGGGAGTTGCCCGATCATGTCTGTCACCATGCAAGGATGCATGTCTCCCTGGTGACATCTAAATGTTGAGTGTGCAAATTCTGCAGCAACACATAATGAATGTCAAAGGCATGCCAAGGAGCATCAAAAACATTTCCCCTCCAAATCTGGGTTTAGTCTAAATGCCAAACCAAATTTAAAGGGAAACAAATCACAAAGTTTATTTAGATGGCTTCAGCTAATGAATTTTCTCCACTGGTAATATTTGGAACTTTAGACACAAAGAATGTTGAGTGCTTAATTTCCGTTGTGACGTGTAGTGGTTAATTTCCAAAGCAAGTTGGTTGCATACGTGAAAAAAAAATTAAGACAATTTCTACTTTTGTACTAAGTGGAAATTTCTAGCATTAAATAAAACTATAGTGTTTTTATTATGCCAGTGTACGTAAATTTTAAATGTTGCCACCTGAAAGCTCTACTATATACCGCTCTGTCTTCTTTTGCTAACAGCTGTCCGTCAACTCTGACACCTCTCTGATAATCTTGACTTAAGGTCCTTGTGTCCCTTTCCCACATCTTGTGTAGTAGACACCGTTGGCTGCATCCTGTTGCTTACATCACTTCTCCATACAATTTGCTTCAGCGCAGCTTGGTTTCAATCTGGTATCATTTTTTCAAAGACACTGTGCTTTCAGGGGAGTGGTCCCACCTCTAGTAACCAGATAGACCTGTTGACCTAAACCAGCAGTGCTGATCTCCTTCTCATCACTGAGTGGCTTTGGAAGGAACACATGGTACCAACTCTGGCCGTAAGGTGGGAGTTAAATAAGTCAGCTGAGATCACTTCTGGGGAAGGGTCCCCAGCCCCAAAGAGAGAGAAACATTTTGCTCACCTGGACATCGTTCACACTGCACATGAGGCTATGAGGCTGGGCCCGAGGCCCATTCTTTTTTTTTTTTTTTAAGATTTTATTTATTATGCATACAATGTTCTGTTAACATATACACACCAGAAGAGGCACCAGATCTTATTATAGATGGTTGTGAGCCACCATGTGGTTGCTGGGAATTGAACTCAGAACCTCTGGAAGAGCAGCCGGTGCTCTTAACCACTGAGCCATCTCTCCAGCCCCCGAGGCCCATTCTTTAGCCTGGAGGGAGACTGTAGAGCAAGGAGCTTCAAACGAGAACAATCTCATCAGATCTGAGGCCCTTCCTCATCCCCTCCCACATGCCCACGCTCCCCCACCCCTGCTTAAAATGCTAAAGGTTGACACATCAGCCCCTTGCAAGTTGCTTGCAGCTAAGAACACTCAGTGTCACATTCTCTGGACAGAATTTCAGGTATACCTCCCAATCTATTATTTTTAGGGAATTTGTGACATTGACAACAGGTAAGTGTGACCCTCCCTCCCCAAATAGCTCATCATTGACATGAAGTCATGCAAGCTTTGATATGATGTCAAAGGATCCTGATAGTCCAAATGTCTGAAAAGCCCGACTGACTACAGTGAAAAGGGTCAAAGAGAAGAAAGGAAGAAATGTGGATGATTATGCCCTGCTTACCCCATTAGTAGGACAGAAGGAACCATAACGCGCCTCAATTTCACACATCATTATCCCTGCTGCAGCCGAAGGCCTGACTAGGAGATGTCAGCTGCGACCAAGGCAGATCTTCAGATCTTGGTTAATTACGAGACAAGCTGTATTCTTAGAAAGACTGTCCAAAGTGCCTAAAGTTCTGAGCACATCCCCTAACCTGGCTGACCTATACATTTCACGGCAGCACATCCCCTAACCTGGCTGACCTATACATTTCACGGCGTGGTCCTGCATGGCGTATATAAGCAGATGACTCAGCAAGGAGACACTAATCCAGTTTCATACCTGAAAGTGGGAGGGGCTACATCTGGACATAGAGCTTTTTACCATAAAGGGAAGAAGGAGACCTTCTTGCTTTACCATCAATGAGCAATCAGTAGGCAAGAATGTATCATCCTGGCTGCATTACTTAGTATCTTTTTGCCACTTCTAAGTTTTAGAAAACACACCTGAACAAAAAAAAAAAAAAAAAAGGTAGGACTGACTCAGTCTCCATCACCAGGAGGGTGATCAGAAGATAATGTGCTTTAACTCTGAAAACATTGTAATTTTTAAATGAGACTAATGATATATTTTATGTAAAAGAGTTATATGCTTAGCTTGTGATATTTAAAGCAAAATGATCACGGCATATGTTTGTTTCATGTGATCTGGGGAGTGACATTCGATTTCAGAACATTGCCTGGCACACAGTAGGCACGCAGACACTGAATGCAGAAGTATCGCTGGGGGTGGTGTTTAAAAGAATAAAGACATTTCTTGTTTCTTCATCCAAACAGGGAGGGAGAGAAAGCCCTTTCTAGCTTCTAAAACTTCTAAGTAAGTTTAAAGTCTTTCTGCCTGCTGTAACATTGGAATACATTATTTCTATTATTGCCTGACTTTTTTAAGCTAACAATTTTTTTGGGGACTAGCAAATATATTTTTAAGCAGTTTCAAAAGCTAAATTAAGCTTGATAATTACGTGTAAATTGAGCCTTGAGCGGCAATTCTATTTAAGCTTGAAATCCATTCTAGACTTGCCAGTGTTCTTAATACAACATCTAAATTGTAGAAGATGCCGAGCGGAGGTGATTAAGGCATAGTTTCTTGCTTTAGAAGCTTTCATGGATTTATTTCATAGAGGCTTTTGTTTCTTTTTTTTTTAAATAATCTTGCAGTAATTCTAATACTTCAACATAGCTTTTATTAATAGGAAAATATGTTACAAGCACCATTTGAAATCACACAAAGCACATTTCAATCTACTCTGACCCGTACATGTACTATTTCTTAAAGACTTATCAAATCCAAGTCTTTGAAAATGCATACACTGTAACAGATTTTTTAAAAACATGATGGAAAATATATACCACCCAACTAAACACTCTCTGGATTTAGAATCGAGGCCTATATGTTTCTATTTCCATAGTGACTATTGCTGTGGAATCGACATGTTTTAATTTAGATATGAGATTATAAACATCATTTGGAGACAGAATTTATTTTCTTCTCCTACAATTTCTGAAAATTGATCAGTCTAAGTCCTGAGCAGGAGCAAATTCTGGAGCCAGATTGAGCAAATATTGGTTTAAGGGTCATTTACAATGAAAAAAGAAAAGGTCAGCTGTGTTTGTTTATTTCCTAGAAAGTTACAATTTTTTTTAAGCCTCGGAAATAACAGAATTTTCATGAGGTCCCTAACCAGCACACCTCTAGGGTTAAGCTAACATCTAACTGTCTGTGGAAGAAACATCAGGATAATTAATAAGTAGAGATCCTACTGGCTTCTTTTAAAAACTGTATTTCTTTAGAAAAATGGAAATGAGACATTTCATGCATATTAAGTATGAACAAATGTAGTTAGGGTATAACTCATATTTAGGTCAAAGAGAAGTTAGCATCCTGAAGCTATAATAAACTGGGGGGTGAGGTGGGGAGCACGCTGTTTTCACATTTTACACTATTTTTCAATGAATTGTGTTGAGCTCTGCTTCCCATAGGCTGGTGCCTGCCACTGGAGGGAAAGGGGGACAAAGAGAAGACAGTCTCCTGAACCGGAAGAAGGTCCTGGGGTTGCCACAGGAAGAGGACAGTTCTGTGCTCAAACTGGAGCTTCTCAAACACAGAAGCAGACATGTGTCCAGTCCTCAGAAACTTGATAAATGTGGTGGAGTCATTTAACCCAGCTAGCACAGAGGCAGACACCGTTAACACCTTGTAACCTGTGATACCGTTGCACATTCTGGCAGTGGTAGTTCTCAGATGGAATCTCATCTCTAGTGGGGCATAGGAGAGAGGATCTTAAGTTTGATGCTAGCCTTTTATATATATGTATATTATATATAAAAGAAAGACAAGAGCCCTATGCACCATCATAAGCCCTGAATTGTAGCTTTTGCTTTTGGTACATAAGGTTGGAAAACGCAAATCAATTCAACCTCTCCAATTCTTTCTGATTGCTTTATGATTTTCTTTACTAAGAATGGAGACAAATCCAAGGCTTATACATACAGCTCAGGGACTGCTAGAACTGGCCTACTTTGAGAAGTTGGCTCCTACGCCTGAGACAGAAGCCACGAATCCGAAGAGGAGGGAGACAGCAAGAGAAAACACTATTTTGTTATAGTGTTAGATTCATCATAAGCATCAATAAAAGGTTACCATACCGTAGCTCAGCCGCAGGTTTCTCGGGGGTAGGTTTCCTCTGAGAGTCCCCAGGCATCTACAGTTGGATGAGAAAAGGGAAAGAGCCAAGAGATGAAGGCTCCGCCTCACCAAAGATCTTCATGCCCTAATGAATTTTATGTGTCAGCTTGATGCAGAGAGGGAGACATTAAGTAAAGCCACAGAGGCTGGGGGTGGGGGAGTATTTGTGGGAGGAAGAGGCAGAGGGAAAGGGAGAAAGAGGATTTATTTGTTTTGTTTTGTAGAGAAAGGTTCAGGTAGATGGGCAGGGGAAGCCTTTTACAATCGCAGAGGGATCAGGATATAAGCAAACACCTAAAGGAAATGAGAAAGGGGATCTAGAGGAAAGCATAGCTCACACAAAGGTCCTGAGGCAGGAACTTGCTTGCTACCAACGAGGCCAGAATAGTTGGAGTGGCATGAAGGGAAGCAGGTAGGCAGACTCAGAAAAGTCCACAGGGAGGGGTTGGGAGGGGCTGTGATAGGGACAATAAGATGTTTGCCCTGAGTTAGCAAGAGTAGCACACTGGAGGGCTTTGAGCAGTGGAGTAGCGAGAGCTTTCTAGCAAATATTTACTGAGCAGCATATCCAAGGAGAAAAGAAGGAAAAACAAGAAAGAGGACCATAAAAGATCAGGGGAGAAGAACTCATGGGGAAGTTTACATCCTGCAGGATGTTTGGAGATGAAAGTAACGCTTGATAGGAACCTTAAAGAATGCAAAGGAGCTAAAAGCAGAGCCAGAGGGCCGAGGGCGGGAGAGGGGTGGGAACATCAGGCAGAAACAAAGGGATAAGGCTAGCTGCAAGGATCGAAGCCAACAGACAAGTCTCAGTGCAGATGAGGAGTAGGAGGAGGAAAGAGACTAGAGCCATAGGCTGGACACAAGCAAAGCTAGGCTGCTAAAGAGTCTGGAATACGAAATTGGTGACCCAAGACCAAGAAAAAAACAGCCAGCCATCAAAGAAGGCATACAGATAAAAAAAGCTTTCGTTTCGGAGAAAAACAAGCGCCACTGAAAGGAGACAGGACCAAATTCCATGTCTGTCCAGGCTGACAAGGAGAGAAGACATCACAAGGAGGTGGACAGATCAAGATGTGGACCAGCCCCAGCTCAGGGCCAGTAGGAGCCTCTCGGGAGTCTCTGTCGTCCCCCCCCCCCCCGAAACATGGCATGTGCCTGGCAGGTTGGGAAAAATAAAAATAGCATGTATCAAAGTCCATGCACATAGCAAATGTCAAGTAAACTATAATTATAATGATAAATATATGTTCTGCTCATTTCAGTTCCAACTCCCCGGTCGTGAGCAACAGACATGCACTAGCTCCACTTTGAACCTTGCGTGTCATTTGCCACTTGGGATTTATTTTCTGAAGAAGAGAAATGTTGCCTTATTCATACCTTAGAATCATTGAGTGTCTACAATATGTGAGGCATAGGACTTGGCACTTGACACTCTAATGACAACATAACTTTACATAGCATGTGATACCTGGCACATTCTTAGGGGGCAAATTAAGAAGGAACAAGGATATATATATAAAACCAATGATACCATAATGAAAATGAAAGGAAGCCATGGACCATGATGGGGGCATAGAAGAACCAAGGAAATCCAACACAGCTGGTAAGTGGGAGAAATAAAGGTCTCTCCAAAGACCTTTAAAAGCCAAATCTAGGCCAAGGGCTGCTCAACTCCTTCAGTTCTAGGAGAGTCTTTTCTACAAACAGGTACATTCCCAAGTGGAGCAGGAGACAGCCACAAGAAGGAAGAGGAGGTGAGGGAAGGATGCTTAAGCAGAGCGAATAAAATTGTACCTACAAAATATCCGCAGTTAGCAGACTCAGTAGGAACTCAGACACTAGCAGAGAACTCAGGGATCCAGGCATGAAAGTTGGTGCTGAGGTAGTAGGATCTGGAGTTTAATGTCTGCCTGGGTTACATATTACAAAAGATCTTATTTTAAGAAACAAGACAAAACAAACAAAAACCTCACGGGAAATGAAGAGCTCCCAAATGTCTCCTCAGTAGCAGACAGGACACGTGAGCATTTATTTTCTCAGAGGTAGAACCTACAGCACTGACATCCGAGGCTATCTCCCCTCCCATCCCCCATCATCTATCCAGAAGGCGTGCCACACGAGGGCTGTATGCTCAAAGCCACTTGTGAGTTCTTCAAGCTCCCCTTTTGGGATGTCCCTGCAAACATCCGGAACATCCTTTCCTCACAGCATTCTTTTGCAGGAGACAGCCAGGAGCCTTATGTCAATTTTATAGATTTGAAAGAAACCCATAGAGACTCTGTGTATCTTCTCAACATAATCCCAGACCTACAATTGAAATCCCATGTTTGCTCTGTCTCATTCGGAACAGCCAGGTCCGCTCCTGCTCTCATCCCTAGGGAAACCCCACACACTTTCTTATGGACGTGAAAGAGACAAGAAAGTTATCTGGGAAAAAAGTGCGATCAAGAGGAAGAGTCTACTGAAGTCATGCGTTTTTATGAGTCAGCCACCATCATCAGGCGACTTCAGCTTCCTGCATCTTCCCCCTGGAAACTGTGCTAGCGCTGAACGCTGAACTTCACAGCACCTTCCAGCTGTCCTGGCACAACCCAGCCAGTGAAAACCTGTAAGGAGTGGATCCTGTACGTGAGGAGCAGCACACTTCACAAGGCTCAAGGCTGAAGAAGTAACTGGAATGAAACTCTGAAATAAGTCCGATTCAAAAAGCTGTTTGGTTTATTTTCCAGTGTCTCTTGAATAACAACAGGACAATACAGTGTATATTATTTTTGCTTTAAAGCCTTAACTATCAGGAATTTCAATGTTTATGGAAGTATATCTTTTTCTTTGATAACCCCTTTAGCTAGCTAGAATGTTTCTCCTTGATTCCCTATTTGAAGAAGGACGCTTAAAAGAAATCTCACACTAGTTCAGAATTGAGAAATAGATGGTTATTTATTTAGGGATAGACTCACAAATCAGAATCCTCTGCTGGAGCGGAGATCAGAAACCAGATCCCCAAACCAGAAAAGAGCTGGATGCATGCTTTACATGGGCATATATAGTATAAAAGGCCACACCCCAGTGGGCAATTAACTTAAAGGCTATTAGTTGTATGATTTCCTACAGCACCTATTTGGACAATAAACTTACTCAATGTGTGGGTTCTGAAGGGAACTACAGGGATGTGTTCCTGTAAAGCCAAAGGGTAAAGCTTCTCGCTCCAACTGTGTCCCCTTCAATAAACAAAACAAATAGTTATGCACAGAGGTGCGTGCCTAAAATCCCAGATATCCGGGAAGCTGAGGCAAGAAAGAGCATTATAAATTCAAGACCAGCCTGGGAAATTTAGCACAGCCTGGACAAATGAAAGCGAAAAGGCTGGGATTGTAGCTCAGGCACAGAGTGTGTTTGTTCAGACTGTATAAGGCCCTGGATTCAATTCCTTGTACAACCCACCCCCCCTTTAAAAATATAAAATAAAACAAACAAAAGGCTTTTAGTACCAACCCTTGAAGTTGGACAGACCAGACAGACAGACAGACAGACTTCAAGCCATTTTAGGGTTTGATGTCATTCAAATATTTCTAAAGTCTTGTGCTAAGAGCACCCACACCCACACCCCATTTTTATTTAACTATATTTAACAAAGTGTCACTATACCACAGGAGTCCTGAGTAGGAAAGGAATCACATTGTTCTAAGAGGCCTTTCTATGCAAAGTGACCTCCAATCTCATCATTGTGTACCATTTTTAATCTTTTTCGTCTCTGAGACACCAGCTCCTGCTTTTCCCACCTCTCCCAGATGACGTTTTTATTTTATTCTTGTCTTTGTTCTTGGCTTTGGTGTTTGAAGCATGGTCTTGCTGAGTAGACCAGGCTGGCCTCTAACTCACCCATGCCTCTATATTCTTAGTGCTGGCAATGCAGATATGGGCTATGACCCCAAACTTATATTTTGCTTCTTGGAAGAGGGGGAGAAACCTTCAGAGAAAGAAAAACCCAGCCATAACCAAGAGTAGATTTGCAGGCCTGTAATTCCAGTTGGCCAGAAGGCTGACATAACTCCCAAAGGCTTACAGCCAGTTCGTGCCGTGTAGAGCGCTCCAGGGCAGCTAGTGCTACATAAAGAGATCTCCTCCCAAATCCTCATCTTAGTTAGGGTTTTTATTACTGAGATACCATGACCACGGCAACTCTTAAAAGGAAAACATTTAATTGAGGGGAACGCTCACAGTTTCAGAGGTTCTGTCCATTGTCATGGTGGGGAAGATGGTGGCAGCCAAGCAGATGTGGTGCTGGAGCTGAGTGTGTTCTCTCTTGCAGGCCACAGGAAGTCAACTGAAGTCACACTGAGGGAAGCTTGAGCAAAAGAGACCTCAAAGCCTTTCCCCGCAGTGACACACTTCCTCCAACAAAGAAGCATCTCTTAATAGTGCGCTCCCGTGGGGGGCCATTTCCTTTCAAACCACCACACATACCCCCAAAAGTCAAATACACACATGTAAGAAGCACGGGATATGTAGTTTCTACATCTCCAAAGATCTCTAGACATGATTCAGGTCAACAGAAAATGGTGGAAAGAGGTGTATGTGGGGGGGGGCATGTTGTATGAGTATGTGACGACGTAGGGTGATGGGGAGGGTGGGAGAGGTGTGTGTGTGTCAAGGGTGTGTGTAATAGGCATGTAATGCATACATGAAAGCATAAAGGTTTATGTGCCTGAAAAAAAGAAAACGCATGTAGAGGCCAAAGCAGAGCCCTGGGTGTCTTCCCCCATTATTCTTTGTTTTATTACCTTCCAATAAGGCCCCTCACTGTCTGGAAGGCTCAACATTTTGGCTAGGCTGGCAAAGGATGACAGCAAAGGCTGACTTTTTATGTGGGTACCAAGGATTCAAACTCATAGCCTCTTGCTTGTTTGCCTACCTGTTGAACCATTTCCCCGACCCAAGACTGTGATCCTAAGCGTTCTCTGTCCCATTTCAAAGGACAATAGCAAGCAATGAATCACGGTGATTCGGATGATTGCTTCAAATCTTTCATTGCAAGGCACACACACACACACACACACACACACACACACACACACACACACCAAATAACTGTTCTGGAAAATTCAGCAGAATGGCATGAGGCTGCATGAGAGGATGAAGGGAAGGTCACAATAGCAGATTTGGAAGCGCAGCGAGTATGAGTGGCGGGCTGCTCCATATCTCCTCGGAATGTATAACCTTCACTTATTTGAGCTGACCACTCTACTCGAGGGGCTCAATTCTGAGAAAGCATCGACCTGACCTAGTCTCGCATCTATCCCCAGCCCATGAGAAAGGAATAAGAGGGCTTTGGCACCCAGTGACACTGCCCTGTGCTCAGTGAGAAGGGCAATCAAGCAAAACCAGCATGCTCACAAGCCAGAAGAAAGGCAGGTGGAGGCTGGAGGGGCAAACACAAACAATGGAGCCATCCTGACAGCCACGAAACTCAGACACTCTATAAGCCAGGACAAGGAGCTTGTGTCATGCACCGTTCACCCCACCGCCCGCCTCCCCTGACACCGTGGCTAGGTCTCTGACTTCTGCGACTGCAGGAAGTGTGAGAGAAAGAGTGGTATCCTGGAAAGCTCTCACCCAGAAGTCTGTTAAGAGTCTCAAGTTCCTAAGACAAGCAAGCACCTTCTTGTGGGAAATATGGCCTACCCAATATAACTGTTAAATAGTCACATTTAAGTCAAGGATGTGTTGCTTCGGTGATTCCATCTGGAGACTTGGCTGGGAAACGCATGGTTGGAAAACATGGCAGCAATATCTCTTTCTATAACATTTTTCACTTTGATCAATTACCATTCCACTTGATAGGAAAATTGTATGTGGGTCAAAGGCCTGCGCCACCAGCTGCCCAGGGGGTTCGTTGCTTTCTGTTCGAGTCCCTTAGAAAAATCCTTCTCTGGGTTCCAAGAAAATTTAAGTTGGACCAATCAATGGGCAAGTTGGGCTGTGGGTGGGGGGAGGGAGAGTTGCTTCCAAAATTAAATGTAAGTGGGTCAGTTTGAGGGGACAACTGGAAGTTGGTCTGATGCGACTTAGCTCTCGCGTGCACTTGGGACTTTAACTGCAGGAGAATAGAAGGTAGCACCTAACTCAAATAGCCTTCTCCAGGGCATATTCCATCCAGCCACCACATTTTCTCTTTCCCCCCACCCCCTCGCATTCATCCAACTCTGAAATCATTTCACATTTCCTGGTTTACCACCCATCTCCCGCCATTAGGACAATAATCCTCAAGATCGAAATCAGTCTTGTTCACCATGCCTGGTACACAGCAGCCTTTTAATAGGCCTTTGCTTTCTGACTGAATTCCAATAGGGTGGCTGCTTGTAAGACTGGACTGGGTAGCCATCCAACTCATGGGAAGGAAGGAAAACTGGGTATGATGACATACTCACAATCCTAACACACAGACAGGCCTACATAGTGGGCTCTAGGTCAATCAGGGCTGCATAGCAGGATCCTGGATCAATAGTAACAGCAGAATTTTTCATCTCAGTGCTGTCTGCTCCCATAAGCATTAGCATAGAGTGGTCAGCCCAGTGGACAAAGATCTGTTCTTACAGCACTTTATTTGCTAGAGAACACTGAAGTCCTACTTGCTTCAATGACCAAGTTTCTCAGTCTCTGAGAATAGCAGCCATAATTAGTAGTGAGAGTAAGAGCTACCATTTATTCATCAGCCTCATGCCAGGCACTTTCCACATTTTGACATTCCAATCATATGGCCGTCTGAATAGTAAATGGTGTAAAGACAAAGCAACCAGGTCTTTGGAATGTTCAGAAAAGTCACCCACAGCTGGTATCACAAGGAGTTGATGAGTGTTGAAATCAACCAGTCTGTAGAAGCCCACAGCTCAGGGCATTGCAACTTAGGGCCACCCCATCCCTGGAAACAGGTAAGCTGTGTAGCCAGGCCACAGTTAGTAGGGTACATCCCTTGGCCTCATCTCTAGCCCCAGAAGACCACACCTTAAGACATTCAAGGAATCCTTTTTGTTTTTGTTTTTTCGAGACAGGGTTTTTCTGTAGCTTTGGAGCCTGTCCTGGAACTAGCTCTTGCAGACCAGGCTGGCCTTGAACTCACAGAGATCCATCTGCCTCTGCCTCCCGAGTGCTGGGATTAAAGGCTTGTGACCAGCCTCGTGGAATCTTAAAATACAAACCAGTCATTCCCTCAGAAGACTCCAATCACCTCAGCGTCTGCGAGGGAGGGGTCGATGTCTGAGAAGTCCTCAGGCATTCTGCTTTGGTGGGTGTTGCCCACACTCACTTTGCACAATAGAAACCTAAGTCTTAGGACAAACAAGCCTCTAACTCACAGTCCCAGGCATTCAGACAATTGGGCTTCACTGTCAGATCAATTGATATCAAGCTCTATATACACAGGGGCACTTAGATACAAAGAACTTGGGGCCTTCTTGGCTCAGTGCTTTCACTCTGTCTGCCTAAGGTTTCCTGTTTTTTTGTTTTGTTTTGTTTGTTTTATCTCCATTTCTCCGGAGTTAACACCTGTTTCTCTTTAACATCTCAGGAGCCACTCTTCCCCACCCAGAGAGACATCTTGGTCTTCCCTATTTTCTCAGAGCTCTTAGGGCTTAGAGACACTATTTAAAGTAAATACTTGGGAAGTCTACAGTAAGCCCATTCAGTCACACGAGGGTCAGATCAGGTGCAGCAAAAGATTTTGATTACCTGGCTCTCCTCTCCTAGTACTCTCAATTCAGGAAGATCTTCCCTAACAATGTAGCGAACAGGCCCACACCGCTGCTGCAAACCACGTTCAACTGAAGGAGAAAGTCTCTGCTGTGGCAGAAGTCCTGGATGGGACTCTCACTGGCCCCCTCTGAGCCCCTGAGCCAGACCTGTGGGCTGCGGTGCTCTGATTGGCCAAGCCTGGGTCACATGCCAAGCGTGGACGGATGGAATAGCTCCCACCTTAACCATATGGACTGAGAGTGGGGGGAGGGGTGACTTCTCCAAAGGAAATGTTGGATGTTGTTACCAGACGGGAGGATGATGCTCAGCAGGCAAAAATAACAGATGCCCACTACACATACCAACCCAGACTGGATTCAATGCCCAATTTTGTCTTCATAACCACGTATTGGGTGGAGATTTTTGTTGCGTGTGTTTTTCTTCTCTACTAAACGCTAAACTCCTCCAGGGCGGAGACCGAACCCTCTTCTTTATAAATCTAGAACCCAGCACAAACTTGAAGCCCGAGAAGCGGTCAAGTCTTATTTACTGAATGGATGACCCAATGCATTCATTTAACAGGAGCTGTTGTTGGGACCTCATCTTTCGGTGTGAGCCGGGAGAAAGAGCACAGACGCTAAGTCACTGTTTTTCAAAGTGGAGTCTGGGAAGCCTCCTGCACCGGCACAGAATCGCCAGAGCCACCGAGCCATCGGCAACATTGACTTCAAGGCCTGGGTCACCAGCAGCAGGGGCTTACTGGGTATCTCAGTAAAAAAGGTGGCAAGTTTAGCAAACAAACAAACAAACAAAAAACTTTGGGATTCTTATGTACATTTGTACATTTGTGTTAGATCCATGGCACCATATGGAAGTAAACCTCATCTCGATTGTGTTCTGGTTATGTGAACTAAAGTGGGGGAGACAGGGTTGTGTACATGTTCAGCTCCTCCGCTTGCTGCCCTTGGATAGGGAGTTAAGAAGTATGGGGATACCCTTGAGTGGTAGGGCATGCACTTAGCATGTCCAAGGCCCTGCATTTGATCTTCAGAAATAAATTAGTTGATAAATAAACAACAGACCACAAAAGCTACTATGTCTAGTGAGGAGTTGGCACAATGACCCATGTGGTTTCCTTATAAAATGTTGGGAATGTTAGACTCTAGGATGACTGGTGTGCACTTGTCGGATGCTGTTCTGGAGATCCCATTATGTGTTTACTCCTTTCATCCTTACCACAGGCTTGGGAGGCAGGTATCCTTAACATTGGAAGTTCTGCACTCTATGTATTTGTTTCATGTGTGCACACATGCTCGTACGTACTGGGGTGTGTAGGGAAAGGTCAGAAGACAGCTGGTAGGATTCAGTTCTCTTGTCCCACAGTGGAGGTTCCAGGGATCAAGCTCAGGCCATTGGGGTTGACAGCCCTCAACTTGCCCGTTTTTGTAGATCCAGAAACAGATAAGAGTCAACGTCAGGTTATGCAGCTGAGGCAGGTTTCGAACTCAGCTACTTCGATGTCAGTTCCAAGGCTCCAAATTTCTCCTTAGAAATAATAGTCTGTCTCCCTCTAAGAAGTTCACTAACCATCAAGAGCCACAGTAAAGAAAGCTTCAAATAAGACCTCTGAGTAAAAAGGTTTAGCGATGGGAAGGATGCAAGGGCTGTTGGTCAGATCACCATTTACGGGAAAGTTGGTCTGGCTGCAGCAGGGAGCCCCTGTCTTCTGCTGCTCCTACCAAACCTCTCTAGGTTCTGTAACACCTCTGGGCTTCGAGAACCAGGAGTCCTCTTTAATCTTAGATGACTGTTTTTATTTTGAATTGCTGTATTTCTTTTTCCTTCCTTCCTTCTAGACACCAATGCATTCCTCTCCGTGAGGCATGAGCAAAGCCTGAAGTGCAAGCCAAGCGCTCAGAAATGTGATAGCTGCTACCAAGGATCTGAAGCAAAGTAACAAACCTAGATTCAAGATCGAAACGCTGTACTCTAGTATCTGGGGTGGCACCTATCCTAATCAGAAATGGGGCTTTGCTCTGGGGTGTGTGGTTGCTGGGCCATGCTGAGAACCCCTTCTCACCTATGATTTTATTCTGGCTCTGAGGGATACTGTGTTAAAGAACCTTCAAACATTCCTGTTCCAAGGAGTGCCTGGAGGTTTATGTTAGTGAACATGTATCCTGTCTCATACTTGACCTACTTTGTTCATATAAGGACACATTAAAATAAGGCCGTTTCTTAAGCCTGACGAAGACGAGGTGAGTTTTAAACACTCCACAACCTATTCGACAAAGCCAAGCGTGAGGAAAGGCTTCCTGTTCTTGCCTCTTCCCCATGCAGAATTGGGAAGCCTGTCAATAGGACTGAGGTTTCTGAATGGCTGTGAGGAGAAAGGCTAGTGGACCACCTTAAAGAGGAGAAAGGTAATGGACGGATGGGACCCCCAGAGGCCAAGTGGGACCATCAAGAGGGAGGTAAATGTCAGGAGCTAATTATCAAATTAAAGGAACCTTGGGAGGTACCCCTCCAATGTGGGCCTGCTACATTCTCACTCCCGGATGGAATAGTCAGCTGGTGGGGGATGGGTAGCGAGCCGTTCAGCGCAGCACCTGCAAAGGTCTGGCCGGGGTGGGGAGGCTATCCTCCGTGGAAAGCCTCCTTCTCTCCTAATTTCCTAACTCTTGGCCTGTTGAGTTCCTCAGGCAGTCTGTCCACTGTCCAGCAAGGGGCCTGGCCATGGCTCCCTTTTCTTGAGCTCCGTACTTTCATCCAGTTTTGAGCAGCCCCGTTTCAGATTGGCCTTTTTATGTTTGATATAAAGAATAGTTGTTGGCCAATTTCATCTTTTCATCGCTGTTCTCTAGGCCGGAATCCAAGCGGCTTGTCAGATGCTCATTAACTCCCCCTTTGGCTCTTTCTCGTGTGTCTCCTAAGCTCATTGTGCCAAGAACTAACGCTTTCTTTTACACGATTCTCTTTCTCTGCTCCATCAGGGAGACAAATTACTTTCCAAAAGGGATCGCCAGGGATGGTTTAATGAGAATTTCTTTGGGGCTAGGCATGGAACGCAATGTAGTTAGCATTCGGTGGACTTAATTGGACTTTTCTTTTCTGCCTCTTTTAAAAAAAAATCTGAAGCTATCCTGTTAATCTCTCATTTGTAATCAATTGTGTTGACTAAACAAAAGTCTAGGTCGTCTTTTCTTCCTGTCCCAGACAATCCTTTGTTGCCTCTAAATGCCTCGTTCTCGAGTGATCCTGGTTCTGTAGATGGGCCCGATTGTTGACAGTTCATTATTGCGCTTTTGTCCACTTAATCTTTCTTGCTGTGTTTTGCATGTGCATGCCTTAATGAGCTCCGTTGGCAATTAACATGTTTCTGGGAGCAAACTGGTTGCTCAGACGTTTGAGAGGGAAGTGCAGGGAAAAGGGCAACGCAGCTGCCTTGAGGTTGTTTATTTCCCAGCATTTTCTCAAGACTCCCGTACCCTCTTTGGCAGCACCCTCCTTTCTGCCCTCCCCTCCCCCAGCCCATTTACCACCAGCACACCTGACGTCTTACTGCTCTAGAGTCTGGCTCAGGCAGCCCTCTGCCTTCCTGTGAGCCAAATAGCAAATTGGGGCCCCATGTCAACCCACTTGTGCAGCCAAGGCAAGAGCATGCAGAGTGTCCCCCAAAATGTATCTGGATGCTGGCACTTCTCTGTGTCGCTCTTTGTGGAGAGGAACCTCTAACCCGCCTAAGGCAATAGGACTGTACAATCTGTTATGTACAAGGCTGTGGCTTTGGAAGAAGGCTTTTTTTTTTTTTTGAGTCTTGCTGGCAAGATTGCTGAAGTGTGAGCAGTCATGGACAGAACAAACATCTTGTAGGGGAAAAGATAATTGGAGTCTTTTTTGTGTCTATGACAGGATTCCCTTCCCCCGCAATTTGATTTTTTTTTTTAAAAAATATTTTTTTCTGGGTGGCCTCTTCAATTTAATCAAGGTTAAAATCTTAATATGCAGTGGATGACTACCTTGTTTAAATCATTTATTAATATTGAAAACTCCAGGTCATGCAAATGATTTAATATTAAGGAGGAAAAAAATGAGAGCAAACAGAGCCTGCCGCCCACCAATTCCGATGCGTAAATCTAAGAAGGAGGCAGGCGAAGATGGTCACAGAGGGAGCCTGGTGCTGGCTGTGGAAGGTGTTTAGTAACTCGGATAGCAGGTTCTTCTCTTTGGAGGTGAAGAACTTTTTTTAGATTCCACACCCAAACAAACCTCTTCAACCAGGGAACAACGTCCAACCCGAGGAAGGCAGAGCTCAGGCGAGGTTCAGAACAACTGTTTACCTACAAGTATGTCAGATGTGAAACACTGCCTTGTCAGGTGAACACCCCTGACAGAAGCTGGTATGGAGGTTGAGTAACAAGCAAGAGAAACAACCTCAAGGGGCTCGGGATGTGAAGGGAAACCGGGCAGGTTCACTTGTCGTCAGAGGGCCAAGCAGGAGGGAAATGCCTTCTCCAGCTGACTTGTAGATTCATTCCTCCTGAGTTTGCTAGGAAGCAATCCCCATAGCACTTCAATATGGCCAAAACCTGAGAACACATTTCTCCAGTTTGCAAGATGGGATATCCTTTTATGAAAAGTTAAGACAGCAGAAGACTTGTTCAAGGTTCTGTCACTTGATGGTTAAAAAGCTAGCCTTCTGGATGGCATGCTCCCTCTTCCGTTTACCAGTTTTTCTTAAGAGGAGAACACTTGACCAGATTCCCACCTGCAAGCCAACTTTCCTTCACCCTTCACATCCCAGCATCTACCTCTGTATAAATATCTTCCCAAGGTATTTAAGAAGATATGTTTGACATGATAGGCTCTCCAAGCAGCACATCCCAAAAGGGACCTCTCAGGGAGAACAGGAGGGGGGGAGAGGAGGAGAGACGAAGGAGGAAAGAGGGGGGAAAGGAAGAAGAGGGATAGGAGGGGGAGGGAAAGGAGGAGAGATAGGGAGGAGGAAAGAGGGGGGAAAGGAAGAAGAGGGAGAGGAGGGGGAGGGAAAGGAGGAGGGGTGGGAGGAGGAAAAGAAGGAGGAGGGGGATGAGGAGGAAAGAGAGGAGGAAGAGGAGGAGAGGAATGAGGAGGGAGAGAAGGAGGAGAAGAGACTTTTGACGGTTACAGAGCCCTGAGATGCTCAAACTGAGTGGGTTGTAAGAGTGTCAAACAAAGTTAATAAAAACACTTAGAGAAGAATTGGAGGAGCTGACTTCTCAAATTCAAGCGGTCTCCAGGAGCGAAGTTCATATTCTCTGTGGCCAAGTCCTCCTCACCCCCTCAGGGGTTTCCTGGGATTTATAGAATGCACAGAGAGTTCAAAGTTAAATCTGCCTGCTCCTGTGGGTCCCGATCTCTCCTCCGGGAACTGCAGCCAGAACAAGATAGCATTTAAATTCCCTCTGGCTTCCTCGTCCCCCTCCCCTGGCTGCGTCTTCCCAGACTTGAGGGAGGAGGAAGGGGAGGAATACAAAAAACGAGGACGCTCTCCTTTCAGGAAATGGAATTCTAATGTACGCGTTCCTATTTCTGAATCGGAGGTACTAAAAATACCCCTGCGACAGCCTGAGGAAGCTGTCGCTGTCCTCTGTGCAAACAAAATCGACAATTCTCCTCAGCCCAATGGGTCTTCGGATTGGGACAGAAGGGTTGGCTGTGACCAGCATAGATCTTCCACCCTGGCCAGGAGCGTCTCCAGGCCACAATCCCGAGACTGCTTTCCATCAATGAAAACTGAAGGAAGCGATGGTCTCTTAGAAGCCCGGACTTTGGATCCCTGCCCTACCTCGCCCGGAACCCTGGGCATGTCGTTTAGATGGTCTCTGCCTCTATTTCTTTCTCTGTAGAGTGGGAATAATCACACCACACACACACACACACACACACACACACACACACACACACACACACACACACACACACACACACACACGCTCACCCCAGCTTGCAGATTGTTGCTAAAACTGCATGAAGGTGTTGAGTGCCTAGCTGAGAAAGAAAGCCCTGGAAATAAGAGGATTTTTTTTTCTCTCTCTCCTGGTGGAAGTCACTGGCATGCTCAGTAATGCGTGCCTACTGTATACAACGCGTTGGGCTAACCTTCACTCATTACTGTCAGAGTTACCTGGGATTGCCCTTTGCAGTAACCATCCTTCCCTCCAAACAGCCGCCACCGCGGTGGAAATCCGGGTGGGGTCAGCACTCAGCAGTCCTCGCCCCCTCAACTCGGAGGCTGCGTGGAAGAGCACTCCCGGGCCCCGAGCCGCGTTTCCTCTGGTGTAGAACAACGTTCCAAAAGACGTGGGCTGAATCACTGCACCGATATTAAAAGTGTGGAGGGGAGTGAGGGTGGAGGGAGGAGGCCAGGCGCGACGCGCCAGTAATCCGAGCTCTTGATTATCTAGATTCGGATCAAACGGGGCGGCGGCGGCCGGCCCCCTCCTGGGAATGATTAGATGATTAATGTAATGCTGTTTGAAGGGTCTCTGTTTTCTCTCTTAATTTGGGTCATTACTTAGAAAGCAAGCGTGAGATCATTTCATCAGTGTGCATGGCGGCAGAGATAGCTATTGAGGAAGTGGGCTAACTGCGTGGTAATCAGGACCGGGGAGGACACGGCGGCCAGCTCGGGGAGCTGGGCGCGCCCTCCCGCGGCAGGGGGCCGCGTGCGTAGTGCGTAGCTAGCCGGGGACGGCGGAGCGCAGGCAAGGGACACCACTAGCTCGCCCAAGGCTGGACAGCCTCTAGCAACAGCCAGAGAGGAGGCTCGGATAGTGGCTGCGCTCCTCAAGCCCTGGCCCTTTTCCTGCATTGCATGCTACTGAGTTCGGGATTACCCAACTACCATTCCACGGCATCCAGACACTTTTAACCCTTAAATTTTCTTTTTCTCACCCAAATAAGAATCCCAAGTATCTGCTCGGTCACCAGATAAAACCTTGGGCTCTCAATGGAGCCGGATGGAGGTCTTTTGGCCCATGCTCCTGGGTGCTTTAATATATCAGGATACCAAGAGTACGGGTTTAGCCTTAGCTTGGCCCCGGTGTCCCAAGGAAGTCACATTTGGGAAAGGAAAAGCTATAAATGGCTACTTCCACCTCCTTCTTTTGATTTGTTGAGCTGACTTCGTGGCGAGGGGGTGGGGAAAAGAAAACGCGCACTAATCGTTCTGTTTATTGAGTCATATATGTGTAATAATCCGTGTTCGCTTGTACAGGAGAGATTACAAGGTTGTGTGAAGATGGCTGAGGGCGCCACGCTCTTCTAGGCGCTCACGGTGACAGGCCGGGATTAAAAACCGGCTGCCTGAGGAGAAGCCAAGGCCTGGAATTAAATAGGTTTCAGCGCACTGGATTTAAATACGTTTCCTGAATGTACAAAGGTGGGAACCACGCGTTTGTTGCTGATCATCGAGGACACGTTTAACTTTCCCCAAAATATGCTGGTTTCGATAAATAGATTTTAGCCTCTCTGCTATAGTTTTTTTTTCCTTTTAATTTTAGAAATAAGTTTATACGTGTGATTTGCTTGGGTTGGTACAGGGCAGGAAGGAAGGGCAAGGCAGTAGCTCTCAGCTCTGAACTGTCCTGGCCAGGTCCTTTGCAGAGGGGGCAGTGGCGGGACCCACGCTGTCATGGAGTTTGCGCACGTGTTTCTTTAAGTCAAAGTTTCTGCAAAAGCCTTTGCCGCAAGTGGCGCACGTGAAAGGCTTCTTGTCGTTGTGAGTGTGCATGTGGAAGGTCAGGTTGTAGACCTGGTGGAAGGCCTTGTTGCAGATGGTGCATTTGTACTGCTTTTCGCCGCTGTGGGTGAGCTTGTGGTTCTTGTAGTTCCCTACAGGAGAGCGAAAACCAAAACAAAAAAGGAGGGGTTTGCCGTGGAATGAGTCGTCCCCGTCTGGGTACAGCTCCCACCCCTTGCTCCCTGCAGTGGCTCTGAAGGGGCTGCTTGACTAGGCGGGCGCGACCTCTCCGAACTAAGAAGTTGTCAAACTTTGTCTGCGTCAAGGCCGAGGCGCTCCTGAAAGGATGGTGGGCTCTTACCCAGCCGGGCCCCGAGGCCCTACCCTGCTCTGCACAGAAGCCCACGAGGCGTCCCTCCTGCCGAGCTCTGCAGCCTGGGAAACTTTTGTGCAGCCTAAAGAGGCAGCAGCGGGTTCTTCCAGCTGATACCTCGCTCCAAGAAATCCGCCCTAACCTAGGATCTGCAACGCAGTTCCTAGTCCCCTCACCCCCAAACCCCACTTACTATCTGAAGACTCAAAAGTATCTCGGGAATTGGGTAGATTCCCGGTTCTGGGGGCACTGGTGACCTGATCTACCCCTTTTTAAGTTATTCTCAGGAGGAAGATGCTGCTTAGATTTTTTTTTTTGAACGGGAAGTACTGCTTACAAAGGGAACCTCGTACTGAAAAGCAATACTCTCTGCGTTTTCTACTTTTTCCTTTTGCCTCGTTCCTTAATTTCCAGCTTCAAAATTAAGCCCACTCCCTCCATGAGTTAAGTCTTAATCCATCGAGGTCTCCTAACCCAGCCCGGAGAGCGTCTACCTATATCCGGCACAACCCGATTCCAAAGAATTGCGGCGCCCCAGCCTGGGGCTTTTGTGCTGCCTCTACCCACCCACTTCTCTCTCGCCCCCCCATCCCCGCCCCTGCGACCCTCTCAGCCCTCGAGACGAGATGAAGGAGTGCCTAGCTAAGTACCTTACCTTTTTGGTGAAAGCCTTTGCCGCAAAATTCGCAGACGAAGGGTTTGTAGCCCGCGTGGATGCGGATGTGCGTGTTGAGCGTGGAGCTGCGATTGAAGGCTTTGCCGCACTGGTTACACTTATGTGGTTTTTCCTGCGGAGAGGGGCGTGCGTACAGTAAGGCCGAGACGTTGGCAATACTTCGAAGGGACACAGCAGCCCCCTCCACCAAGGGTAAGGAGAATCCAGCATCCATAGCTCAAACTAGGGCGGAGGGTGCACGCCGAGCCGGGCCTGACCTGGGGGCCACGTACCTGGGTGTGGATAATTTTGTGCCTGCAGAGAGTGCTGGCCTGGCGGAAGCCTTTGCCACAGACTTTACACACAAACGGTCTAGCTCCGGTGTGGACAGGCATGTGGCGGGTGAGGTTATAGTGAGCATTAAACACCTACAGAAGGACGAAAGCGCAACTTGTGTTGAGTCTACTAAGGGCCTAGGATCAGCTCTGAAGGCCACAATTTACCTCCCCCAACCAACCTCCCCATCCGAAGCTCGAGTTCTTTTGTCATCCGTTTGACGACCGACAACAACCCCATTTTTCAGGATAGGAAACTGAGGCTCAACTAGGTATCCAATGGAGTACGCAGCTATTGGGGGGGGGGTCCTGAGCTTGAGAAAGGGATGTACAAGGCCGCCCCAGAAAGCAGGTGGCTGCTAGCTCCCTCCCCCCAAGAACCTTGGGCCTCACCTTGCCGCACACTTCACAGGTGAAGTTTTTGGGTTTGCTGTCAGCCGAGCCCCCCGGTAGTTTGCTGTGGCTCTTGACTCCCCCTCGATCAGCGGTCAAGGCCGAGTTCTCCTTCAGCACCTGCTCCAGCGGCGCAGGCAAGCGTTCCTTATGGGGATAGGGAGCTGGATGGGGGAACTTGTCCGCAGTCAGGCTGGCCAGTTTGGCATTCTCCAGCAGAAAAAGCTTGGGATGAGCAGCCAGGGAAGTGGGGGCCTGTGCGTTGAGGAGGCCGGACGGGAAAAGGTGGCTGCCGAGGAGCTCCGAGGGTGGGTAAGCAGTGGAGTCCAGGTAGTTGAAGTAGTAGAGCGAGCCACTGGCCGGTAACCCCACAGCCTGGTTGATGACCTGCGGCTTGATGACCCTGCCTGCCGGCAGCGCAGACGGCGCAAGGCCCAGTTCGGCCTTGCAGCACACGCCACAGTTGGTTTTGCACAAGCCGCTGGCGCCGCACACTGGGGCCCCCCCGCCGCTGCCTCCTCCTCCACCGCCGCCCGCCCGGAGGCTGCTTTTCCAGAACTCCGAGTAACTGAGCAGCGTCTTGGACGGCACCTCGTAGCCTAGAGGCTGGAGGGGTATCATACACGGCAGCGGCGAGCAGAGGTTGAGCAGTTTCTTGCTCTGGCTGCTGTCTGATTCTAGTGCAGCAGGCCGGGGCTCAAAAGGCGCTCGGGGCTCGGACGTCTTAGCCATGATGCGCTCGATGGAGAAGGCTAGTGTTTTAGAAGTGGCTGGTGACGCTCCAGCGCGCGGGCAGGCCGGGGGCACCATGGTCTCCAGGGAAGCTGAGCTGGCCATGGCGCGCTAGGCTGAGCCAGGCTGGGCCAGGGCACAGCCTCTCTCCTCTAAGTCTGCATTCCGGAAAAGGCAGGGGGGAAACCGCAATTTAATAAGCACCTAGTCGGCCCGGGTCACCCATTTGCATTCAAATGAACAGAGGCAGAACAAAGTGCACCCAAGGGTACCAAATTACCGCCCATTAACCCGGCGCGCAAAGGAGCCCACCAGTCCTTGCCCTGGGACTATGAAAGGGGGAAGAAGGGGGAGGCTGTACAAAGGAAAGAAGAGGGGGTAGAAGAAAGGAGTCTCAAAATAACACTCCCCAACCCTTCCCTGGACCCAGGCCTCTGCCACGCGTGCTGGGAGCTGGGCACTGAAAGGGCAAAGTTAAAGAGGACCGGGAGAGCCACCTCGCTTTTACCTCTTTCCCCCACCTCCAAGGAGATGCGTTCCGAGCCATGCAGCGTGTCTCTTCTGTCACATTTTGATGGCAAACATCTTCCTCTCCGCGTGAGATCACTGTCTTTTACATTCAGCTGACATCACATGAAGTCACTTGAAGTGGAATGACATGGGCGGCGGCGCGACTCCCGTTGAGGACCCTGCGTTCCCCCGCGCCTGCCGGCCGCCGCCACCGCCCCTCAAACTTTAAAGGAGGCAACTGGCGCCCGCGCTCCCTTCGGGAAAGTGCGAGCGGTTTGCGAATCGGGAAGGAGGGAAGAGAGGGAGGGGGGAGGGGGAAGAATCGTGATGGTTTTGCCGGTGGAAGGAGGTGGGGGGAGCCCAAACCCAAACCTAGGCAGAGTTCCTTGCGTGATTCACAACTTTGGGGGGCCTGCAGGTTTAGGGTACGCGGGGAAGGCGGGGTGTCCCGGACGCACTACCTCAAAGGGCCCCTGAGTGTCCGTCTAAGCACCGAAGTATCCCTTAGCCCTGCGCAGCCGAGCTGGGCACCGTGCTAATAAACTGCCATTTACCTACGGAGCCGGCGCCAGCCCCGAACACGCGCAAATGATAATTACCTCATTAGGATGTGGCGCATGGACGCGGGCGTCGCGTTTGGAGGGAGAACTTGTTAATGGGGAAATATTAATTTATGCAAAAGCAACGAGCTCGCCTTGGCTGGCGTCGGAGGTCGAGAGGGAGCTCCCTGCAGCCTAAGGACGACCTCGAAGAGTCCGGAAGGGCAAGGCTGCGCGCCGGGATCCCGGGGACCTGGGGAAGGGTGGGTGCGCCTGAAGCCCTCCGGCCGGTTGCTTGCCTAGGGCTGGTGGAGTCTTGCCTCGAGCCCCCTAGGGCTGTTTGAGAAGCTAATCGATCCGAATTGCTGATTTGTGATCGGGTTTGCAAGGCAAAGTCGGGCTCTGAGCCTGGTTTAGGGCTGCGTGCGGGGAGGATTCGGAGGGCAGCTCTCCCGCTGTTGGTACTTACTGTTTGTATAATTGAGAAGGTCCAATCTCCACCTGTTTAAGGAGCAGATTGAAACAGCAGAACCTCCCCTGGATCCTATTAAAACGTTTTTCCTCCTAAGGCCATTCAGTCGAACCAATTTTCCGAAGTGATTCATAGAGCTGAATTCTGCCAAGGCAGCTCTTTCACTTTTAGCCACTAAAGCACCGCGTGGAACCGGGTTTTGTGTTTTTCTAAAATAAAGAGAAGGATTATCAGAGGGGAGAGGGAGGGGGCCTGAAGCGGGGCGGGCAAAGACTTAGTGTGGCCAGAGGTACAAGCAGAGGGAAGAAAAGGCCCTTTTCTAGACAGGCCCCAAGTAAGTTCGTAGGAATTCAGCGTTTTTGTGCCTGGCGCACAAAAGCAGAGCGCTCCGCGCTGGGTTTGGAGGGGCTGAATTCATGTTTGCAGACCATTCCACCTGCGTATCACAACAAACTGCTCAGAGACGCTTCAGCACTTTCAACAGGCCGGGTGCTCTTGGCGACAACAAAAGTGGTCCAGGCTGAGGGTTCTTGGGGGTGGGGGAGAGGTTAGCTAGAGAAGGAGAGAATTAGGTTTAGTGAAGGGGGGGGAGTGCACGGGGTTTTTGAAAACTTTTGGATGTTTTTGTTCGTGGGACAATTATATCTTGCCAGCCGGCTTTTGCAAGACCAAGAGCTTTGTAGCCGCCACGGCAGTTTAAGAGGATTACGGTGGGTATAATATGAGCAAACAGGGTTGAGGGTTTGGTAGTCAATACCATCTCCAGAGATACACCATGAACGGAGCCAGGGGAAGTGCCCGTGAAGGCAAACCCTCTCCTCTGTTCGGTCAGACTTGGCCCGAGAGGACCCAGATGATCCCAGGCCCCTCAGCAGTACCACCCGCCCCAGGAAAACTGCCCGAGGAGGCAAACGAGCAAGGCTCTGGTTTAGAATGTAGATAACAGACCTTTCCCTTGCGAACTTCCCTTTCCTTCAACCCACCCACCTATCCAGTTGCTGCTGCTCTGCTGGCCATTTCAGACTAGGTGCGGATGTGGCAGATAGAGAAAGGGAAAGGGGGGTGGATAAGTGTAGTAAGGAAACAAGGGGGGGACGACGACAAATACAGGTCTCTAAGAGATGTAGCAACGGGAGTGGGCTATGGTCGACTAATAATTTCAACCCCTCCAACTCTGAAACTGCCTCTAAGTTTAGCAATTGGGTCTGTTCTCTTAATGTCACCCACCCCAAACACACACACACACACACACACACACACACACACACACACAGAGAGAGAGAGAGAGAGAGAGAGAGAGAGAGAGAGAGAGAGAGAGAGAGAGAGATCTGAAACTTCCAGATATCCAAGCTAGAGAGTCTTGCCCAACTGGAGAATATTTTCATAGAACCCATTTAATTTAAGACATTTCCCAGAGACTTCACTCCACACTCAAGGTCACCCATTTTTATGTAAATGGCAAGGTTAAAGATGACCCAGCTCTTCCCACCAGACCTGAAGAGAACCACTCACCCCATCCCTGAAGCACGCTTGGTGCTGCACCTGCAGCCTCTCAAACCTGAATTTCTACCCCGACTTTCCTGGGGAATCCAACTGGCCTCCAGCCTTGCACCCCGACCCTCTCCCCAAACTGGGCAAGCGTTGGTCTCTGCAGCAGCTGAAAGATGGGCTGGTGTGAACACTCCATCAGGCTGAAAGGCTTCCAAGGGCTTCCCGAGAACCTGCCCTGCCATCTTTCCTGCTTTTCGTGGCCGCACAAGCCCTCTCTCTCTCTCTCTCTCTCTCTCTCTCTCTCTCTCTCTCTCTCTCTCTCCAGCGTCACAAAGCAGTGCTACCTCCACAGAAGGAAAACATTTGGGTAAAAGCAAGTTGCCCTTAATGTGTCTTTCTTTCCAAATGTTGGGTGAATACCCTGGCTTTCATGAAAGTATTTAATTAGCTTCCACAAACTTCTTTCCTTGCCTGCAGATTATATTGAAGTGGAGGGTTGGAAACTATTTTACACCTTGCCACTCACATGTTAATTAATCTGTATCTAACCCTAATTGCAGTTTATTCAAGCACTGCTCAACAGCTCACCCACACAATAAACACTGATCCTACTTTTATACATATTACTTCACGTTAACACATTGAGTAATTAACTCCAGTACCAACTAATAGTGCAAACAAATATTTTCTGTACACGACATGATTTCAGGCAGAATAATAGACAACTGGGAAAATGTCATGCACGATGAAGAGGTGCAGAGATTCCCATTCCTCGCCTCCCCAAACCCTCTAAACGCATGCTCCCAGGACACACCAGTTTTTAAAGGACTGTGATTTCCTTTTAGACAAATATAGAAATTAAACGGCCAGAATTTTAGAGAGTTAGCGGAGAGGGTTTTGTGAGCTTAGGGATGACCTTTTTTAACCTGCAGGTTTTCAGTGCAGGGGAGGATCCCAAATAACTGCCCATGAGTTCTACAGGAGGTTGCTGGCTCTAAGCATATTGGTCAAGCATGTTGTTCCATGCCAGAAAACCTGTTTTGGGAAATTTCCTACTTTCAAAACAAAACAAAAACAACAACAACAACAACAACAAAAAAAACCCTTTCCTTTGAAACAGCAGTTCCTCAGGAACGGGTGACTTTCTAGGTTTACATGATTTTCAAATTCAGACAGGGCCACAAACTCCACTGTTTGTACCAAGAGAGCAAGAGACAGGCTGCAGAGACCTGACCAGAAGGGGGTCTGTAATATGTAGTCTGTAGTCTGTATCTCTGAAAGGCCTACCTGTCAGCTTCACTTTCTTGGCCCCTGGGACTGAATTCATGGTTGTGGGGGGCAGGGAGCACAATCAAGAGGACCTAGCAGGCCTGTGGCCAGTGGACCAATCCATAGCATTCAGTACTTGGATCAACATGGTTTTGCCCAGTGGAAGGTCTCAGCTCCTGGCTGGTTCCAAAAACAAGACTTTTGCTTCTTTTTCATCTGGTCTTGGCTTGGGCACTACTAAGGAAACTCCACAGTGAGGCCTGGAGCGTCCCCAGAACCCAACACATCCTATTTTTCACAACCGGGTCCAGCACCTCTCAGACTCTATGAGATCCGCCCTAGCCTCCAGCTCTGTAACCCCAGGCCATGCCCAGGCCAAATGTTGCTATGTGCACAGCACAGGCTAGGGATGTGTGCCCAACTCCAAAGACCAAACGCAGTGTTTTAATTGAAATCCCAGGCTTAAGCACAGCTGGCGGCTGCCTATTGATTTTCCTGGAGCTTCTCTGGTAGGGAGCATATTAAATATGACTGGCCATACAAGGGTTTTGCCTGTCCCCTCTGCCCCTTCCCTCTGCCATTTTATGGTCGCTAACTCCAACCACTCTAATAATGACTATCTGCTTAAGAAAAAAGAAATCAATGCCAGAAATCGCCCACACTTTAGGACAAATTACTTAGCAGATGCCTTCCCGGAATGCAGACAACCTCAGAGGAAAATCCCTTTCTTGTGTAGAAGCTCACACATTCACACCGCTTCTGGCGCCTGGAAAGAAAGTATTTCGACTCCGAAAAGGTGCTGCAATTCTAGTCTAGGTGGCTGGTGTCTCTTGGTTATGGACAACAAGGGACACTTGTTTTCAAATTATTGATATTATTTTCTCCAATGACTGCAAAACATAATAGGTCTTCGTAAGTTATCTCAAGCTAGGGCAAAACACTCTGGGGAGCCCTACTGAGTCTGGGGAAATGCTCAGAGCCAGAGTGATTTGATGCCCTCACTGCTCTCCCTCCCAGATTTGTTTGGGGGTGGTTGAGAGAGCCAACCCCAAATCTTAACCTTTCAGTGTTTTTCTCTCTAGTTCCCCACTCCTCTCCCTTTCTTTTCTTTCCTCCATTGAAAATATGATTTACGTAGTGAACACTTTCAACCGCTGCTTAAAATACATTAACTTTCGGAGGAAATTGTTCTGCTATCCTCACTTTGACCCCAGGGAGCATCTTATTGAAAACATTTGAACAGGCTTGCCGGTGGTAGGCTTGTTCAAGGCGCAGTGGCCTCCCCCTTCGTGAGCGTTTGTTTTCAGTCTTGAGAGACAAAGAGCCCTAGATACCCTGGCCCAGAGAGATCCCGGGTTCCAGGTGTCCCGCAGTCCCAGGCCTGGGCCACCAAGGATAGGTAGGCTGCTGCGGTCTCTATAGGCTGGCACCCCGTGGGCGCTACAGTGCCGAGTTAGAGTGCCCCAACGCCCAGCCCTCTGTACCCAGAAGCTCTTTAGCAGCGCTTATAGCATCCAGGGACTGGCGTGCAAAGCCAGTTTCAATATACCCACTGACAGTTTTCACCTCGGACCAGGAGCCTTGTGTGTTAGCCAGGGCTCTCCAGGCTTTCAGCCCGAGGCAGAGAGTGGGGGTGGGGCAGTGATACAAACCTATGTGGATTTCCAGGATCCTTCCAACACCTTGGTGATCACAGCCAAAGACATTTCTCTTGTCTTCAGAAATCTGGGCAGTGTAGGCACTCCCAGGCCCAGAGGGAATCTCCCCCAAGTGCAGATCTGCAGGCGCTGCTACTTTCAGGTTTGGTGCACTCTCCTCTCTGCCCTGGATGCATATATAATCACAAACATATATATGCATATCGTATATATGCATATGCATGCATATCGTGTATATGCATGGTGTGTATACTCTATCGACATTCTGGAAATGCCATTTGATTAGGAATCTAATCCAATAGTTGGCACAGTGTTTTGTGAGCGGACGTGTCATTTTTCCAGGCGCAGTAAAGGAACGTTCCCTTTCATACCTGAGTTTTCTTACGACCTGATTTGGCTTGTGCAATCCAGAGGAAATAATAATTTATGAACAACAACTATGATATGTTTTAAATGCATTAAACACACATATGTGTACACGTACATGAAATAAAAAGGCGTTTTGGTGAGTGACAGGCCGAGCGCAGTTGGAAGATGTGGATTTGTACCCGGGGAAGATGGTTTAGGATCCTCCCCGTTATTTAACTTGGCAGCTGGTTAAACTCCTCAGTGGAGCCTGCCCAAAAGTATTAGTGTTAAGAGCTAAGAGCAGCGGTTAGGTTAAGCAACTTAAGGGAGCAAAGGATAAGAGGAAGGGATTTCAGAGTTCCTCAAACTTCTGTGGTTCACAAGGCTGCGGTGGACAGAACTTGATGAGCATACTGTACAAGGACCTGAACTGTGTATGCCTTTAACTCCCTGTGTGCTCATACCTGTCTTCTGCTTTGCTGGGAGTTTGTGATCTGACTCAAGCAGAGAGAAACTGGGAACTCCAGAAATGCTGAGCAGAGCTCCTCCCAGAATGAACCCATTTCTTCTTCCATCAGTGTCCAGTGCTATCTATATACAGATTCAGCTCTTTGGGTGAGACTTCAGGATAACAATGAGTAGATAATTACTTAGGACTCTTGTATTTTGTCAGGTGCAGTACTAATTAAGCATCCATGCCGGTCAGTTCTCATAGCACCCATGAAGTCAATGTTTTAAATTCCCACCTCATCACAAAGATGCAAAAATTGAGAATCCTGGAGGCAAGGTAACAGAAACAAGCTTACATTATGTTAAGAGGTTATTTGCAGAGCCTAGACCCAAGAATAACTTGAAAAAAAAAAAACAAAAGAAACAAACATCCCAAAGGTGAGCAAATCGGAACTGCTGGTGGGATGTGAATCAGGATAAGTGCTTTAGAGAACTGCTTGGTAATGTCTGTTAGGTTGGGCGTTGATGTTACTTATGATCCATCAATTGCATTCCTACCTGTGAACCCAGCAGAAGTGCGTATCTGCAGACACCAAGAGACATGCACTACAAAGTTCACAGTAGCAAAATTTGCTGCAGCCCTAAATTGGCAATTGTGTGACTAACCATTACCAGAGGAACGCACAGTCAAGCAGTGGCATATTCTCAAAGCGAAATAGTATACATCACTGAGAATGGCTAGCTACTGGAATATATAATGGTATGAGCGAGTCTCACAAATGCATGTTATGCAAAAGAAGCTGGAACCAAATGCTTAACTTAAAATTTTTTGAAATAAGCAAAACTTGAGGCTACAAAGGGAACCCCCGGTGCTGAAAAAGGTCCTGTTTCTTGACCAAAGTTCTTGCTGGTTTATGAATGTTTACCAGATAATGTATAAGAAACTTTCTACTTCTCTCTTTATATTTTATACTTTGATTTTTTTGTTAAATCCATATATTTGTTTATATTTCTATACATGCTTATCATAGTCATGTGTCTGCTAAATAAATAAGTTGTCTGATTGCTCCCAGTCCCCAATTTTCCAAAAGAGCACTGGTTCCCTCCTGCCTCTCTACTAATGTTTCTTTAATTTCTTCCTTTGTACCAGAACATCACATCAGTTAACTGGCCTTATACAAACATATACAAGTCAGCCATATTCAATTCTACCATGGTTGTCTTTGGAGTTAGCGTATGACCCATTTTCCGTAGTACTTGCTGAGTCCTCAAGCATGCTAAATCTGTGGTGTTCATTTAAAGTCTTTCTCCCTCAGCCCTAGCTTCAGCAGGAGATGGCAGCTGTGAACTTGGCCTTCCTCTTGCCCAGGGCTCCAGGTGCCTGCTTAGGCTAGGGACTCCCTCAAACTTTCCGTAGACGCTCTGGCAGTTTGCCAGAGGAGGAGGAAGAGCTGGGCTGACTGTAAGAGAACTGGATGGGGAATTTGTAGAAACTAACTACCATTAATAGAGAGTCTTGGCAAGTCTTAAGAGCCCAACTAGCTGGGGTTTGGCCCTATACAAGGCCAGAGGGGGGAAAAAAAACAGACAGAATCTTGGCTCTCTGGCAAGTGACCCAGTTAGCAGAATGAGCAGTTTTGCTCTCAGAGAGGGTGGGGAAGTTTATTTTAGAAAAAAAGGAAAAAGCTTTGGAATACAGAAACCAAACAAAGCGCCCACTCCTGTAGCAGCTTCATGGTGGATTCTGCCAGGTGTATGAGCTGCAAACCTGATGTCATCGTTTCAAAATGGATGTCAGAACCCAACACCTATAGAACCTACATGGGCACAAGGAGGAAGTAAACAGGTACCCTATTCAAGAAGGCTGAAAAGATAGCTCTTTTGTCCAGAAAAATTAAAAGGCCAATAGAATTTATTTATTAGCTAGCCAAACACACTTGTCTGAAAACTTTCCATGGTGAAAACATATGAATGTCACTGGAACCATGCTCACCTAGAGAACATGATCCTCTTCCTTCATGTGGAGGATCTCTGCCATCCAATCAGTTAGCAGACTTGAGTGCTTCTGTAGACCAGGGGCAATGCTAAGTCTTGAGAAATGAATACTGGCTGTGGCTAAAGGGTGAAGTTGGCCAGGAGAGGGCAACTGAAGAATTCCCTAGCTGTGAAGAAAGCACATCAGAGAAACTTCTCCAGCAGGTTACAGTCTGACATAATCAAAAGTGTTTTCTCTAGGCACCTTCACTTTGCTCATGTCTCCCTGGATCAAATGAGGCAAGCTGAAATCCTGTTCTGGGGCTCATGGGTAGATGTGTCTTTTAGATAATGACTCTAAAGTCACATGAAGTTAGAAGCTGGTTCAGCCATTAGTTGACTGTGTATCCACAGGCAACTGTCTAAACTTTGGGAGAGCCAACATGCTTACCCCAGGCAGGAGATGATCGCCTGCTTCAGCACGGTGTGGGGAGGACCAAATGAGAATTTCCATGCAAGCCACTGGCCACTGGCCACTGGCCAATGGACAGCAAAGCAACCTTCCTTATTCTGCTCTTGTTTTTGTGATAAAGGTGAGTTGTCTTCTTCTCGAATTGAAAGTCTATTGATGACATTTTTGGAAAAGTAGAGAGAAGAAAATTAACACTGCACATAATTTTATTTTCCCCAAATCTCTGGCAATTCTTTGCTGTCTGTTCTTTCTATGCCTTTAAAAGATTGGCATCAGATGATATGTGCATCTCTATAATCTTTTTCATTTGACACAGCATGAACATTTTTCTATGTCTCAAATATGCTAATAAGATACATTTTTAATGTCTTTAGAAGTTTACTATATGTCTTCAACATGAGTTAAATAGTACTTTGCTTTTGGATATTTAGGCTATTTATAATTTTTTTCTGCAATAGTTCCATCAGGAACATTCTCACACATGAATTCTATGCATAGCTAATTCCTGTAGGACAAATTCCCAGAAGTAGAATTACTATGGCGAGTGATATCTATATTTTAAAACCTTTGGATGCAAACTGAAAAAATGCCCTTCATTGAAGGGGCACATATTTGTCCCCATTCCAACCAGCAGGACATGACAGTCCTTTCTCAGGACCTTTACTAACACTCGGCATGATCATTTAAAACGTTTTACCAATCTGATAGAAATTAAATGGCATTTCATTGCTATTTCTTCCTGCATGTTCTTCCCAGGGCAGACTCGGTTGCCAAATCCTGGAGAACTTGGAATGATGGTGCAGACCAGGGTGACAGAAAAGAGAAAGACATATGGGAAAGGGTGTCCCAGAGAAAGCAAAGCTCAGAAATAGAGGGTCACAGTTGTTTTTCTTGATATCCACAAGGTTCCAGATTGGTACACACTTCAAGCAGCTCTGGTGATGTATCATCATCCCGTTTGTTAGCCATGGGCTGCTGAGCTCTCGCCTCCATCCAGACCGTAGGTGGTGGGTCTCACATGGCTGTGCTGACCTGTGTCTGAAGTCTCGCCTGGTGAACAGGAACCTCAGGCTGGTAAAGTCAAGGTGGGCTGTGCTTCTTCCAAAGGGCTCTCAGCTATTCTCGAGCACCGTCGGACATTTATCAAATGCATTCTGGCTGGCCTGGAGGGAAACAGTGGTAAGAATAGCTGGGCTGATTCAAGTCTCACACCATGGCTCGAAGGAGATTCCGGAGCAGCGGGAATAAGAAGCCGGTCTTGTTCACACTGCAAAGACAGAAGAGAAAGTACAAACAGGAGGATTTCCTACAGTAGCTTCATTTCTTCCAATTTGAACTCCTCTTTAGCCAGAGAACTGTATGCTTTAGTGACCTTTCAGAATTCTGCCCAATCTCTCCTGGTGCTTAAAAATTCACCAAATCATATCAAATTTGCCAAATAGTAGGAGTCAAATAAAGAAACTGGAGTCTCATTGGGCCCTGGTAAGACCCATTGATAACTGTTCCGATTCACCCACACTCACTTTTGGCTCCTTCTTTTTCTAATGCATGTTCCAGACATACTACTGTGTCATGCGAATATAATTTAAGAGTTCTTGCTTAAGTACAAGCAGTAGCTCTTTAGCATCAACAGTGTTTGTTTTTTCCAGTTTTCTTGTACATAGAATATTAAAAAGCCCTTTGTTTAAATCATGACCTCGGAGAGATCATAGTAAATTATAATGAATAGTCTTGGCTTTCAAGTCTATTTCTATCTATCTATTATCTATCTATCTATCTATCTATCTATCTATCTATCTATCTATCTTTCTTTCTATCATCTATCCATCTCTCTGTCATCTATGTATCTATCTATCTTTTTAAATTTATTTATTATGTATACAATATTCTGTCTGTGTGTATGCATGCCTGCAGGTCAGAAGAAGGCACCAGACCTCATTACAGATGGTTGTGAGCCACCATGTGGTTGCTGGGAATTGAACTCAGGACCTTTGGAAGAGCAGGCAATGCTCTTAACCTCTGAGCCATCTCTCCAGCCCCCCAAATTTTTTTTTGTTTTGTTTTTTCGAGACAGGGTTTCTCCGTAGCTTTGGAGCCTGTCCTGGAACTAGCTCTTGTAGACCAGGCTGGCCTCAAACTCACAGAGATCTGCCTGCCTCTGCCTCCCGAGTGCTGGGATTAAAGGCGTGAGCCACCACCGCCCAGCCTATCTATCTATCTATATCATCTATCTAGCTTTGGGGTGTTCCTTCTTTTGTGAAAACAAAACATGATTCATCGTTGTATAGTTAGTGTGTGTGTGCATGCTGGTCTGTGTAGCCATACTGTGTATACGGCATTCAGAGGACTTACTTGGGTGTTGTTTCTTACTTTCCGCCTTGTTGGAGCTAGAGTCTCTTTGTTTTTTTTTTGTTTTTGTTTTTTTTTTTTTTTTGTCATTTTGAGAGCTCCTGGGAACTGTCCTGAGTCCATATTCCATTTTATTCCAGAAACCCTGGGATGAGATGTGTTATCATAGGTTCGGGTATTAAACTCAGGTCACCATGCTTGAGTGGGAATCATTTTACCTACTCATTGAGCAATCTTTCCAGCTCCATACATTTTTTTTTGACACAAGATCTCACACAGTAGTCTAGACTGGCTCAGAATTCATAGCAACCTTCCTGCCTTGACCTTTTGAGGGCTGGGGTTGCACCACATTCACAGTAATTTATAATTTAGAGGCTCCTCTCCATTTCTATTTCTTTACCTCTGCAATTTATGGCTTTAAAGAAAGTCGTGGGCTTTGTTGTTGTTTGGTTCCACAGTGTTTCCCATCGTCTGTGCTTTATTGACAGATTTTTTTGTGGTTCAGACAATTTTAAAGACCCACTTCTTAGGAAGCTGACTTTCTTTCTTGAGTATTCTCTTAACAGCAACTCCTTGCTCTTTAAAGCATTTGGCCTATGAACCCTTGGAGGGTAAGGGCTCTCTTGTTTCACCTTGGTCCCTGAGGTTATATATAACTCCTGTGTAGTAAGTACTTAGTTTGCTAAAGGATCAAATGATCAAAATAATTATGTTCTTTTTGTGTGTTTGTTCATGTACATGTGTGTTCACATATGCATGTGGAGACCTGAAGACACCCTGAGCTGCTGTTCCTCAAGAGCCACCTATCTTATTTTTCTGAAATCACACATGGAACATGGAATTCACCAAGTAGGCTAGGCTGTCTGGCCAGTGAGCCCCAGGGATTCATTTGTCTCTACTCCCTCAGCACTGAGATTACAGGTATGCAGCACCATGCCTAGATTTTTATGTGAGTTTTGGAGACCAAACTCAGGTCCTTACGCATGCAAGGTAAGGACTTTAAATTGAGCAACCTTCCAGTCCCTCTCTTTTCTTTACTCTTTGGCATGCACTCTTGTAATCTCTATAACACTGTATTTTGCATTGCTTATTTTGGTTCTCTACTCCCCTATGTGTGTTTAGTGTCGAAGAACTGGGTAGGCCTCACATTGGTTTAAAACTACAGATCTTGGGGCTGAAGGGATAGGTCAGTGGTTGAGAACAGTGACTGCTCCTTTAGGGGACCTCGATTCAATTCCTAATACCTACATTATCGCAACTCATAATTGTCTGTAACTCCGGTTCAAGGAGATCTGACAACCTCCTCTGGCCTCCACAGACACCAGGCACAGAAGTGGTGTAGAATTCCATGCAGGCAAAAACACTTATATTCTAAAATAAAATAAATCTTTTTTAAAAAAGATAGAAAAAAACCCCACATGGTGAGTGAGAGAAGAAGTCACTCATTTTCCTCCTGTCTCTGAATGCTTGCATGGGTCTATACACATGTGCATAAACATCATACAACCCCTGCTCCCCGAAATAGACCTTTTTCCCAGTGCCTTTCAGACAATGCCTAGCACAAGTTGTGATTCTCAGTTATTGACTAGTGAACAAGTGGACTGACTTTTCCTTTTCTAAAATTTCAGAATTTACACTCGTGTTCCCCTTTCCTCCACAGTCGTTAAGTGAAGTTAAAAAACAAAACAAAACATTTCTGGGCTATTGAGAAAGTATTTGCTTTTAGAGCCTCCTCTCCCTCTCTCCCTGCCACTTCCACCTCCACAGATTACTTGGAGTGGGGAGTTGATGTGGTATAAAGTAGTATAGAGGAGGAACCTCACATCCTATAAATAAGAACTGGCTTGGAGAATCGAAGAGGAGCCACAGTAGTGAGACTCTATCTCTATTGTTCAGTTAGATCCAAGCATCTTCTTATTTAGCATACTTTGGCATGGCTGCTGTTCTCTTCTGCTTTGTGTTTGTGAAGTTTTACCTAGACAGGGTAAAGGAATAAGTCACGTAATATTAGTCAACCACAGGCTTATGAGGTCAGTGTTTTGTGTTGACTTTTCGGATGTAATAATCTTAATAATAACAACACTTAATTTCAATAACTATGTAGAAAAAAGTTAAGTTTCTCTGCCAGACAAACTTTTGAAATGTTCTTTTCCAGCAAATGTTAACAGCTTCCCACTATAGAAACTTAGTAATTATCAGCAATTGTTATTAATATGTTGTAGGCAATGTGGACATATAAGGTAGGTAGACCAGTTAGCTATGTCTTCAGATAGCTTGAACCTGATTTGGTGGGTATTAGTAATTTTCTTTGGTCACTTGCATAGTGGAAAAGTATAGTAGAAACTTAAAGCTGGTGATCAGAGACCCCATTCTCTGACTGTTAACTATATTATTCTAACTAGAAACACAAAAATATAACCTAAAATTATTCTCCAAAATAAAGTGTAAAACTATGATCTGTTGAAATAATTTGGCCAGCTTGATGGCTTGGTATTTCCTTACAGAAAGGTAAAATATAGAGTTGATGTAGCTGGTACAAAAAGGAAAGGATAACATCTTCATGTTATAGGGTAAGGGAATTAAGAAAAGAGCCAGTGGGTACAGCAGAGACAGTGATGAGGAAGAGAAAGGTCTTTGATAGATGTTTCCATGCTCACGTGTATATGTGCTTGCGTGTGTGCATACATGCATGTGTGTGTATAGGTGTGTATAGGTGCATAGTCATCTGCTACTTCATCATGGATCCCTTTGGCCATCTAGTAAGTCTATAGATTTCATCTCAGCATAATAATTGAAAAAGAATAAAATAGCAAAATTCCAAAAATCATCTATCATATTGATATAGTTGTTGAAATCTTAGAGAAGTAAGTGCGTGAAACCAGTCACATTGTTATGGCTGTTAAATCAGAAAAATAAATGTGTGGCACAGTGAACAATGTGTGGCACATGAGCTTTTTTTTGGTAAAAAAAAATAGACTTTTAGAATGTATTAATTCCTTCTACCTAAAAAATTTGAGCAATACCTCCCCATTTCCCCATCCCTGTCACCAGCCACTTACTTTCGGCTTCAAAGAGTTTGGCTCTTTATATTTAACATATAATGAGGTTTTAGAGTACATTTCTCCCTAGCTTATTTTATTTAGAATCATGTACTTAGAATCTATCAGTGGTAGAAAATGGCAAAATTTCCTTTAAGTTTGAATGGTGTTCCATTTACACACACATACATACACACTACATGTTCCTTATCTATTCATCCACTGGTGGGTACTGTGGTTGGTTCCATTTCGTGGTTACTGTGAATAATGCTTAGCATGACATATAGATATCTCTTCAGTGTGATTCTTTCTTTATATACTAAATGGGATCTAGTGATGGGTGTAATAAGGATGACAACTAAGAAACACTAATGAGTGTTGGGCTATCACACCAAAGGTCATGCTGCAACTGTAATGGTCTAAAAATGTCTGTGATTTCTATTACTACCAAAGTAAAAAACACTAGGAATTCTTGTATGATTTTCTACTTTCCTTCTTCCACTCAAGTTCAAGAGTCTCCCTAAGTTTTAGCTAAACACTACAGGATAGCACTGTCTCCCTGGTAAAAGGACTCATGCAGAGGTTGAAGGATAATAGTTTACTTTCATTCCTGTTTCTGATGCCTGTATTTGCCCTTTAAGTACACATTTTTTCTTGTCCAGATATTATTGCTATCGAAATGCTTTAACAACCAAATTTTTTTAGCTATAATTTTTTTTGGTGGCCTAAAACTTGTTTTTTTTCCTCCCTGGTTCCATTATATTCCACTGTGTAGAAAGCTGTAATTTATTATTTTACAACTCCAAAGATGCTTCCAGGTTTAGCTTGGTGAAGCAATGCTCTTTGTAGCAGAAATGTTGATATTTATCTTGCTGTCCTCAGGCTGACACTGAACCCAGTCTCTGACCTGGGCTGCAGAGGATGACACCAGCCTCCTGCCCATAATGTCTGCTTTGCAAGGCTGCTCTTGCATTTAGTCATTGGGGTTATTACGGTTGTTTCTCTGCCTCACAAGCCTGAAGTACTGAGCTGAGTACTGGTGTGGGATTCCACTCTTTATGCTCTGAATATGTTTTAGTACCATTGGCTACATTGGCCTATGGCAGGGCAGAATATAGCAAAGTGGGAAATCCAAGCAGAGATAGAGGAGGAAAGAAAGCAGAGTTAGGAGAAGCCATGTAGCTGCCAAAGGAGAAATGCGAGAACCTGACTGGCAGGCCACAGCCTCATGGTGATTCAAAGATTACTAGAAGTGGGTTAACTTAAGATGTAAGAGCTAGCTAGAAATACACCCGAGCCATCAGCTAAGCAGTGTTGTAATTAATATAGTTTCTGTGTGATTATTTCGGTCTGAGCAGCTGGGAAGCAAAAGTGCAGCCTCTGTCAACAAATGGCGCCAATGTGGGGCAAGAATTTCCACAAATATCTGAGAAAGCATTAAAAAAAGGTTTCTATACAGAAAAGAATAGAGTCAAGCACAGCTTCTTTATTAACCAAAAGCAATAAAACATATTCATAGCATACAGAGGAGAATCCCACACCAGAGTACTTAATCTCTCCTGTCCATCTACCCCTTTGCCCTCAACCAGTGATGGAGAAGACTAGGATATAACTTTCCTGTCTCTCTCCTCCTCCAGGAGGAAGGACTCAGAAGTGTATATTCTCTCTTGTTCACAGACTTTTTCCTTGTAATTTAATATCACTTACCCTCCAGGGGGCTGCATCTCTTCTCAACCTGTCTTCCCCATCCCCTACCAATGTTTCTGTTTTACTCCCAAAGGGTACTGCTTGCACTAGAATCCACATTTTAGGGCCCATTTCTGCTGAAGCTTAAGTTAAGGCAGCAATGATGAAGAAGAACAAAGGAATACATTTCTGCCATTAACTCAGTCCTTTAGTTGTTATCCCGAGAGCTACACACAAATGAACGTAAAGGAGAATATAGACCAGGGACAGATTTTCCTTGAGACACAAAAGTAAATGCTAGAAGAAGAGGGAGTAAGGACACTTTCCTTAGCACCTTGCTGCCCAGGCCACAGTTGAGCATGGCGAGTTTTTTTGGGGAAGGAACAGTCAGCAGCAATGTGGTGGAATCCAGATTTTTCTCTGTTTTTATGTTTTAGTTTTTCAAGACAGGGTTTCTCTGTGTAGCTCTGGCTGTCCTGGAACTCACTCTGTAGATCAAGCTGGCCTTGAATTCCAAGAGATTTGCCTGTCTCTGCCTCCTGAGTGCTGGGATTTAAGGCACACCCCACCACCACCCACCCTGGCATCCAGTTCTTAAGGGTAGTGACTGACTATGTCTGTGATCTTGGTGTCTGAAACACTTGGTGGGCTCCTGTAGTGCTTGAATAAGAATGAGCTCCAGAGACTCATATATATGAATGCTTGGTCCCCAGTTGTTGGAATTGTTTGGGAGGGTTTAGGAGGTGTGGCCTTGTTGGAGGGGGTGGGCTTTGAGATTTCAAAAGTCTATGCCATTCCCAGTTAGCTTTCTCTGGGTGGGTGTCTTGAACTTGTGGATTAGATGCAAGCCGGTGGTAATGGACTCCTATCCCTCTGAGACTGTAAACCCCAAACAAACCTTTCCTTTTGTAAGTTACTTGATCATAGTGTTGCCCTCTCTAACTCCTGCTTGTAGATTAAGATGCAAGGTCTCAGTTACTGCTGTAGGGCCATGCTGGTTATGGATGTAACCTCGGAATCTATAAGCCCCCATTAAACACTTTCTTCTCTAAATTGCCTTGGTGTCTTTTCACAACAATAGAAAAGTAACTAAGACAGCTCATAAGAGCTTGAGGAATTGACAGTAAAATATTAGCATTCACTGAGTTTCTCATAGGGAGGCCTTTTTAAAAAGTTTCTTATATACATTCACACATTTAATCTTGATAGTCCAATGAACTTTAAAATGTTTTAAAGGTTTATTTCATTTTAGTTGCTAACAACTTGCAGATTTTCAAGCTTTGTGAAGTTCTTTATTAGAAGTTAAAGCGAATCTGCAAGGATGACCCCAGCTAAGACTTCCAGCCATCGTGGATAGGTAGCCTGATCTGGCCATTTCCTGTGATCAGATTGGTGACTATCCTGATTGTCATCAGAGAGGCTTCATCCAGCAACTGATGGAAACAGATACAGACGCCCATAGCCAAACATTAGGCCGAGCTCTGGAAATCCTGCTGAAGAGAGGAAAGAAGGAAGGATTGTAGGCGCCAGAGGGGTCAAGGACATCACCAGAAAATCCAAAGACTCGATCTGGCTCATAGGAACATACAGAGTCTGAACCAACAATCAGGGAGCCTGCATGGGCCCAACCTAGGCCCTCTGCACGTATGTGATAGTTGTGTAAATTTGTCCATTTATGGGACTCTTGACAATGGGGGCAGGGGCTGTCCTTAACACTTTGGCTCTTAGAAACCTATCCCTCATTCTGGGTTGCCTTGCCCAACCTTAATACCTGGGGAGGTGCTCAGTCTTACCACAACTTGATATGCCATGCCATGCTTTGTTAATACTCATGGGAGGCCTGCCCCTTTCTGAACAGACAGAGGAGGAGCAAGTTGGAATGAGGTGTGGGGGTGGAGGAGAGCAAGAGAGGCAATGGGAGGAGAGGAAGGAAGGGAAACTGTGGTTGGGATGCAAAATAAATAAATAAATAAATAAAACAAATAATTAAAAATAAGATAAATTTAGTATTTTTGAGATTTGTAATTAAAACAAAATTTTAATCATTGCTTTTTGTTATTATCTCATAACATAATTATTATCTCATAATTAAATGCATGCATTTAATGTGTTTTGATCAATTCCACTCCCACTCTCTCCTGTAATTCCTAATTTGTACCTTCTACCACTTTTCCTTCCCAGCTTCTTCTCCTCCTCTTCCTCTTCCTCCTCTTCCTCCTCCTCCTCCACCTCCTCCTCCTCCTCCTCCTCCTTCTTTTTAAAAAAACTTACTGAATCCACTTAGTATTGCTGTATTTCACATGGGTGTAGGACCATCTCCTGGGCCATGGGAAGCCTCTCAGCAGCCACATTTCCAAAGAAAACCAGCCAGAGTTCCATCCCCCTAGAAGCCATCATTTGCCAACAGCTCAGCTAGAGGTAGAACTTCAGGACCCACTGCCCCGTGCCCTTCATGCTGGGGTTTGGGCAGGCTTGAGCTTGTGCAGGTCTGTGCATGAAGTTCAAGAACTCACGGGAGTGCTGTGCTGTCAAGTATAGCAAATACTGGTTCACTGCAGGCATCTCCTGCCTTTAGCTCCTACAATCTTTCTACCCAGTCTTTGGCTATGACCCCTTATTCTTGGTAGAAAGAATGCAAAAAAAAACCCACTATGATCAAGGAAACTTCTAGAAAAAAGGGTTTATTTGATGCTTTTCCAGTTCTAGAGGACTACAAGTCCATACCATCATGGCAGGGAGCATGGCAGCAGGCAGGCAGGCAGGCAGGCAGGCAGGCAGGCGCTGGAGCAGCAGCTGGGAGCTCACATTTGCTTCCCCTGCAGGAGGCAGACATGGCGCTGAGGAATGGTGCTAGTCTTTTAAAACCTAAAGCCTTCTGCCAGTGACATTCCTCTCCCAACAAGGTCACCCCTCCTTATTCGTCCCAAACAGTTCCCTAAACCGAAGACCAACTCTTCCGATATATAGGGTTCTTCATTTAAGTTAAACTTCTCATTTAAGTTACTGTGGGATGGGATACAGTTGTTCCATTTAGAATGGAGCCTACCACAGGCTCCTATTCTGTCTGTTTACCAGTTATGGGTCTCTGTTTTCATCACCATCAACTCCAAAAGGAAGCTTCTCTGATGAGTGCTGCACTAACTTGTGGATGTAAAGACAAGAACTCAGGGGGAAGTATAATACTTTGTCCACTTAGCAGAATGATAGTATTCGATTTTCCCACAGGGTCTAAGCCCTAGCCAGATGCTGATTTTGGCCCAGTTAACTGTACCAGGCATGAGTTTCATCTTATGGAGCTAGTTTTAAATTCGATCAGAAAGTGGTTGGTTACTTCAGTCAGAATGGCTATGATAAAATAAATACGATTATCAACAAGAAAGATGGCTTGGATACGGGGCAATGAGAATGCTCATTCGCTATTGGGGAAAGCGCAGACTGGTGCAGCCTCTATGGAAATCAGTGTGGAGGTTCCTCAAGAAGCTAGAAATAGATCTACCAGGTGCTACGATTATATCACTCCTGGTCATATTCCCAAGGATTCTATATCCTACTACAGAGATACTGACTCATACATTGTCATTGCTCTTCTATTCATAATAGCCAGGAAGTAGAAACAGCCTAAACGTCTATCCAATGGTGAATGGATAATAAGAATACATTATACTCATAGTGGGATATTATTCAGCTATAAAGAAAAAAGAGATTGTAGATTTTTCAGGCAAACGGACGAGTGAGTTAACCCAAACCTGGAAAGACAAATGCAAAATATTGTCTCATGTAGGTATTAGCTTCGTAGCTTTAGAGATGTGTGTTTAAATGTAATACCCACAGAATTCAGAAAGCTCACATGGAATCATGGAGATGTTTCAAGGGAAGAGGAGCAGAACCAAGGTGGTGTGAAGGGGAAAAGGAGAAAAAAGGAATGGGTTAAATGGGTGAGGAATGGAGGGCAGATTAGCGGAGGGAGTAGCAGCAGGGATAACTAATACTCAAAACCTTTGAAAAAGTCACATGACACCTCTTACCATAGAAGCTTCTTGAATACATACACATATTAAAAGAAGTTTAAATAGTAGGGGGGAGGGGAACAATGCATACCCCAGGCACCCTAGGATGCCAAATGAAAAGTATAGCGCTTGGCGTGGTTTACCTCTTTTCAGTTGTTGGTCTCTGGGGTCCATAGATGCCCCCCAAACATTACAGGCAGTGCCATTGCTCTTGGTTACCCTCTAGAACTCGAGGGTAAGACCCTATTGCTGAAGATACCACCAACTCGAGTCCACAGGATATAGAGAAATCAAGCTGGTACTAACCAGAACTCTTCCTGTCTACTCGGTGTTGGAAGATTCTAGGCATCCTGCAGGAGGAGAAAAATAATCAAGAGTCTTACCTAGGTGTGAACCCGGTGAGGTACAGTAATGACTGGCTGGGGAAGATGTACCCATAGTGCAAGAGTACCATGAATATTATAGGAGTGTTTTTCAAAAATTGTGTGTGTGTGTGTGTGTGTGAGAGAGAGAGAGAGAGAGAGAGAGAGAGAGAGAGAGAGCTATGAAGACTTAATTACTGAGCCCTCCTATGAACCTCTAATACACTAATACAGACAATATATTGTGCATGATTTTCATTTGTTCTGTCTGATGGATGATAAAACTGGGAATTAAACATGAGTTAATTTTCATAAGGTCACATTACTGCCGGTTATCTGAAATCTGGACCAAATCTGTGTTCTTTCTGTTGCGGGAATGTGTGTGTGTGTGTGTGTGTGTGTGCATGTGTGTGGTGTGTGTATGTGTGCGTGTGTATGTAGGTTTATGTGTGTGTACAAGCACACATGTGCATGCATGTAGAGTTCACAGCACAATCTCCAGAGTTATTCCCTGTCTTAGTTAGGGTTTCTATTTCTGTGAGGAAACTCCATGACCAAAATGCAAGTTGGGGAGAAAAGGGTTTATTTGGCTTCTGCTTCCACACTACAGTCCATCATTGATGGAAGTCAGAACAGGAGCTCAAACAGGGCAGGAACCTGGGGGCAGGAGCTAGTGTAGAGGCTATGGAGGGCTGCTGCTTACTGGCTTGCTCCACATGACTTGCTCAGCCTCCTTTTTTTTCTTCTTTCTTTTTTAAAATGAAAACCAGAACCACCAGCTCAGGAGTGTCTCCACTCACAATGGCCCAGGTCCTCCTGCATCAATCACTAAGAAAATGCCCTACAGGCTTGCCTATAGCCTAATCTTAGGGGGGCATTTTTCTCATTTAAGGCTCCCTCCTCTCTGATGATTCTCGCTTGTGACCACCCAAGACTTTTACTCCCAAGTGATATCCACCTTGATTTTTTTTTTGAGTCTTTCACTGGGCAAATCCTTCCAGATTAGGTCAAGCTGGTTTGCCAGCAAAATACCAGGATCCTCTTGTCTCAGATTAACCAGTGCTGAGATGATGAGTGTATGCCGCAAAGCTTGGCTTTCTTTCCTGGGTTCTTAGGAACAAATTCCAGTCTTTGTGCTTTCAGGGAAGGTACTGTATCAACTGAGCCATCATGCCTGCCCCTACAGCCTGTGCATTTAACCCTTCTTCTAAGGACCCTCGATGCCTGTCACCCTGTGCTCTACACATCCTGTAGAACCCTCCATCTTTACTTCAGTATTTACAAGGTTTGATCCAGGTCCCTCCTCTTCTCATAGACCCACACACCTTGGTGAAGAATCGGTGCTAGATTTCTGCTTCTGCCCTCACTTCACTTTGGGAAATATCCTCCCTGGGACAGGCATCTCCTTCTAAAAAAAATATTTAAAATGTATTCTTTGAAAGAGTTTGAGACTGTGCGGAGTGGCCTTGTCACATAGGTTTGGAGATGACTGAGGATAGATGCCCTGCGAGTGTTTCCTTACAGTGGGGGAGTGCATTCCGGCTTCAGAGTTCTTAAAACTGAACAGTAGTTTGTCTTACAATGAGGAAAATATAGAGGAACTGATTTAACTAATAGGGTAGAAAAAAATGAGACAGAGATGGTCTCACTGGATAATGATGCAGAAAGAAACCCATTTCCTGGATTTGGGAGTTGAGAATTGGCCCTCATTTCTTCAGGATCATTTTCTCATCACTCTGACCTTTAGTCATTTCCCTGTCCTGTCATAAACAGCATAGAAATTCACTCCCAATATCACAAAACCAGGAGTTGTTTGATGGAGGGCCTGAAGGGTTCAAGTGTTTAATTGCCTTGCAACTTTTAAGCCTATCATCTTGCTGCTTGCTTTTTGTTTTTTAAAAAGCTTGCTTTAATCCAAGGTTAACTATTAATATTTAATCAAAAATACTAAAGAGGAATTTATGATGTTCAAAGCTGGGTTCCAAGACTTGTCTGAGGAGACAGTAAGGAGCATAGTCCATCTGTCTCGTTCACAATAACGCAGTGACACTTGGATTTGAAATGCAGCCATAACTTCCTCATAAACTGGGCTTTACTTTGTATCATGAGTACTTAGAATCCTTTTGTTACCTTTGATTTTTCTCTTAAGCATTTCTCCACCCCAAGCCGGGCTTCTGAAACGTGACCGTCTCAGTTCCATTTTTCCTGCATCGAGTGTGGTTTACTCTTCGTGATCATGTTCAGCACCTAGCAGGCAAAGCCAGCTTCTCTCTGGGCAGAGAGAAACATGCAAACGTCATCTTGTTTCCAATTGATTGGCCGCGCCACCACCGATTCTCAGGAGCTAAGACACTTGCTTTGTGGCCCTTCTGCCGCATTGTGCCTTTGCGTCCTGTTTCCTTGGCATTGCGTGGGTGGTAGTCATTGTTTTATTCCTCTGCTAGCTGATGGCTGGGATTAGCTTGTTGCTTGGTGTTTTCCTCTGAGCTTCAATGGACTATTGTTAGGGGAGAGAACTCTGCTGGCAGACGGTACCCCAGCCACCCTTTTCCTCGTGTTTTGCTTAGTTACAACAAAAGCAGATTCATAACTATGGGTGAAATGCATGATTTCGTTAAAAGGAAAACAAATGATAATTTTAGTATTTAGACGAAGAAGCAAAACAACCTTGAATAAAAGATGAATATTTATTTTAAAAAATTGTTTAACAAGTATTGCAAAATGTGCATAATTTGACTTAATTTCAGATTTGCTAATCATGTGTCTGGTGGAAGCTGGCCACAAAGAACACACTTGCTTTGGAGCTTAACATTTGAAGTAAATTAACTTATTAAACTTTCTGCTTAAGCAATGATGACACAACTCTGGTTGTTCGGTTGACTTTCTAAAATTCTTGTGGAAACACAAACTTTGACAGCATGGTTGTTCATGCCTGCATGGGAAATTCAGGTGAAATGAAATTCACATTTGTGGTGACTTACATAGTGTTCTGCCTTCTGCTCTAATACTCAAAGGGAGAGAGAGAGGGGAGAGAGAGAGAGAGAGAGAGAGAGAGAGAGAGAGAGAGAGAGAGAGAGAGAGAGAGAAAGAGAAAGAGACTGGCTCGGTGGGTAAAATGGTTGCTATGCATACATGAGAATCTGACCTTGAATCACCAGAACTCACAGAAAGCCAGCCACGAGAGCTCACGCCTCCATCCCAATGCTCCTACTTCCATCCAATGATCCTACCTCCATCCCAATGCTCCCATCTCCATCCTGATGCTTCTACCTCCATCCCAATACTCCTACCACCATCCCAATGCTCCAACCTTCATCCCAACACTCTAACCTCCATCCCAATGCTCCTACCTTTGTTCCAATGCTCCTACCTCCATTCCAATGCTTCTACCTCCATCCCAAGGATCCTACCTCCATCCCAATGCTCCTACCTTTGTTCCAATGCTCCTACCTCCATTCCAATGCTTCTACCTCCATCCCAATGCTCCAACCTCCATCCCAATGCTCCTATTTCCACCCCAGTGCTCCTACCTCCACCCCAATGCTCCTACCTCTATCCCAATATTCCTGCCTCAATCCCAAGGCTCACACCTCCATTCCAGTGCTCCTACAAGAAGATAGGATGCAGAGACAGGTGAATCCCTGCCACACACAGTGGTAAACAAACAACAAAGATGCCCTGTCTCAAACAAGGTAGAAGGCAAGAAGCCATATCCGAGATGGTCCTCTGACTTCCACACTCTTGCTGTGCACCACACACACATGCCTTCACTCATCAACATGAACATATACCATACATATATACATATCACATACCAGATAAAATCACAATACATTTGTGCTTTCATGGTCATGATCATACTTGGGTTGTTCACTCGTTCAATTCAGCCAACATGTATTGATTGCCTACTGTATCCTATGCACCCACCCAGCATACACAGTCCCTGACCTCAAGTAGTTGGCAGTCTAGCGGAGACAGACACATAAACAGACAACTGCAATCCTGCAGTTAGACTGTGATTGGCTCTGGGGTATTTCACAAATTCTTCAGTCACACATTTTCAAACAGTTTCTTGGGTCACTCCCACAGATGGCTCATTTCCTCCACTTTGTTTTGATCCATCGTAATCTTATCCTAAATTTTCATTTTGCCTTACTTGGCTCCTGTCTCTTCTTTGACCAGAAAAAAATCTCCTTAAATGCAGTACACCCATTAGCAAAGTTATATGGAAAGTCTATATAGGCAGACATACAGACACATCTATAAAGACAAGTGGAAAATGTATTTTACAAACTAGATTTAGGATGATTAACATTTATATAAATCCGTGTCATATGTGTCAAATATATATCTAATATACTTGTTTATAATGTAGACATATCTGGGAGAATATCTGACCATCTGTTAGCAATGGCTACTTTAGGGAAAGAGGCTGGTAGGGATAAGATTGATTTTTTTTTTGCTTCGTGTAATTCTGTTCTATTTTATCTCTCTCTCTCCCTCTTTCTCTCCCCCCTCCTCTCTGTGTGCACATGCATGTGTAGGCCAGAGGAAAGCTTCAAGTGTTGTATTCTCCAGTGCCACCCACCTAATTTTTTTAATTTTTGTTATAGTATCATTTTTCGTTATTGTGTTTTTTTTGGGGGGGTCTCAAGTGTGTATATGTATGGTATGTATGTTTACATGTATGTGTGTGTGAGTGTATTTAGGACCACAACTGATGCTGGGAGTTTTCCTGGACCACTCTCCATATTATTCGTTGAGGCAAGGTCTTCAGTTGAACCTGAAACTCATCAGTACCACTAGTCTGTCTAACCAGCTTGCTCTTTAGGTCCCCTGTCCATCTTCAGAACACTGAACTCTCCACCTGACATTTAAATTGATAATGGGGTTGAGAAATTTAGTGTTCATTCTTGTGTGGCAAGTGCTTTAAGCACAATCTCCCCAGTCTCTGCCTTGTTCTCTGACGTAGGGTCTCACTGGCTTTCAACTCATGAAGTAGGCTAAGTTGGCAGGTGTGCTTGTCAACTTGACCCAAGCTAGAGTCATCAGAGAGGAAGGAGCCTCAGCTGAGGAAATGCCTCCATGAGACCCAGTTGTAAGGAGGCATTTTCTCAATTAGCGATCAACGGGGGACGTCCCAGTCCATGGTGGGTGATGCCATCCCTAGGCTGCTGGTCCTGGGTTCTATAAGAAAACTGGGCTGAGCAAACCCCAAGAAGCAAGCCAGTAAGTAGCACCCCTCTATGGCCTCTACATCAGCTCCTGTCTCTAGGATCCTGCCCCATTTGAGTTGCTGTCCTGACTTTCTTCAGTGATGAAAAGCAATGTTGAAGTGTAAGCCAAATAAACCCTTTCCTCCCCAACTTACTCTTTGGTCATGGTGTTTCTTTGCAGCAATAGAAACCCTAACTAAGACAGCTCCAAGTGAACTTCGGGGGTTGACTTAGCTCCAGCTCTCACCTGACATTTTCCCCCCTAATATGGGTGCTGGGAAGGAACTTCAGATCCTTGTAAATACAAGGCAAGAACTTTACAGATTGGTTTATCTCCCCAGTCCTCTACTTCATAAATATCAATGTGAGAAAAAAATAAAAACAAAACATTAGTTATCTGTTGGTTATGCAGACCAACAAATCCAAACTATAGGGTGCTAAACATCTCCCTCTCATACTTTAATCATGTTGTCCCGACACAATCTCTCCCAAAACCCTGGGTAAATCTTTCCATGATGCAGGAGCCCCTAAAACAAGGAGCGTATTTTTAAAATGATACATTTTCGGTAATTTCATATATGAACATAATGTGTTTAGACCATATCCGTCTTCCATTCTCCCCCTCTAACACCCCCTGGAACACACTGCCAACCTATAGTCAATGTTTTCTTTCTTATCCTGTTCTTAGCCCCCTCCTCGTCTCCTCCTCCCTCTTCCTCCTCTTTATCATCTTCCTTTATAACCCATGGAGTTCACTTAATGCCTTATATATGTACATGGATGTAGGGCCATCTACTGGAGCATGGAAGACCTACCATGGACCAAACCACTGAAGAAAATGGACTTTCCCCCTCTTAAGCAGTTATAGACTCTGCCATAAGCTCCCCACTCAAGGGTGGGGCCGTCCCAGTTCACATTGAAGTGTTGACTGGCCTGATCTTGCCTAAGTCTTAAACTTGCAACCTTAGGTATTGTAAGTTCATGAGGGCAATAGCCCTGCCATGTTCAGAAGACAACATTTCACAGCAGTCAACCTCTGGCTTTTACAATCTTTTTGTTCCTGCTTTTGTCCCTTTAGCCTTGTGGAGGAGGTGATGCAATATGATGTCCCAGTTAGGGCTGAGAGCCTATTTCTTAATGCTTTAAGTAAACAGTTATTTGCTTAAATATGTGCTCTGGGAACCCAGGGGACTTCTGATCTTTGAAGCCCAGCCTAGTGGCTTATTACACTACCTTCCCCCACTGTGCTGTGTCCTATCTTGTTCTCTCGAAGGGCTCTTCAAGTGAAGCTATTCTGTGATCCTCACTTTCCTTCTCCATCCTCTGAGTCTTGTACCATTTACTCAAGAGAGGCTTTCAAAAATTCATACCACCCAAGGATTCTAAGAGCAACCAAGACCTCTCCATCTGTATCCTTTCCTCCTTTGTTCAGTAGTCTCTACTTAGGAGGGCACTGGGGCTAGAGCAGGGAGTCTGATACAAGCAGATCTCCCTGCAGTGGAGAAGGATGCTAAGAAATACATGGGGTGTGTGTGTAAAGGACCTAGTCAGGAGCAGCTGTGACGCACCAGGAGAGAGCAACCGAGGGTGAGGATCCACAATGTAGGTGACTTTGCAGACTTCCTTGGGAAAGTCAAATTTAGCTGAGAGTTGAAAGATGGGAAGAAACATCACTAGGTGGGAGCCCAGGTGGCAAGAACCGGGTGCAGAGTGGAAGCGAGAGGTGGCAAGTGTGGAACATCCCAGAGAGCAGCATGGCTAGCCCGAGCAGCTGGAGAGGTAGGCAAGAGTCGCCGGACATGGCCTTGCATGCTACATTAAGGAGTTTGAGATTCATTCTAAGAGAAAGGTTGGGAGCAACTGGGTGCCTTTAATTAGGGGAGGGCCCAGATGATACTTGCCTTTTCAAAAGACTCCCCAGCTGAGGTTAGAGGAAATGGGTTAGCAGGCCGAGGTGATTTTGGCAATGAACATGACCAGCATGTGCTCACGATGCAGGGATGGGTTGTTAAGTGAAGGGCTGCTTTTCTGTTACTCCCTTGACATCTCCTTTATCTCCATAGCCTTCAAGTAGTTCTAGATTTTTCATCTTCCCCCAAAAAAGGGAAGGATCAAACTTACACTGCCTGAAAGAGGCTATCCAAATCACCAATACATGTACTCACAGGAAATCAATTCCATTTTTGTAATCTAGGAATTGCCATCATAAACCACTAGCTCACTTAACAGAATGTCAAAGCTTTAAAGAGTGATAATATTTAGCTTTGCAAAAGAGAAGGATAGGGATGTTGACACACAGGTGGTGAGGTTGAAATGTCACAAAAAGCTGGCAGCATCTTCCAAAACTAAGCATATCTTTGCCCTGTGGCCCAACAACTGCACCAGAGAACATGTAAAAGTTAGTCATAGCATCAGTCTTTATGACCACCCGAAATGGAAAATGACATTGTGCCCTGGATACATCCGTTATGGCATATTCATAGATCAGTTTGGCGCAGAGCCACCATGAAATGAACCACAGCTGTCTCAGCAATAGAATGACTACACGTGAGTGGATGTGTCCTGTGAGCATGATTACGTAGACAGTTAGAATAGGAAAGTCTAAGCAAAGAAAACCAGCCCACAAATTACAATCCCAGAGAACCTAGACAAAAATGAGGACCCTAAGAGAGACATACATAGATCTAATCTACATGGGAAGTAGAAAAATACAAGATTTTCTAAGTAAATTGGGAGCATGGGGACCTTGGGAGAGGGTTAAAGGGAAGGGGAGAGTCAGGGAGGGGAGCAGAGAAAAATGTAGAGCTCAACAAAAATCAATAATTAAAAAAAAAAAAGAATAGGAAAGTCTTTCTACACACTGGGAATGAGGATGGTGGTTGCCCTTGGCAAGTGAGAAGTAGAGGTTGACAAGACTCATGGGCCAGGAGCTTGTCAGGGATGGTTAGGGGCTTTCTATTCCTGACTTTGTGTGTGTGTTGTGAATGAGTTCACCTTGGGGTAAAATACAGAGCTGCCTTTTAGGATTTCTTCTCTTCTGTATGTTTGTTCTAAAGGAAAAAGAGAAAGCTCAAGGTCCTGGAACTCTGGTCCTTGGTTTGTACTTCTGGCAGGAGTGACTTGAGGGTTGAACTCGGCTAAAGCTTTCTCTTTGATCTTTCTCGTGTGTCATTTCCTGTCCCCCCCACTTTCCCCACATTGCTACGCTGGGGACACTATTTAACAGAATTCTCATGCTAGGTGGTGAGGGGCTCTATTTGGAGGGAATCTTACTTCTCTTTTGACCTCAGCTGTGGAGGGGTAGTCTTTTCTAGCCTGGCTCTCTTCATGCCCTTTGGTTATACAACCTGCTCACACAGTCCCCACCCCAGGGATCCTGAACACCACCCCTACAACCCAAGTTTTAAACGCTAGGATGCTTCCTTTTTACTTGGCACACTTGAAAATTGTCTGTAATTCTTGCATGAAATATATGCTGTAGTTTTGCAACACTGAGTATAACAAAAACATTGTCTGAAATCATAGCGTTTCTATTCTGATTGACTTGTGTATCTTGGGGTAAATTAGCTAATCCTTTGCGCTTTTGTGGGGATAGGGAGATGGGGGAATGTTGAGACATTAGGTGCCTAGGCTCACATTAAGCTCACTGTGTGGTTTAGGCTGGCTTTGAACTCCTGTTCTTCCTAATTCTAAATCCCAGTCGCTGGGATTAGATGTGTGACCTAGCACATCTAGCTCACATACCTTTGGATCTTCTTCACGTATAGTGAGGATCAGGGCAGTGCTCTCCCCATCCTTGCTCAGAGACTTAAGTAAGGCAACTAATGGATGACTCAGAGCTTGAAAGAGTTGGGCAATAGAGTTCCTGCATACCCACCAAGAGCAGGAAGGACTTGCTCCTGCAGACCTGAAGAGGTAACCAGTGAGCGTGCCCTCGGGAGAGCTGCTTCGCTGAGAACAACTGGCAATCATTCTGTCCTGCCCTCTCAGGAAAGCATTCCCACTACATCTTAGCTCCATAGAGAGGTCAGCCTAGTTTGTGATAGACACAAACGAAGCAAGCAAAGGGACACATTTAATTTCTTTCAAACCCAGGTGATTATATAGTTGACAGGAGCTGGGGAACGAGAAGAGTACTCCATGTCTTAGAGAATCTTGAAGAAAAATGCTTTAACAAATATATAAGAATCATATATAATTGGCACACACTTTGTTTGAATGCAAACACTGCTGTTAAAGTGGTGCTTGAAAACAGTTTGTTGGCCTTCCCTCCATACAGGAGAAACATTCCTCTCGTTTACACCACTCGCTCGCTCAGCAAACCCTTATTTATCCTATGATGCAAGCATAATCTGCCCAACATCAGATCCTGAGTTAGTGGAGTGTGAATTAGTGGAATTCTGGGCAGCCTCTCAACAGTCCACACCAACAGTGTCAAGAACGCTCTAGAGAGTCACCTCTGCCCTGCCTTTCCCGCCTCTCCCTGCTTCTTCTGCTTCAGTGGGGTTTTCAGAGGAGACGGAAGAAGGTGGACTCCAACACACGTTCTTAGGACATTTGAATAATTATTTATTGAGAAGCCACAGTCTCCCACACTTTTACAACTGTAGGCTTTTATATAAGGCAAAAAGCAAGATGGATCCACTATTTTCCACAGAAAGAAACAGGTCTGCAGCGGACCCCAGGGTCGCTCAGTTACAGATCAAAGTGCAATGTACATGACAGATATAAAAAACAGTGTGGCACAAAATAATTGAAATTATGGTTACAGTCTACTGGAGGAAATATCCATATCTTATTATAAATACATTTATAGTCTAGGGTTGTCATTTCAATAGTCTTTGTTTTGTTTTGTTTTGTGTTTTTTACATATACAGTTATTGAAACAGAAAAGCAAAATGTAACATTTACTAGGATAAACTTTGACAGAAGACAGTTGGTCTGAACTTTGCTTGATGCTAAGTCCCGATCAGATGGCCCCCTTGCCATGACAGTTAAAATAATTAATCCATTGATATGTAACTTTTTTTTTGGTGGGGGAAACTACATGAATAAATGCAAAGCTGGGTTAACCAGGACACAAGGGGTCCATTGCTTTCAGTTTTAGGGGATGAGAAAAGCTTAAGTTGGCTATTGGAACCATGCCATTTTTTTCCATCCCATAAAACAAGAACAAAACTGAAACCCAAATCAAGCAGTTCTAGGTGCTTAAATTAATTTATTCATGTATCCATTTAAATACCTGGTACCCACATACATGAAACAGAGACATGGAAATGCCCAGCATGATAGCTCCCATGGCCACTTCCCATCAGTGCATACGTAGTACAGGGTGAAGCATTTTGTTCTGCTAACAACAGGGACACACCTAGCAGCTGAACTATGTATCCTCTCCATGAACAGGGTTTAAGAATGGTGTTCCATATTGCTTGTAAACATGTAGACACGGAAACCAGGAAACCATGGATCTGAAGGTGGTCATTTGTTAATCTTGGTACCACGTAGCTAAAATGGTAAGTGTCTTGGTAAACATCTCATGGGGATGGTAGTTGACAGAAAATTCCCTAATGGAGTTAACTAACAGACTAAGGACATGCATTGATTACAGGACTCCACCCCAGGGTACTCTTCGAACCGGAGAATGGTCTAGTCGTCTTCTTCGTCTTCCTCATCGCTGTCCTTCATGCTGATGCCCTGTAAGCCCCCACCCTCGCTCACTGATGCTGTAGCTTCCTCCACAGTGAGGCGGTTTCGGATGGTCTCGTAGGTCTTGCTGTTTAAGGTAGAATCCAGGACACCTTGCAATCGGAAATCTCTATAGGTTTTCTACAGGGACAAAAGATGAAGTGGTGAGGGATATCTCATCACCAAGGTGAGGAGGGAGAGGATGCAAAGCAGGCACAAGGGTTAGAGTCATGACTTTAGCTAGGTGTCACTTTTTATGGACTGGAAAAAGTAAAAAGGCGTTCCATTCAGCTTTTACTTGGACTGAGAACCGAGACTCAACTGAATGACAGAAAACGAGAAACTGTGACAGGATAAACTATATTAGATGAGACAAAGCAAAGAACATAAGCTTGTGTTTATTCAGATCCACAAAGGGAAATGTTTCCTAGCTGTTTCCCTCTCCCCCCGTCTGGTTCTTTCCCTTAGGTACAACAATACGATGGGCAGTTTAAGGGGCTCGGACATACACATAATGAGGGTGGCAATTGATTACGGCATTGTGTGATTCCCGTTGCAGTCTGGTCCTTGGAGTTTTTGCCTGTTATAATTGCATGAGCCACATCCCTCTCTCTCATTCACAAGACAGACATATGCATCTTGGTATATGAAACCTATCACGGGCAGCCATAGTGATGGGCAAGATGGAGCGCTAATGCCTCATCAATATGTTGCAGGCGTGTGACTCATGCCTCATCTCCCTGGGAAAGATCTGTATCCATTTTGTTCACAACTTTATGTTCTCAGGGAAGAAATCTGGCTCCTTTTCAAGAACAATTGTTGGTGTTGCTGTACTACAAGCTCTTTTGTTCCTTAATACAATTTCTCTTAGATTTCCTTAGGTATCCCAAGGACTGTCTCCCAGGACTCCTTTGGTGTTAACTGAACATGACCAGAAGCATCTGACTGTTATCTAGTTTATATATATATATATATATATATATATATGTATTAAAATGGTTTCTTTCTAACTACAAGTTTTCTCATTACACTGCAGAACATTTCAGCTACTAATTCTCTCCTTCGTTTTACCTATTCCTGCAGAAAACTTGAGACACGGTCAAGAGGGAGAGTGGTAATGTATTCCAGTATGACTCCCACATTATTTGTGTCTTTAATAGCATATCTAGTGCAGCTATGGTACCAATAATTCCAAGGTCAATGCACATTTTCGGTCACAGGTTGTACTGACTACAGAGTTAATCAGTGAGGGCAGGTTGGTTCTGAGAAGCCCCAGTCATGTGACATTATGGGCAGGATGACCACATTTCCCTTTGTGGCTGATTTATTTGCCACACCTTCTCTCTCTTTAAAAGTCACCTGGTTTAGATATCGTTCCAAAGCCATCTTATGGCGCTAGTGAAATTCTCCTGAGAAGACAGGAACAGTTAGGTAGCTTTTCATGTGATGGGATAGATAGGAGACTGATTAGATGTTAGGTCCAGAGCAGATTAAATAGCCAAATGACTTTCTATGCCTTCTGAACTTTTCAGTTAGCTATTCTGTGGTCACTTAAAATAACATAATTGTTGCCAGACTATGGTAGGAAAGTAGAGGTTAAAACGCTCGAGTAGTCTCTTCTTCATTCAAATTCCAGAGCAGTGTGTATCCTACTTAGCTGCTAACTGCCTAATGGTAGAAATGATGGCTATTCAGATCTGAATCCTTCACTTGCTAATATTAAGGAGCTCACCTTTGCCTAGCGACGGGTGGACGAACAAAGGCTTTCTGGATGAGGAATGGATGGATGAATGAAGAGACTCTGTCTTTCCAGGCAGGAAAGAGGTCAAGGACACTTGGAAATTTGAGAAGGAACACTCTGAGTGTGTCCCTGAACTGGAGGTAGGGGATTCTGTCTCAGTCTCCTTGTTAAGTAGAAATTCTGGAGAAAGTAAGAGATTCCTATCCAGCGACATTTCTGTGTTCCTCTGTAGTTCACGACTGTGTATATGTTTGTTTTAGGCAGATGGCAAAAATTAAGCCTCCTTTCTGGCATATTATTATCTTAATAAAATACTGCTAATTTTTGACAAGGATTTGGAAATATCAGCTTTGGGAAGATAATTGGAAAATCCTCAATTATGGTATTTTCTTTTCATGTCTACCTGATCAGGTAAGGATCAAATAGAAATTATCTTCTATACTCTATACTATATACACACACACACACACACACACACACACACACACACAAGAAAAAAAAGAAAGAAAAATAGTTACACCAAGGAAAGGAACTCAGAGGATCTGGCAAAGCTTAGTGAACTTGCCTTAAGGAACTGACTTCAAAAAATTGAGAAAATTAAGCTGAGGACACCATTCAAGTGCATATATTTCTTTTGCAACAGCTGCAGTTACATACTGGCTGCAACCTTCTCCAGGGCAGAGGCTTTGTGAGATCCAATGCAGATGATAATAACTCCTTAATTACACACAATGGAACTGTAATTGGGCTTTAGTCAGCACTGAGGTAGAAGAGCACCTTCAGGGGGATGGGGCTAATCCAAAGGAGACCAAGAAGCAGGGCAGGGGAAAATTTTTGGCAAACTGCTAAGAAAATTCAGCTATGCTTATTACTAAAATATTTTAATGGAGATTTTTGCGCATTGAATAGGAGTTTTGCATACAAATGTTTAAAAAAAAACCCTCTATGGTGAAGCACCAAATGGAAACTGAAATGATCAAAAAACGTATTTACCCCCTTCTGTGATCTTATTATTTCATGTAAACCGCTTCGATTTCACGCTGAAATAATTATCATTAGTCCATGGCACACACATAAGAACAGGGGAACAGAGCCACTTCCAGGGTATGTTATCTCACCCTCGTGATCCTGTACATTTGATTGTGTGCACGCATTGTCAGAGAAACCACTCCAATTAACTATGAGAACAATATTGATTTGCATTCCGATAAAGATCACAGAACACATTTAGAAATAGCTGGGGGTAAATATTTCCACTAAATTAATTGTGGCAAAATTTTATTTAATGAAACCCTAAAAGAAATTGGTAATTTATGCAGTTCATATAATGGTGCCCAAAGCAAGCTTTTAAAGGTGCCATGCCACTGCCAGGGCGCAAGAGTCTCGGTGACATTTTGTGTATGGCAAATATATACAATATTTTTTTCTATATAGACAATGATATCAATGCCCACTCCCCCCCACTTTTAAAACTAAGCTGCCTTTGATGTCTCAGTAAGAAATTAAGCATGCATCACACAGGAACTTCATAGGCCTTCCCGGCATGCAATGCTGTCTGTTGTGTATATAAGCAGGTACTGTCTGTGTGTGGGGAGTCCTGCAGCTTGCCAGTGAAGTGCATTTCAGCCGGCTGCTAGCAAAGAAGCAGCCTTTGCTCTTTTACCTTCACCATCCTAATGAGTGTTTTCAGCTGGTAAATGTGAAGCTGTAGGTCCATCCGGTCGGTCAGCCAAGTGCAGATGACATTCATGGAGCTGTTGTACCATTGCTGAAAGAGAGACAAAAGTTCTCCAGGCAACATGTCATGGAGGGGCTACAGTTCAGGGAGGGAACGGGTCACATCTGCGCACCTGCTCTGCTCCAGAGGAAACAAGATGGTTAAACAGAATTAGAAGGCACAGAAGACCATGATCGTCAAGTCACACAAATGAGGTGCTGGTTCAGTCTAGACCAGGGCAATGTGGACTGGGGATTGAACCTGGGACCTTCTGACCACACACAACACATCTATTGTGCATTCCTGAAGACTGTCTCTGGTGCTCTTGGCTCTCGTCTGAATTGGTCCATTTCACTCAGGAGTGATTCAAGGCTTTGCTCATTTCCTAACGCCATTGTCTCCAGGGGCAGAAGAGGGACAGGGGTGCCTTGCCTGGCACTTACCTTCGGAACCGGCCCCAGCACGTGCAATTCTGAGAACCAGTTGGGAAGCCTGGGAAACTGAGGGGTGGGTATTTACCACCGTTCACCTGACTGGGGCATTGGTAATCTGGACAGCAAGGGAGGATTTCTCTTTAAGGGCCAAACTGTTCCGGGCAGTGCTTATGGGCCGTGCATTAGGTGTGCAATCTGTTTTAATCCTAGCACAAAAAATTATGGAATATGAGAAGGAAAAAAAAAACCTCTCTACAAATGAGCTCATTTCAAGCTGTTGAAATCATACTTCCCCTTATGGGGGTTAAATTTTGCTTCTTGTCTGTGAAAAATGCTCGAAGCTGTGTCACTTGAGACTGCCACCCCTGTGGTGCAGGAAGTCTCTGGTGCAGGATAATTTTGCAGTACGGCTCATATATTCATAAATCTCACTCAGAGACATATGAACAGTGTTATGAAGTGTCAGGAGGAAAAAAAAAATCTAATCTTTTAAACTTCACCAGGTTTCATTACGCTCCACCGCATATACCAAACAATTTACAAATAAAATGAAAAGGTGTGGATGGACCTATAGATTTATTTATCCGATGTCTACATGAACTGGGCACAGAAGAAAAGAGAGGAGTCAGGGAACTGAGGCGATGCGCACACTCACACTAGCCCGCGCACACAGGCACACACACATCGCACACCAGTGGGGATTCGAAAAGCATAAATAAAAACATGTTTCTGATGGTAACTCCACCCTTTCTCACCTACAGATCATCCAAAATCAGTTTATGCCCAACACTCACAGCTTTTCTGAAGCCTTGTTTCTGACTTAATTTCTTTAAAAAAAATTAATTTGGGGTTTTACTTGCAAGGTAGAACTGCCAAGTCTCACCTTGCGAGAAACTACAGCGCAGTCGCAGCCATGGCGTACAGAAGCCCTCTTTGCATCTTTCCTGTCTAGGCTCAGTCCTCATCGGAGCCAAGTGTGGCTCTCTTTGGAGCCTAGCCGCAACAGGGACCAAGCTACCCCGATGAGGGGAGGCAGCGCAGCCGCCTCACAGCCAGCTCCTGCTCTTTTAAAGATCACGGAGGAGAAACTGTCAGTTGTGGGAACCGTCTGTCCCTCCCCAGGGAGCAGGCGGCTGGGGGTGGGGGTTTCCTGTTGAGATGGGCAGTTCACTCTCTGGGAGAGCGTGTGATTGTTAGGGGTCAAGCCGCTTCAGGCGTGGACAGGTTTTCCCCTCTAGGGGTGAGAACATTTTTTTTCTGTAACTTTTTTTAGGGAGGGGTAGTGGTGGTTGTGTGTGGAGGGTGTTTTTGGCACCTCCTGTTTCGGGATTCTGCTGCGTTTGCTGCTACTACATCTGGGTTTACGAGGAGGCTCTGGGGACGGAGAAGCATTGGATCATAGGTGAGCATGCAGCTTCATGATGCCTGAGCAACTAGGGGCTCTCCTGGGTTTACCTAGGCCTTAAATTTAAATTTACTTGCTGTATCTGGCATGCACTTCTCTTTATCCAGGAATAATTTCTCCTTATGTTTGTTCTCCCAAGGGGTTGGAAGGTGACCTTCAAGAAGTTCATGTGACTACATGCCCAAACATACATGCTCATAACCTTGTGGTGGATACACATACGCCTGGGACACAAAAGAGGAGTGTGGCACTCTGGCTTCTAGGCAGAGGTGGCATTTTGCTTTGGCTGTGACAACAGGCAAACCAGTGCTGGCTTCTATCACTGCCAGCAAGCCTGGTGCAACATGCCTTTTTCTCTTTACTGAGAGACGCGCCACCTTTCAGGAAAAAAAAATATAGCACCCCCCCTTCCATTTTACATAGGCAGTTCTCACTCTTGAAGATGGCTTTTAAATAGCACAATAAATAAAAATTAAAAATACAAATTAAAAGGTAGGCTGCTGTCAACAGCCTTGCGCTGCAGGAGCAGGCCAGGGAGGGAGGGGAAGGGGAAGTGCACACAGGAGAGAGAGATCAAGGCAACTGAGCACATTGCCACCCCAGGAGCAAGAACGCCCTGGAACATCCGTGCCTCTCCTGAATCGCACATCTAGCAGGAGAAGTGTAAAGCATGGATGATGCCCCATTGGCTACACACTCAAAGAGGCAAGAGGGAGAAAGCGAGTCCTTTCTAAACCTTATGCTCAGTGGAGGGAATCGGAGGCGCTTTAAGATGCCATGCAGCCAGCGCTAACTTAGTTTTCCAGCAAGGGCGTCAAAAGGCATTTAGATGTTGGAGAAAGAAGTAGGCATTGCTTTCTAGAACTTTACAGTGTTAGAGGTGACAGCCATCTTCACAGTATCCATCGGAAAGGAGGAAACAAAGGCCCAGAGAGGGTTAGTGACTTATTCAAGAACACACAGGAAGTGTGTGTCTCCAACGTGGGCACTGGACTAAGACGGGTGATCACCTGCAGTTTCCCCTTGTTCTGGGTACAGGTGTGTGCTGGTCAGCAGAGCCAATCTGTGACCCCTCTCCCCAACTCTCTAACTGGGGGTAGCCCATGGGTTACTAGAAGCAGGCTCCAGAGGAAGGCTTCTCCCCCACAGAACCCAGCCAGAACCACAAACCGCAACTGTCTCCATTTCCCAGCGCCTAACCAGAACGCATGGCAGCTCTTCGGGGAGTCACGTTCGCTGTGTTTGATGTCAATGCTAAGGCGGCAGATTTGTTATGATTCTTCGAAAGAGGGAATTCCTAAAACAGCTGAAGTTCTCCCCACTTTTGTGCTGTCTTTCTCAGACAGGTCTCTTCTGGAGCTATTTCAACACCTGAGCATGCAATGTTTGGTAACGTGTGCTTTCGCTCTGAGAAAGGAGAAGCAGGAGTCGACAACACTCGGATACTTTGAATATAGTCATGACTTGCTCTCTGTTAATTTAGGGCTACTGATCTGAAATTTCCGAACAAGGCAACTTTATAAGAACACACCACAGGAGTGAAACTGCCAGTGGACTGGGCTCTTTTAACATAACCCCTGGTGGTCATTCTGGGAATGCTGGAACGTAAAAGAAGGCTCATCTCACTGGCCTAGGGCTTCAGAGCCCCTGGAGGGTTGAATAACTGCCGCTGAATCTAAGGTTGTGTTTAGAAAGTAGCTAGAAGGCCAGGGAACATGGCTTGCTTTCCCTCCCTTCTTCTTTCCTTTTACCACCAAGCTACATCCTCAACTTTTTTTTGTTTGGACTGTTTGTATTTTGATACAGGGTCTCACTAAACTGACCAGGCTGATCTTCAACTCAGTCCATAGCTCAGGCAGGCTCTGAATTTGTAATCTTGCATCTGGTCTCCGAGGAACCAGGACCACATGCCTGTACCACCCAGCTTGGCCCTTTCTCTCCCCTAACCGTCTTTTGCATCATCGCCACTCAGCGTGGTTCTGTTTAACCTTAAAATCTCATGCGCAAGGGATCTTCCCACTTCAGCCTCCCAAACGCTGGGCTGCAGGCAGGCATAATGGTACTACCCAGCTTCCTCGCTTTTTAGTAGGCAGTATTTAAGAGTGTTGGTTCTCATACACATCAGAGCTTGTGACTTTTGCCCTTAAGAGAATCAGTTTACCGATGAAAATGGGGATTCATTTGCCTTTTATAGGAGTCTTTCGATGAGCAAACAAAAGAAAGCTGGTGAAGGCCTCATGCCCGTACTTATTATACAGAGACGCTGATATCACCGTCATCACTGCCTTTGCCCCAGCCACCACCACTACCGACCATTATTATCCCTCATCTCTCACTGCTTTATCTCTGCCTCTCAATCTAAAAGATAACAAATACCGAGGTGGGTGGTTATTATCTGGGAAAGCCATGTGGTGGAAGAAATGGCCCCCACAGGGAGATCCTGAAATTGTGCACACAAGTCTCGAAGAGACATAGGGGTAGCTTTTAGCAATGGGATTCTATTTAAACTTAGGAAACTACCTTGAGTTCACAAAGAATAAGCTGATGTTGACTTATATCGAAGCGTTCGGTTAAAATGGCCCTCAGAATGAGTGACTTTTCAAACCTCGCAGGTGTAAGTTTGGTAGCAGCCTATTTGGTCACGTGTTAGCTGGATAGCCTCAAACGCACTGTTTAACTCTGTGACTTCCAGCCTTCTCTTGGGGTCAACGCCAGCACCAACTTCATAAGGTTGCTGTGAGCATTAGGAGCTGATTTTTGTATAGGTGCCTACCAGCCCGATTGCCTCACAAGAAGCATTCAAGGAAACAGCTTTCACTCACAGATACTTTCAAAGTCTAGCAAAAAGTTATTGTCTTGATTCATTTCTAGCAGAAACTTGGTCGCTGATACTCAGATTTCTGAGGCCACATTGTCTGCCCTTAAGCACACTGACTTCTGGAGGGCAATTCTAACATTCAGCCTATACCGTTATAATATGGTTTGTTATGACCAAGACTAGGGTGAGGCAGTGGGGAGCATCATGAGAGACCAGGACCACACACAAACATCACTGAAAAATCTGATATTCATCAAGGATTTTTGGACCTGAATTTTATTTTTTTTTGAATTTTAAAATTTAACAATTGTAAAAACTGAAAAAATATAAATTAAAAAATATTAAAGCCAATGATAGTTGGTTCCCCCCTCACTAAACTCTGCGATGAAGAAGTGACTTTTGAATCTCTGTCTAGGTCTCTCCTTTGGTTTCACTGCTGGCTGGAGGGAAGCCTCATGCCCTAGAAACCTGAAGTGTTGATAGGTAAGACAAATAATTAACACCTGACAAGGTAGGGCTGCCAGAAACTGGGCTCCACTCAGAGATGGCTAACCCCAGTGAGCAGCAGAGCCTGGCGCTGGAGCGCTTTCTGATGAGGTTCTATTTTCTGCCACATTAACTACCACTCAGATTTTTTATTTTGAGACAGAGTCTCCTCATATACCGCTGGCTGTCCTGAACTTGCTAGATCAGGCTAGCCTCTTTTTTCTGCAGCCATCCTTCTGCCTTTGCCTCCTGATACTGAGATCCTGGTAAGGAAGCCCCACCATGCCCGGCTGTAAGTCCTAATTGTGGTCTCAGCACTTTGGAATTAATCTGATGTCCTCTACAGACTTTGTTGTCAGGGATACATTGGATTTTGGAATGAGCCACATGTCACAGATGAGCAGCAGCCGAAGCTGGGCACAGAGGCCAAAAGAGTATTTACATATTCACATAACACAAAGACTTCAACTTATAGAAACGCCTTATCAGACCAGATATCTCTGACTTAGAGATACTTGTCTTTAGTGCCTGTTCCCCAAAAAGTACTGTTTTGTGCAGAATAATGATATACAACCTTAGGCATGCAATAGATATTCCGAGGTGCATGCACAGAGTTAGTCAAAATGATTAACTGTTCATGGAACACGGATCCCTCACTATGTACAGACCCTACACAAAACATACTACAAGCATGATACAGTTTAATTGTTGAATTAAACAACTATAAAGAGCTCCACTTTGTATATTTTTAAAAAAGGGATGTATAACTAGTAAGCACTGAGGTAGTTTGAAGTTTTTGTTTTGTTTTGTTTTGCATTGTTTTGGTTTTTTTAACCACCAAATCAATGGGGTGTTTTCATTCAATTCCATTTGTTGAGAAGGCAAGGATTGGCTCCATGCAATCAGTGTTGGTTCTAGGTGTCTCACGGCCAACCTGCTCAGTCCTGAGCTGGCTCAGAAGTGTGCAGCGAGGGCAATGTTGTTCAGTCTGTTTCTACTGGAGCCCAGGCTTGTCTTGGAGTGCTAAAGAAGGCTCATTTGATGAGCTTAGAAAGTGGCTACACAGGTAATGGGGACCTGGGGCTATTGCCATGGAAAACTCCTCAATGACTTTAAAGAATTGGTGGAAAGACCACCATTACTCACAGGAGAAGTGACTTGAAAAGGCTGGGTGTGATGAGCGATACCGTTTCTTAGCCAGAATGAACATAGCTTCCTTTTCCCCAGTATAGTTTGAGATACATTGGTAACTCCACGCTTGCTGGTGGGAGAAGTTTTGCATCAGGGCAGTTTGTTTCCAAGGGGGAGACATATGTCTTGAATTTCCCTAACAGTTTTATAGATGGAAAGGTTTTAACATTGACCAAACATTCAGCCTGGAGATGACTTATTCTAAGCTACAGAATCTTCAGTGAAAAGAGAACGAAACAGCAGAACTTTAGCCCGTTGGATGGACTTCATTCCTTCCCATGAACTCTAAGGCGTGAGCAGGAAGCTCTAGAGGAGAGTCCCTGTCAGCAAAGAAGTCCCAAACCCAGGAAAACCAGCCCAGTTTAAAGCCAAGCTCTGCGGCTGCAGCCTTGGCAGGCCCTGAACCAGTCCTTCTGCTCAGCTTCCCAAGCAGCTGGAGTCAGAGGAACACACGACTAGGTCCAGCTTGCTTTGCTCTCTGAGGGAAATTTTACTGACATATCTATCCTCTGCTTACTGTAGTGCCTGACTTTTATTAAAACACATGCACACATGTGTTCATAGCATGTGCCACTCAGTGCCATAGTTGAGGATAATGCTTAGCTCAGTATCATAAAAAGTTAGCCAGAGAAATGATAGTATTTGGCCCAGGATTAATAGCCACATCTTCCCACATTTTCTTTCAATAAATACTTGTGATATTGTCAAATATATCCAGTATATTCCCAGTCTCAGTGGTAAGCATGGCTCTCGAGTGTGACCTCATTTCTTTAAGCATGCACGTCCTTTGAAATTGGTTCACTTGAAGCACGCATGCAGGAAAGCAAACGACGAAAGGCCAGGGAGCTCACAGCTGACCTGCCAGAAGGATGGTAGTTAAATTTTCTCCACTCATTTCACCCTAAAGATGAAGGGAGGGAGACTCTGATGTAAAGTGGCCCAGGAGCCAGGAGGCCATGGAGTACACTCTCAAGTCTGCAAAGCCACTCAACCTGGTGGCTAACGGGATACACTTGACTCTCTCCTTTGCATCTGCAACATGGCAAACTCACATCCATCTCTCTTTGCTTCAGTCTCCTTGCCCAGGAAACAGAGACACAATAAAGCCTACTGAGTGCTGTGCAGTTAGTGTAGGCAGAGCATTTTCAACAGTTCTAGGTACAGCCTAGGCTCGGGTTGTTTGTTCCTACATGAGCCATGCTGCCCCACCCTGCTTCACACAGAGGACACCGAATCACCCTGAGTAGAAGCTGTTCCGAACTGCTCTCTGGACAGCTTTCATTATCCTGGGAATGCCTGAGCAAATAGGTCATGTGCTAACCAACCTGTGCCTTTGGACTGAAGAGGCACAGGGAATGCTGGGGTTTTGAGCCTTTATCTGGAAAGTACCTTTCTCCAGCCAGGTGCAAGGGAAACCTGCTTAGCACCTCATGGATGGAAGGAACGGCATTTTCTGTTGGCAGGGAGTCCGAAAGGAAGATGATAGCCAGCCACACCCCTGTGACTAAGCTCTTTACTGTGTTTTTTTTTTTTGAGACAAAAGTGAGTTATTATTAGTTAGAACAACAGCAAAAAAAAAAAAAATCCCATAGCCTTTCAAAATGGCTGCATTGAAATACTGTAATGAAATATTTTACACTGAGGTTTCAATGCATATTTATTCTTTACAATTTGGGTAATTTAAGAACCTGTGAAATGTATCATCCAGGCTTTCTTTAAATTATACCAAAGGCCCCATGGCTTTCTTAAGCCACAGTCCAGTGGGCTGCTCAGGTCAAGCAGTCCCAGGGATTGGGTGTTATTCAGGGTCTTGATCAAAGATTCAAGAGTCTGAGAAAGAAACCTGGCTTGTGCAAGCCATCTCTGCCGAGTGGGCAGAACACGAAAAGACTGCACGGAGTTCATAGCAAGTTTTTGGATTTGTCAAAGCTCCCCAAAAGCTAAATCAACACATTCTAAAAGGGCATATCATCCAAACGCTTGAAGGAGTGGGACACTGTTGAAGGATGCAATCTTTTGCCTCGCTTGAGTGTTGCTATAATTCAGGATCCAATCCTCCCCAACAACTGCTCTCAGAATGGGTATTTCCCAGCCATGGCTTCGGGACGCTTGGCTAAAAAAGCATCAAACTATAATCAGACACCCAAGTTAGAGGTTACAGACCAGCAGAATGACCTCAGATGCTCAGTGTCCTTTGTAACTGAAGGTGGGCTGTGGTTTCCACTGGACACTCCTGCAATTCTTTGGATGCATAAAAACCTACCTCAGGACGCCCTTACAATGATTATGGAGGTGCTTTGAGGTAGCTGGGTCCTCACAGGGCACCGCTGTGGGGCTCTGTGAGAAGGCTGACTGATTGCAATCAGTAGAGTTGAGGGGGAGCTAGTTCCTTGCTTGCTACCAGTCTCTTCCCATGAGAAAGGAGTCCTCTATGCAGAAGAAACAATTCTCTAAAAACGTATATTGCTACTGCCTTTGTCTAGAGAACTTGCATATGAAGTTGAGAGCAATCTCATTTTAACTCCCCTTAAAGGGACCTGCATGGTTATCTTTTAATATTATGTTTCTTACAACAAACGGCTATTTATTGAAGACCAAATTTCAACTCTTTAAACCCGAGGCAGAGAGAAACAGCCTACCATAAGGAATTCGTTAGCATCAGCGTTACAGTTGAATGATCAGAATGAGGAGTGAGTCCAAATTTGCACTCCCGACTTAATTCACTGCTGCCTTCCAACTCGTCAGACTCATCAATATTAGTTGTTTGGGAAGGACAGGAGGAGAGGGGAGAGTCTGGAACAATCCTTTCTGAAAGCAGCGGGGCAGGAGAAGAGTTCAAAGCTCAGGTTACATGGGTGATGTCTGTCTCAGGAAGAGACTCGTGCGTGCGTGCGTGCGTGCGTGCGTGCGTGTGTGCGTGTGTGTGTGTGTGCGTGTGCGTGTGGATGCACATGCTAATATTTGGTTAACCTGTTGGCAGGTTCAGTAAACTATATAAGCTAGTCAACACCAGAGTGGTAATGATTTTGTTGCTGCTAAATCAACCATAGTGTATGAAACACAACATGTCAGAAAACCCCCTTTTTATTTTCCCCTTCTCAGTAAGGTGGATGGGTGGACGTCTGTGAGGAGAAGGGATTCCTCTGAAATTAGGTTTTATTTCCTAATAAACATGATATTGCTGGACATAATTTGTCACCTTTGAATCAGAAAATGAAGTCAAACATCAACTCACAGATATGTCCTTAAAGACAGAAACACCTATGATGGGAAAGCGAAGGCTCTAAATGTAATTTTCAATCGCAGATACTTCTTTAGCTATAATGCAAATACCACTCTTCCACTCTTTCTGCAAGCTGGGTAAATGCTATTATAGATAGACAGCCTAGCAAATAAATTCTGGGTAGTGATGTAAAAACTGACAGCCAGGTTTCAAAGAGATGTTTGAGCACCTGAGATGGAGATCACTTTATTCACAATAGCCTAGAGATAGAAGCAATCCTCTGTCGGTCAGGGGAGGCAAGGAAACCAAACACAGTTCATTCATACAGCCTTGAAAAAGAGGGAAATCCTGTCTTATGCCACAGATGGATGCACCCTTAGGACATTATGCAAAGTAAAACAAATCAGAACTAGTCACAAAAGCCACTGGATGATTTCACTTATAGGAGGGATATAGAGTAGTTAAATTCATAGAAACAGGAGGTAGGGTGGTGGTTGGCAGGGGCTGAAGGGAGACAACAACTGGGGGGTTGTAGTACAGACAGAGTTCTAGCTATGAAAGATGAAGTGAGTGCTAGGGATTGGTTGCAAAGTACCAAATCCACTTAGCTATGTGGAACTGTACTTGGTGGAGCTCAAAACACTTGGAATGGCACATTTTGCACTATGTAACTTGACTTTTAACACACACACACACACACACACACACACACACACACACACACACACACACACACACATGCGCGTGCGCATGCGCGCGTGCAGGGGAAATAAAAATCACTTCTCATACCACAAAGAAAATTTTGCTTTATGTAATTTACACATTCTTTATAAAAAATTGTGTGTGTTCATATGTGCGAGTGTGTGTGTGTGGTGTATGTGCGCATGTGTGTGGAGTATGTATGCGTGCATGTGTGTGTGGGTGTATGCGTGTGTGCGTGAGCACGTGCCATGCATGTTTGTGTGTGTGTGTGAGTGTGTGCGTGCGCACACGGGTGCACTTGCCTGTGAGGCTACAGGAGGTCAGGTATCCTCCTCTATCAATCCCTGCCTTAGTCCCTTAAGACACTGGACCTGGAGATGGCCATTTTCAGCTAGGCTGGTAGCCAGCAAAGCCCAGGACTCCTTCGTGTCTTCTTTCTGAGCTCAAGTATTAGAGTTGTATGCTGCCATGCCTGGCTTTTCCCTTGGGTGCTCGAGATTTGAGCGGCAAGCGCTCTTACTCAATGGTCATCTTCCCCGCCACTCAATGTACAGGTTCTAAGCTGGAATACCCAATCATACTTTACAAAAAGGAAAACAACGTGTATGAGATAAATAGAGGGTGCTTCTTTTACACTCAGGATGGAAACAGTTCCTCCAGGTTGAGTTTGGAGATGGCAAGGCACAAAGAACAAATCTGGTAGCATGCATGTGGTTTATTTAAAACATACCATGAGGCCAGCATTCATAATTCCGTGAAAAGCATTGACTGGAGGCCAGAGCTGCCTGAGACTCCTTATCCAGGACCATTCTTATTGAGGACTGGATCCAAGCAACAGATAGGGATCTATTTCTTTCTTTTTCTTTTTTGTACTGCGTGCCACGTTACTTCGTACATTTTCAGTCTCACCCTCTCTGAACTGACCCCCAAATCCTACTCTCCTGAGCCAGGTTTCATCAAGTGGCTCTCAGCACTGAGACCCTGGTTCCCCAAAAGGGCAGTACCCCCCTACCCAGCATTGTTCACCCTAAGTCTAAAGACTTATTAAGGTTTGGAATGTGTGTTCAGGAAGCCCTTATTTTAGGAAACAATTAAGTAGAATTAGGCTAATAATGCGAGGCAGGCAAAGCTTTTGCCCTTTGCCGAGCAATCACTCCTACGTGGAACATTTATACTAATAAAAATCATGTATTTCTTAAATGCCTCAAAACGATCTTTGCACCCAGCTTGGCAATTAGCACTGCCCCACTGAGGAGAATTTACTCCCCAGGCACAGGGGGATTATCTCTGTTCTCTCTACCAATGTCTTCCCTCAGTTAAAAAAAAAAAAAATACAGTGTGAGGCTCCGGGTTGATGATGGAAATTTCCGCAGGCAGGAATTTTGCAGGAGGTTTATTTCCCATTGCATCTCAGAGAGTGGCAAGGCAGAGTAGGGAGGTTGAATGCCCTCTGCCAGTCCCTCATGTCGGGCATACCATGCCCTTTCTTGGGCCTACCCTTTCTTGGTCCCTAGGAAGAAGACCAGCTTGGCATCTTCTGCTGAGGAGATTGTTCCCAAAGCTCCAGCGCCCTTACCATCACTATCAATGGGCTTTCTGAACCCCAAGCTCCCAGCTCCCAGGCAGGAAGTGACGGCTGGGCAAAAGGGGACACGGACCCTCCAGTGTGATATTCTGTCTCCTTGACAACACTCCAGCCAGTTGGTGGTGGCCTGGGGAACAGACTTAATTTCTTTTCTTCCTCTGACTACCCTCCCGGCGCCATGCTTCTTTCTTCCCTCTTTCTCCAGACGCAAACGTTATGACATCCAACATAAAGTTGCCGAAATAGCAACCTTGTCTCTGAATATATAAATTGCAAAAATTGATATGAATAAATCTGCAAGTAGCACACTGATTGTGGCACATTTTTATCAAGACACAGCGCTTAGTTGCTCGGTGGCTTGGGGAGGGGGTGGTGTCATTACACATAGAGAAAACATCTGTAAATCCCAGTTTCTCTAAGGAGAAGTGAATGGAGACATGACCTCCTGTTCCTTGCCATGAACCCTGAGTTCACACTCATATTTTACATGTTACAGGAAGCCACAGCTCGCCCCAGGGGTGCTGCAAACAGACACGCAGAAGCCAGATGTAGCCCCCCCTCTCCTGCTCCCTAATGCACCTGAAGAAGCAGGCAACTCGACATTCAAAAGCTGACAGGCTCGTAGCTTAAGGTCACTTCAGATTTTGTAAAGCAGGGGACAAAACCAGGAATGCTTCTAGGGCTGGGCTGTCAGCGGGGAGGCAGAAGGATTACAAGGAACCTGTGACTCTGCCTCTTTCTGCCTTTGCTGGTAGTTTTTTTGTGTGTGAACAAGTGCCATACAACAGATTGAGCCTCGTATAAAGGCCTGAGACTGTGCAAAGGCTTCCCGCTGGGCCTCAGCTGTGCTTGCAATTAGCCATAGGCACGCAGTGATTATTGTTGGGGTAGCGGATGGCAATGCGAACTGACAAGTTTTATGGGGGAAGTTGGGAGTGGGGATGCTCTGCAAGTTTCTTTCTTTTCTCTTTTCTTCTTCTGAAAAAAAAAAAAACAACAACAACAACAAAAAAAACCCTCCACCCTTTTCCTTAGCTGACTGGAGCCTCCACGAAAGGGATCCCTCCCATCATTCAAAAGAACCTTAAGAAAATTCTTGAAGGAATATTTCTCTTAGTGTTCAGAATTTGGGTTTTCTAGGTCAGAGCATCTCTGCTGCCATGTTTAATGTCAGAAATACCCATTTGCCTCAAATTAGCAAAGAGCTCGGAGTTGAGGGCAGGAGATTAAGCACACAAAATCACTCAGCAGGTGACGGTCGGGTGGATTTTGGGGGCTGAGAAGTCTTTAAAACTGACTACAAGACATTATATACCTCTGACAAAAGAACATGGCAATCCTACCTGCTTGCTTTAACCATTCTTGCTTGCCTGTTATTATGTGCTTTAATGCTCACGAGAGTAAAACTATTGCTGATACTACCCAATTACCATAGTAACTCACACCAGTGACCTCTTATCGCAGGGCTCCCAGCCCAGCTGAACCAATCCAAAGACTTTGTGTCTCTTTTTATTTCCACGGTGTCATATACTGGGACTGAACACTCCAAGCAGAAGCTCTCTTTCTCTTTGTCTAAGATGAGAACTTGTTTCCAATTGTGAGCAAGGCCTTTTGAATCTACTATGGTTTGAGGTCTATGGATCTGAGGTTGTTGGACGAAGACACAGAACAATAGCCCGCAAAGAGAAAAGAGCGCATGTGTGCGTCAAAGGCGAGAGCCTCCCAGCTGTAGGAACCATGGAGATTCCCTTCAGGTCTCTAGCTATGGTCTCCAAAGTCTGGGAAGAGGCATCCTGGAGCCTCTTCTGGGGTGTGTGTGTGGGGGGGCATTGCTACAATCTTTGTCCTATTCTTGGGCATAATTACAGACAGGACAAAATGATGACCGGAGAGATTTAACTGTAGGTTTGATAAAGGAAATAAAAGTAACATCCACACACACACTTTCCTGCTGCCTATTTCCCCACTTGCGAGTGTGTATGTGAGTGTGTTTGCACACACTGGACACTATCTGAATGCTCCTGGACATACGGACTCATGGCATTAGCACGCCAAAAGCTCTGAGGAGTCCTGCAGAAAAGAAATCCACGCAGCTTTGTGTTTTTCCAAGGGTGTTTTGCCAAGGAGCCACTTTTCAGGAGGCCCTTACTAATGAACATCTCTCAGGGTATTTGGGCCACCACAAAGTCACACTGGAAAAGGAAGCTGTGTGCTGACACCCTTAACCATAATCACAGCAAAACCAAAGAGAGTGAGCATTTAGGGAGTGCTGATGTGTCAGGGACTGTTCTCAGCAGTTTGTGGGACGTCAGACTGAATTCTATAGCCTCGAGGAATAGACACATTGAAAGTATGCTTTCTATAGATCTATATAATGTGGTAATTATAAGTAGTGGTTTTCTGTGGGCAAAGGAAATATAATCAGTCATATGTAATAAATTAGCCGTTAAGTTTTATTACATTGTCCTGTTTCTGACCCTTAGAGAATCCAAAGCCTATGGGTTCTTTAAATTAATATTTTTTTCTATATCTTTGGTGTTAACAGAAGTTAAGTGGCGAATAAGGCAGACTCCTTCACAACTCTCCTGCCTTTTGGACTCCAGGTACTCAACCTTTCCTCTGTCTCTTTTGATTGGTGCCTGAGTTCTACACCCCAAATCAAAGAATTCAGTTCAGCTCCCACAGTCTGCTCTGCCCTTCCTGTATGCACAAGACTTTCGAGACAGCCTTAGGAATCGAGTAAGATTCTGAATGGCGGAAAGACCCTGAACGCAAGACAGAACATTGGCCCCAGACCAGCTGTTCCAACCCATCCCCCAAGCAGATCAACAAGACCTGTCACAGAGAAACCAGGACTTTCTCCAGCCAGGATGTGTGCTGCTCAGACAAGTTCTTGTAGCAAATGTCAGGGGCTGACACCTCACTTTTGGCAAGTAGACCAGACATGGAACTGTGACATCTAGGAGAAAATGGGCTGTTCTCTAGCGTTACCTGGAAAGTGGTCTCCAATCATACCACTTCCCACTCCATGGGACATAAACAATGAACCCAATGTGGTTAATGTCAATCAGCATCTAGCCAGGCCTCATCCGCCACCTGGGTCTTCCAGGGCAGGTGCGCACTTTGGGCATTAACAAACTGACCACTGTGAACAATACTTTTTTTTCCCTGAGGCCTATTTTTCTCTGGATATGTTGGGGGATTTAGGCACAGCCCTCACTGTGTATTGAGAAAAGGGACCCCTATGCTTTTAGCTTCTTTCCTCTCAAAGGAACCCACTGTTTTGAGAAAATGTATAGTTACAATCTGAATGCAGTCTCCACCATTTGAAGCTCTATTATGTGGAGAATGAAGTTCTAGTTTTGGTGGCAACATCCTGCTCCCTATTATCCATGTGAGAAGTGGGGATGATTTATCTGCGCACTATTCTGCTATGTATGCTATGCATACACAAGGATTTAGATGAAGGAGTCGGTGCAGAAACCAAACTCAGATTATTCACGATGAGTGTCTGCCCACACCTCTTATTTGCTTCTTAGGTATGGGCACGAACTGCATTTAAAGTTAACTGCATTAATTTGCAGGCAGATTGACGTCAGCAACTGAAATGAAAATTTGCATACCATATAGAAATGATTATAGAAATGATACTCTAAAATAAGGATGGTAACTCATGTACAGAACGGAAAGATAACATTGGGTGCCAACTTTTGTCCTTTTCAAACAGGAATGGTTAATCACATTAGGCTAATTTCATTATTTGCATATTAAACTTTCTATAGTCACGAGTCATTAGATTTTGCCAGCCAAAGTCGAAGTTCTGAGGAAAATTCACCTTAACTTTAAAGAGTTGTGGGTCTGGGCTAAGGTGGTTTTAATCATCACTATGAGGGAACAGCTTGCATATTGACATAATTTCCATACGATTACATGGGAAGAGGTCAGGTCCCGGCTAACTGCAGTCGGCTAAGTGCAGCCATTCAGGTCAAACCACACAGCTAGTTTCTAAGCAGATGATGAAAGCACACAAATACCCCATCCGAAGTACCGGCCAGAGCCCAGAGTTCAAAGGCAGCAGACCCAGCAACCCTAACTGGATCCAGAAGACTTTCCCAAAGTCCTCCACAGTTTGAAAACTAAATCTATGTCAACTTAGCGAACACAGATTCTTTGGGGGAGTGATTTTGCAGAGATGACCAGAGATGGTGGCTTCCAAATAGCGATCCACAGAGGAGGGACTGAGGGGGTGGTCCCTGAAGCCTGAGGGAGAGTCAGGATTCAGAAGAGAAGCCTAAGACCAGGCGGTAGGAGAGGAGACTGTTTCCTTGGGCCAGAGTAGGATATCTGCCTACTCTGGCAACATAAAGCCCCAGGAGGAGACCTTTGGGTGTCTAAGGTATTGCCTGCCAAAAGAAGCCAGGAAACAAGTTCTGTTGCCGTGTCTCAGGGAGGTGCAGAGTGCTTTTTAAACATTAACATGTGCTTTCACTGTGTGCAGCTGGGCTCTGCCTCCAATGGCGCCCTTTTCCTCTTGCTTTATTTTTAATCTCAGGAAACTATATTCCCTTCTTGCTACTTCTCACTTGCTTGAGATTCCACCCCTCTCCCCACTTTCCAACTCAAACCAACCAAACCAAACCAAACACATTTGCCAGATTTCTTACCCAAACTCTACCCTGGGGGTGCCAGTCATCCCCATTTCTGTTCAAGGCACAAACCCCAGACCATTGTCCCTTATGTAAGATAAACATTCAACCTTGCAGGGTGCCCTCAATATCTACAGATGGTTTTGGATGCAGCAGCCAGGAGGTAGAAGCCTGTGCCAGGTCTCCCATTGAAGTGTTCAGATGGATCTAGGACCCGAGCACAGAGAGTTAAACCATAAATTAGCCATGAGTTAATATATGCAGCCCTGATCACCCAGCCTTGTCGTCAATGCTCCCCCCCGCCCCGCCCCAAGTCTCTCTCCCCCTTCTTCTTTACAATCCCCCTCCCACTTAGAGGCGACAGCATAAGAAATTAAACACTTGTGGGTTCATTCGAAAGAGTGAATGAAATTGAATAAGCTCTCAGTACTTGAGGCGCACAGCAAGCGCCTGAATGGGGCAAGCCTCCTAAGTTGAATGGAGTGTCTTTTGGGACCAATTTGTCTCTTTTCACTCTTTATTCTTCTCTCTTTTGCTGACAGATGCACAAAGGCGGAACTGCGCCGTGCAGCTTATCCGCATGCACCCGCGGCAGCTGTCACTTTTGTCGAGCAAGTTAATCAAGCAAATGCCACCATATCCCACTTTCTATAAGGAACAACATGTTATAGACAGTAGTCTTGCTAGAGAGAGACTTTATTTTAACTTTGATTGGCTTGGTCCCTCCCCCTATATTTTCCCCCTTTCCCCCAAAAAAGGAAGTGAGGAGGGGAGACTTAATCCAAGTCAACAACTTGGCTACAAAAAAAAATCTTAGATTTAATAATAATATTGTACACAAGGCCAAAGATTCATTTGTTTTGTTTTCGTTTTTGTTTTGCTTTTCATCGGGACTGAGGGCTGCTATGATCTGGCTTTGGTTTGGTTTGGTTTTGTGTCTTTTCTTGTTTAGGTGTGTAAGCTATTGTTGGTGCTGGACTATTGGATTGGATTGCTCAAGTTATAAAAAGAAAAGCAGAGGGCAGGAAATCGCACTCTGCCATGGATGTCTTGGATTAATTTGGCTCTCTTCCTTTATAAAGCAGGTCGTGTTATTTACATATTTCTTTTGATACACCTCCTTGCCTGTCCAAGCTTACAAAGACTGGGCTAAATACATAATGACGTCTCTTTGTACATCTTGCCTTTAGCGCGTTCTTTAGATGAATGCCCAAATTTATTTCTAATGTGCACCAACAAATGTACACAGGCTCCATCTCTCTAATTCAGTGGAACCAAGTGGGAAGCCTTTGAAAGAATTCCCTCACGTTTGTAGCTACATCCCATGCTCTGCAGTCAATGCTATTTGGTGGCCTTGGGAAGCCACAGGCAAGGAGTGAGCTCCAATAACTGTGCATAGTGTTGACCTCAGCTGTTGCTCTCCCTCCCCACTCACTTGGAAAACCAAAAGCTCAAAGCAGACATATTTTGAATAAACAAACTCTGTAGAAACAATGTATTTAGACCACTTTCCGCTGGCCAGGGGATTTGTCATATTCACGAGCTGCCTGAGAGCCGCAGCCGTCTATCTAGGAAGCTCATACAAGCATAAGACAAATCACACACCCTCCTTCTCTCTCGTTTTCCTCCTTCCTTCCTCCCCCAGCTCCCATCACCTTGTCACATTGTTTATTGTAAGCTTTGGCTGGAAATAAATCAAGGCAGGACTTGGGCGACACCTGATCGCAAATTTTCACGCTGCTGACATTGTAGGCATTATTGGATAATGGCTATGTAATGATTTAGTGTAACCTCATTTGTATTAAGCAGGGATTGTATAACCATAGTATTCTGTACTTTTGGATTACATTTTCCCGTCCTGCAAAGTCCTGCTAATCTGTGAAACCTTACCTCCCCATTGAAAACTTAGCTATGTAGGTACATTAAAAGAATCAACAAGGCCTTGTAGGGAAATCTTGGGTATTGTTGCTTAATAACACCACCATGTCAAGGTTTGCTTAGGAAACTCAAGCTGCTAGGGTAAACTACTTATCAACTGTCTGGGATGTAATGGTATTGTGTTCCTATAGCCTTCTCCCCAGCAACACACAGAACCTTTTTCTTATGGTATAAAAGATCTCACACAGAGTGCAGAGGGAAACGCAGGCTGAAAGCTGAAACCCACCCCTTCATCAGGCCTGGGGAGATTTTTTTTTTTTTTGCACATATGGTGTGAGATTTCTCATGGTTTTCAAGCTTCCCTCAGCTCATTATGGTGGTCCTGTATGGGAGCACCATCTTTAGGCCCAGAACACTGACTTGTGCTGGTGTGACCTGAGGGACAACACCCATCGTATTTGGGAGGATGCTTCTCTGGTGGGAGTGAATGCTTTAAGGGGATCTCTCTGATTAGCCATGCAATGCTCATCATTGTTGTGGACAAACCATGACTAACAAGCCTTGACTGCCCAGAGGGTCATGAATTGCCATTTTTTTTTTGGTACACTCCTGTGACACCATGTAGGAAACAGAGGCTGTGAGGGTGAGGGCCTCCACTGGATGAACGCGGGACAAAGAATTAGCAGAATGGAGGCTTCTGCAGGGAGGGTGGAGAGCGTGCGTCAGGATCTGAAAGCATGTATCAACTTTCCTTTTTAAGCGTATTATTTACTGCTGCTGTTGTAGTTATTACTATCATTAGTGTGGGGGGATATATTGGCACATAGCGGTGCATGCGTTGGAGGTCAGAGGACAATGTTGTGGAGGTGGGTCTTTCTACTACCTTTATGTGGACCTCAGGGATGAGTCTCAGGCTGCCAGGCTTGTCAGGCAGGAAGACCTGCTGAACCGTTTTGCTTGTCCTCTTTTTTTTTTTAATTTCTTTTTCCCCTAAGACACCATGGTTATTATGTATCATCTCTCTTTGGGTCAGAAAGGAAGGGATTAGGTCTAGGATTGACCAATTCCCCAGCAACTCAGTTTGGTGAAGTCATTTTACCAACCAGGAATGCAAATTCCTACCTATAAAAACCTATCTCACAAGGAAGTCATGGGACTCACATGCCTTTAAGAGCCCAGGAGAGGGATTGATGCAGAGTTAGCACCCAATGAATACTTGACTAGCATTATCTTCAATAAAAAACAAATTATCTGGAATAAGAGCCCACAAAGGACTCCCCTCTAGGACTGTTAGGAGAATCCAAAAGAAATAGTACCTCTAACAAATAGTACAGTTATTCCCAACATACAATCAAGAAAACGCACATAAGAAACTCTAAGTAATGGCATCATGTTGCAATTAAAACAGCCGTTTGTTGGAACTTTGAATTAATTGGAATCTTTCCCCATTTGCACTTGATCCTTTCGGCAGAATATGCCCTTTCCTGCCCACCCCCTCAGCGTCCTAATGGGGACTGGATGGAAAACATTGAGAATGAAGTTTTAAGCCTTTGAGCCTGGTCTTGTTGAGGCACCTAGTATGTGGGAGAGGGTACCACGTGCAGAGCCAGGGAACCTCCTAGCAACACTGCTCTGGGCCATTCACTCCGTGGACATCTTCACAGCTGGAGAATGACACCCAGGGGTCAGCAGGAGAAGAAAACCAGACGCAGGGGTGATTGTGACCCAGCGAAGGTGGTTCTGTTGCACAGGAAGGTAGGAAACAGAACTAAGGCATCCCAGGACGTGTTTCGAAAGCGGTCGAGGCAGGGAACACTCTCAAAGGAATCTTGAAATAACCACAAGCAACAAATGGAGGCTGGTGAGGGGCCATCAAACCGAATGACCCGAATTACAGGTCCTGGAACATGGTGGAAGAAGAGAACCGGCATCTGTCAACTGTTCTCTGATTTTCAAATACATGCACCCCCACAACGAATAAGTAAATAAAGGGGCTAAAAAAATTCGTTTCCCACTAAATTAATCAGAACACTGTACTTTGAATTAAAGGTGATTATAAAAAAAATCGATATTTATATCCTTGAAAGGTTTAATGACTATAGAAAGTACGTTTGGAAGAGGACACAAGATACTGAAAGCAGGGCTCAGACAGGGACTCATCAGTGACCTGCTTAACAAATAATTGTTGAAGAGTTTTATATGCTGACTCCTGAGATGGCTTGAGGGCTGAGGCCTGACTCAAGGCAAGGGATCTAGTTTTCAGCTTCGGGGACTTTTGACTAAGCTAATTCTGGACCTCGGATTTCCTGTCTTAAAATGAAAATAATGGTACATTTGATCTCTTCCCAGTGCGGCTACAGGGGAAAAGGATAAGAAGCTGTCTCGTGGAATACAAGGTATGGTTGCTATGAACAACAATTAGAACTGAACACACCCTTCGGTATCTTTTACCCTAAAAATCTGAATCCATTCGCTTCAGAACTCTTGATATCTGAACAGGTAAACTGTGGTCTCTGTGGCGTGGTAGGGAGTGGGGCAGGCTGTGCATTGTGGGACTTTTACCATCTGCCCATTAGAGGGCAGTACAGCACCCCTCCCTCATGCTGTCCAATGCATGCTGGGGAACACAATCACCCGCGGTGGGGAACTGGTCCTCCAAGCTTGCTATTCTTGGCCAGATCCAACCCTTAGAACTTGCGCTCAAAATCGATTCTTGAGTCCCATCAGTTTTAGACATCCATGGACACAGGATGTCTGGTGGAGGCTAGTATGAGGACATGGTTAAACTGGGACCCATATAAGGCAATCAAGTGTCCAGTCCTGGATAAGAAGCACATGCAAAAAGACAGAAACATGCATTCTAATTAAAATTCCAGGCTTTGAGGTTAATGGAACAGCCAATGCCTGCAAAGTAGATATATCTACAACCTTGGCCAGAGCCATCATGACTCTGTGAAGTTAAGGTGTGCATGCTCTGAATTTCTCCACGAAACAGCATGAGGCAATCGCTTGGTCAGCAAACTGCTTGGTTACAAAGATGGGGGTCTAAGTGTGAGGAATCACATGCCAGTTTTACCTTAGACTTCACTACGCACATGAGCACACATGCATACACACTTGTACACATGTAAACCCGCACATATAAACACTTGTGTGCACATACACACCTGTTCTTTAAGTTAAGTATATAGGGTGCACAAGGGTGCAGTTGGGCTGGATGTGGTGGCATTTGTCATTCTACCAGGTGAGAAGTGGAGGCAAGGGTTGGCTGGCCTACATGGTAACATCCTGTCTCACAAAACAAAACAAAAAATTAAGCTGAGAAGTTACAGAGTTGGGGGAGTCAAAGACACCCCAAATGGAACAGTGCTCCCTTGTTTAGTGTTTAAGCACAGACTTCCACCTATCCTCTAGTAGTGGGCATGTGTAGATGTACAGAGCCAGCTCATGCCCCTGGGCCTTCCTGACCCTTTCGCCCAAGCGGATTTGTTGTTGCTAGAGACAGAACCCAGGACTTTACTACATACTCTAGACAAGGGCTCTACAAAGCCAACCCTCAATCATGGGGTTGGGGTCCTGCAATACAGCCAGGTTCTTTGCTGCTTGCTGTCATATCCTATGATCATAGGTTGTCATTGTTCTCAGATCCCAACCAACCAACATTATTGCTACCTAATGCATCCTGAACAACAAAAAAAGGGGATGGGCTGGCTTTAGGCTCTGAAGTCAGTGATGACAGCAGTGTGAGAAAAGACTCACAGAGCCATTTCTGTGATGTGTGCCCCATAGTCTCTGCTCAACAGACACTCCCTTGTTCAGCTCTCTGAATCCAGAGAGTGGGAATCCATTTGTTTGAACCACGTTTTTATGGAAGAGGAAATGGGCCTGGGATTCCTGTACTGAGCTCAGGGATGTCTGGCTGTAAAGTGTGTATTTTTCCAATGCCTTCATGATAGAAGGGGACCAGCTCCTCTCAGATGTGATGGGACCCTTCCCATACAGGCTCACTGCCAACCACTGTCCAAGAGCTCCACAGGAACTGTCCATGGGCGAGTGCTAAGTTCAAGCTGAGAAAGTTGGGGCCCAATGATTCTTTGGTGTTTATGTTTTAGTCTCTGGAAGGATATCTTATGATGATGCTTGTTGAAAGGACTTTTGAGACAAGTTTTTGAGATATTTGCCAGGTATTCTCTAGAGTCTTTTGGTGGACAAAATGGCCAGAGATAATGCCAATGACTCATATAAACTCAAAACTCCAAGTGCCTGCATTATTAAGACAAAGGGTTTGTGTGGGCAGAGGCATCAATCAGCAGAGCAGGTATTTATTTATTATTTATTCATTCATTCATCCATCTCTGCACTGTGGATACTTCTCACAGGGTGTTTTTGTAGTGGGTGATGAGTCTGTGCTGTGAACTGCACAGATGTTAAGCTGCATCTCTGACCTCTGCACACCCCCAAACTCCAAGGTAAGAGAGTGCAAAATGTCTCCAGACATGGCCAACTGTGCTCTGCAGAACTAAGTCACACCAGAAGGAAATGCCCAATTTAGGTTTCTCCAAGGAAGCAGCCCTTATAAGCTAGGATTTCTCCATCTCAGGATGAGCTCCTAAGTCAAAGACATATTTTCTGAGCAAAAAGAAGAGAGATTTCCTCAAAAGGTGGCTTAGTGGATTTAATTAGGAAACAATTCATGAGTTTAACATTGCTGAGCTTATAACTAAATCTCCATTTATTGTGTGCATGTGTGCTCCTACCTGTGTGAGCACATGCACGCAGGCCCCTGCACTTGACAGTGTGTGTGTTGGGGTCAGAGGATGGGAATTGAATTCAGGCCATCTTTAGGCTGTCAGTTTTTGCGGCAGTCACCTCTATCAGCTGAGCCATCTCACTAGCTTTTGACTTTGCTCATTTTACAGATTATTTGTTCTTTTTAAAAAATGGGGTGGGGGGGTCTGAGATGGAGACCAGTGGGTAGGGTGCTTGTCAGGAGACAGAGACAGCACTCAAGGCTATCAGTAGCTATGTGGTGAGTTTAAAGCCAGTCTGAGCTACATGAGACCATAGTTAAAAGTTTTTTTTTTCTGTATGAAATTAATAAGAGGGGTCCCCCGTTCCATGGTTGGCACACAGATCTGGTGATTAAGAATAACCCCATGTTGGATAAGACCTACAATTCTGTTGGCATGACTGGCTAATCACAGTGAAAATTCCGCCAAAGGCAGGCAAGGCGATTCAAGGTGGCGAGTGACGACACCCTTGAAGTTGACTGACAGGAGGATCTTCCTGCTGTGGGTGAATCCCGGATTCCTCAGACTGGACTTTTAGTCACCTTGGTAGGAGTTAAGCAGAACAGCTGACTAAGAAGCATTCTCCTGTGGACTGGGAGTTGGGTGTGAATGAAGGTTGTGAGCTGAGACTTCCCGGAACCTTTTGAGGTTCTGGACATGAGAAAATGGCCAAAATGCTACCGGGTAGAAGCTATTTTTTCTGTCTGTCTTTCTCTCTCTCTTTTGAGGCAGGGTTTCTCTGTGTAGCCCTGGCTGCCCTGGAACTTGCTCTGTAGACCAGGCTGGCTTTGAACTCAAAGATCTGCCTGCCTCTGCCTCTTAAGTGCTGGGAATAAAGTCTTGTGCCACCCCATCTCACCCCACCATTTTCCTTATCTTTCTTTTTCCCTTTCTAGTCAAGGTCCCTATATAATTTCAAAAAGGAAAGAGAAGCCATTGGGCAAAACCATTTTAGATGGTTCTAGAGAGAGCGAGCGAGAGAGGCACAGAGTCTGAACTAGTTCCCAGGCTCTTCCCATCATCGCTCCAAGTCCCTCAAGTGTAATGTGCCTTGGAGCACAGCACAGACTCTTGAGCTAACTCCTGGGTGGACAATGAACTTCTTAAGTTTCTAATAAGAATTTAGTTCATCACTGGTTTCCTCATCAATTCATATGTGATAGTGAACTCACAGAGGGATTCACAATGCCCACCAAGGGAGGAAGACTGACCTTCTTCTGAGAAGTTATTCTGCAGTGGCCTCTTCCCTTCCAGATCAGGGCTCACAAACAGGGATGATTTTACCCACAGGGGATATTTGGTCCTACCTGGAGTCATCTGTTGCTATAATTTGGGGAATGGTGGTTGCTGCTGGCATCTCAGGCAGGAGTCAGGAATGTGACTCCACCCTTTAGAACATAGACTATCTCCCAAAACGAAGAATTACATGGCTTAAAATGTCAATCTGGCCACGTATGAGAAACTTGCTTTAAATAATGTGCTAGAAACTGAGGGCTGTAACCTGTTCAGGGGAAATTTTTTTACCACCAAGATTTCTGAAACATGGAACAGAACATACCAGAGGCACCACATGCAGTGAAGATAAACATTGGTTTACAATGTGCGTGTGTGTGTGTCCCTGTCCCTATGCTGCTTGCACTAGACTACAAAGTTACATTTGTTCCTTAAATTTCTTTTTGTGTGTTGTGTGTGTGAGATTCATGCATGCTAGGTGAGTACTTTACTACTGATGTAAAATTTGCTTCTTCCTCTGTGGTGAGGGAAAGTAAGTTTGGAAAACACTGGGTTTACTCACTAGCTTCTGAGCTTTGGTTTGTTTTTGACAAGTCAGAGGATCCTGGTTGAGTGGGGCTGTTCTCATGCAGCTTCTACAATGTCCCAGTGATGCTGACATTGGGGGACCACTGACTGTACTCTGAGTGCCAGGAGCCTAGAGTTGATGTATTAGATTCTATCGTTAAGGACAAAATTAGAGAGCTGGTGTGGTGGCTCACACCTGTGGTCTACAATCCCGGAATTTAGAAGGCAAAGGCAGAAGAATTGCTGAAACTTAAGAGGCCATTCTGGTGTAGGCAAGTTCCGGGCAAGCCAGGGCAATATAGGGAGAATCCAAACAACCACCAAGCAAACACAGAATAACAATATACAACAAGCCTTGAGCAATGAAGCTAACAGATAGTAAAACCCTGAAACAGTAGCCTTAACCTCTACTGAGCCTGGCAGGGAGAAAAACAATTCACTGGTTAACCAGTGAGAAATCAACTTAGTATATCTTTTCTACTTCTGCAGAATGTGCCTTGGCTACTCTGTATCCTTGCGTGTGTGTGTGTGTGTGTGTGTGTGTGTGTGTGTCTGTGCGCGTGTATGTGTGTGTGTGTGTGTACGTGCACACTTGAGCATGAGTAGCATACCTAGGAATATAACTTCCAGCTTCCATGCCACAAGTTTGCCATAAGAAAATGAGAGAAACCTTTTCTAAGACACAAAAGTATCATGCAGGTCATGTTAACACGGATATTGTGACCTTAATGTAACAGAGCAATCAGCCTGACTTCTTAGGATGATTAATGGAACATTCTCCTCTGGAGAAGAAAATAAACTGTCTTCACCAAATGTCTCCTGGAATCGAGAAAGCTGTTCTTGCACAAACAACCAGCTAAACTCTTTGTACCACACGGGCTCCAGAGAAAATTAAAGACTGGTTTTGCAGAAGATTTATTTGTGTTTCAGTAAATAAGATTTATTTCAAATGATGATGGCCTTTGAAGGAAGTAGCTGGATCTAGAAGACCCATTTCAAGACATGGTACTGAAATGTACATCTGCAGGGATGCTAGCAAAGAAAATAATCAACACTCAATTCCTTTTGGAGAAAGAACTCCCATCTTACATAACTGATCTGGATCCGCTGGTGCTCCCCTATCTTTTCTATGTACAAGCCTACTGAAACCCCAACCACCCAGCAAGGAGAGAAGAATGCCATGTCCTCTTGGGATAGAGATATGTTTTAAGGGCTGGGGTGTAGTTAGGGGTAAAGTAGCCCCCCAACACACACATACACAAGGCCCTAGGCTCTGTCCTCAGCACCGAGAAATAACTTTCTATACCTATGACTCCAATTTCAAAGCAATCAATGACTCTTATTTTATTGTTATTGGGCATTGTGGAGGTCACAGAGTAAAAGAGAACTTCTGTTTGCATAAGAGATTAATTGCAACAGGGGACTAGAGGTATCCGAAGCATCCTCCTCCTTTTTCCCTTTCTTCTCCTCTTAGTAGAGCTTATGTCTATCATTGTTGAAAAAAAAAAGACCCATCTACCAAAAGAGGTTTATTGCATTGGCTAACAATCTGGTTAAACTACATGTATTGCAAGAAGGGCAGTAAATACAAGAAAATCTGTGAAAAGCAGATGTACATAATAGGAGGTAAAGAGAGCTTGAAGTCACTGAGGCTGTGAGTGTCTGTGAGCGTAGACTTTTTGAAAATGAATTGAGATTTTTTTATAATTTAAATATGTATGCTTAGTACATGTCTTTTAGCTATGATAATTCACCTTCCTTAAAAACACATATATACAATATGTATATACATATGCACACATTCTGTTTTTCATATAGTATATATTACATGTATAGTCACATATATTCACATACAACACACCTGTTGTATGTTTTGAGAAACATGTAAAATCAATTACGAATCAAGGAGAGAGGCGTATGCAACTTCTCATTCCCTATCCTCTGCCAACGCCTGTATCCTTCCTGGAAAATATGTCTCTTCCAAGTCCCTAATGCACGGTCCAGGTCATGTTGTAAACGCCAGGATCCTGGGGCTCAAAGCCAGGTACAGAGAGTGGAAGAGTCAACTGTTTCCTTCCTTGGCTGTGTCATGGATCTATTTTCCAGTTCGGTTACATATAACCACATAGGATATAAAGGGTGGCCTAGCAAACGGGTGTACCTAGTCTTTTTTTTTTTTTTTTTTTGGTGTATGTAGTCTTTAGCTTTGTGATTGAGGATAAAAGAGATAAGGTCACAGTTCAAATTAAATGTGACCTGAAAATATGGAAAAGTACAACATCAGGCTGACAAGGTGGCTTCATTTCAGACTGACAACCTCAAAGAAATTCTGAGAATTAACTAAGAAACCTTCCTAATGGCATAGACTTATCTAGATCAAATTCACAAGTCTACTACTTCTTGGAGGTAGTCACAATGACTTAAGAAATATCAGACCAGGGGACGGGGAGGGAGCTCAGTTGTCAAAGTGCTTGCCATTACGCAAGTGAGTTCGCAGCCACACTAAAAGCTGCCTATGGTGCAAGAGATTTGTGCCTGTGATTCCAAAGGTTGGGAGGCAGAAGGGAGAATCCCTGAGGCTCAAAGCCTGGCAGACTGATTAGCTGAGCTGCAGGATGAGCTGCAGGATGACTGATTAGCTGAGCTGCAGGATGAGCAGAGACCATGTCTTAGAGACTAAGAGGTGAGCCATTGAGGGAGACATCCGATCACAACCTCCGGTCTCTGCACGTGTGTACACACACGGGCTGACCCCCTCACTGCCAGGCCATGCCCTCAGACTCCTTTGACCAGTCCAGATGTTGGCATGTGTTCTATAAAACACAGCCCTGTGCTCAGTACCTGGTTGGCTTGTGCCATGGCCTTTGTGCCTCCCCCTCTTCCTTTAAAGCTAGGTTCAGAGACTCTCTCCTATGCAGAGAACAGCTTTTTTTAAAAAAAAAAAAAAAAAAAACTGGTTTCTGCTAAGTTACTAATTATGTTTAAGAGAACTACTTGGTTGAATTCAGCTTGATTTCCCCCCCCCCAACAAATCAGTTCTATGTTTAGACGGTAATAAACTCCTCCAGTCTGCAGAGCAATTGGCACGGTGGTCCCTCTACCAAGTCAGGAGCGTGGAAAGAGGGCCAGTGCTGGTTGAAAAGAGACGCATGTGACATCACGCACAGCCTTGCCCGCACATGTTGTTTGGCACTGGGTCCCAGTGCGCGCAAACTTCTCACAAAGAGTATTAGAGGGATGATGCAAACAGACAACATATTAGGTGAACACTTACTGGCATGGAACTCAGAGAACTTTAACTGAAACACAGCGAGCTTTGCTTACTTCTTTTGGGAAAATGCACACAGTGATTGTAATCAGGAAAGAAATGGAAAGAACGAATATTCAGTTGGCCATGCCTGGGTTTTGGGAACATCACATCTCAAGGGTCTTAGATTGGCTTAGCCATGTTTTCTCAATGTTTACTGTGTCTACATACCGCATTAACAATTAGGTACCCATTACTTCTTCCTCTTCTCGCCTCTCTGCTAAATCAACCTTCCGGAAGGCCAGTTCTGCGCTGCTGCTTTTACCCCGGTTTTGCTGATGGGTTAACCCCAGCTCACTTCTGGACCACCTGAGCGAACAAGGGGGTACTGAGAGATGCTGCTGCTGACACGGTGAGGAAGTTTGCTCAAGGCCAGGGAAGCAGCTCAGGGGTGGACCACTTCCCCCAACACGTGCAAAGGCTCTAGCTTAATGCCCTAAGGCACTAAGAACTGAACCTTAAACCACTATAACTGTAAGAAGCCCATTTGTTTACAGAGGTGGGTACTGAGCTTAGAGAGGGAAGCCCAAGGCCGCTAGCCCACTCTGGCTAACTTCTGAGCATCATTTTTGATTATCACTAGTTACTCTGCCTGCTTCTGAAATATGTTTTTGAAAAAGTAAGACTAACCAGGCTCCTCTACAACAAGGAATACAAGCGAGCTTGAGGTTAACATGTTAAGCAGCAGAGAGGCGCCTACACACCTCAGAACAGGTACGGAGTTTTGCTTAGCAAGACAGACCAGCCAAGGAACACGTTTCCATTTCAGTGTTGGAGATGAAAATAAGGAGGGTGGTAGCTAACACTTACCGAATGCTTCCTTAGATCCGGATGCTGCACAGGGACTTGGCATCTCTCTCTCGCCTAACAGTGCCCGAGGAAGGTTCTGCTTTTACCACCCCTGTTACCTAGAGGAAGGCTCTGAGAGATTAAGGACCTCTTCTAAAGTCATGCAGATCAGGTCTGAAGGGCCAGGGGCAGGGTCTCGGGGGCACAGCACTGGAACTCCTGTGCAGGGCACCAAGGTGGCTGTTGCTAAGAGCAGAGAGAACTTCCCCTCTCGGTGTCTAGAAAGCCACACACCTTGCTTTTCTCTATTCAAATCTAAAGAACTACAGCCCATTGAACCGGTGAATGCACTCGTCTCTCCCCACTACCTACTTGGAAGCAGTTTCCCTCATCTGGCAGTTGGTGGCATACCTTATGGATTTAGTAACATAATGTTGTAGCCTGCCTTCAGTCCTTACTTCCTGGAGCGGCAGGGTTCCTATTTTGATTGATGTCTGTTCACACATATAGGCCCTTATAATTTAATAAGGCGATTAAAACAAGGCCATCAGTGGATTCATATATAAATCCCCCAAGCATGCTTTAATAGGCAGAGGGTTCATGTTTTAAATTACCGCGTTAGAGGGAAATATTCACACCCAATTATTGTACTGCCACATAAAGTGAACAAATAACTCGATCTGAGAACAGAACAGCAAATCGAAATCTGTGCAAGGCAGAGGATGCCAGGCGGCAGATCCCTCTGAGTCTGTCCACACTGCCTGATTAAGCTCTTACAAGGCTGTGTGGTAAGGGGCCTTTTCCTGATCTGAAAACTGCCAGCGAGAAGCCAAATGCGGAGTCTTCTCTGTAAATGCTTAATCCCCCAGAAGGCAGATTAAGTGTATAATTGACCTAGATAATCCATGTATCATCTCTAGTCAAATGTTCCCCGGGCCTGGTTCGCAGTGACACGGGACCTGCAGGAGAAAGCTGGAGCGGGTGAGGCATTACCGCCAGTGTGGACTCCGTCCAAGTTTGAGATGGCTTTTTTAATCATTCCGCTCTGAGCCTGTGAGGTTTAAGCAGATGAACTCCCCCTAAGCACATCTCTTTTAATCCTGATTTTCTTCTCGGTCTGTGTCTTCAAGAAGTACAAGGAGGAAAGGAAATAAATTAATTTTCGTTTAGACCTTGAAATCTTAGGTGCTTCTCTCGCTGATCTGATGTCTAATTTCGGAAAGCATTTTTTTTGGGGGGTTTTGTTTTGTTTTGAGTGAGATGTTGAATTAATCACCAGAGAAGGAGGAAAAGAAAAGCCATCTGCATGGTTTACGGACACTCCAACAGGAAGGCTCTCTCCTCGAGCACCAAGCACCCTTCCTTACCTGCCACCTTCAGAGCACGGAGCTTATTGCAACCCACGGTTTTTATAAAGCAACGATAATTGACAAGGAGGCAAAGCTTCCACTAGAGCGATGTGGTTTTCCTTTAAAAATTCAGTCCCATCGATATGCTACAAACTCACTATTACATATATTTATGATATTCGCTTGATTTAAATGTCTGGATATTTTGTTTCTCAATATTAAAATCTTATTTTCAGAAAGTGAAAACATTATAATTGTGCTTCAGCTTTTTTTTTCCTCTTAAAAATAAAAAAAAAGAAGCAGATACAAATGTTCTGAATTACCATGAGGAATGGCTTGGGGGTTCCTTTCTCACCAGAACATTATTTGGATGGATGCAACCCCTTTTAAAGGTATATAATTAAAGAAGCACTGTTGCTGTTTTATAGAAATACTATATAAACTAACCATGTTAATACACAGGGAGATTTTCACTAAAAAAAAAAGTAAATACCTGGTTAGGCAATATTAGTCTAAATGCATTTCTCCAAAAAACCTACAGAATGCCTGATTTTATTTTAAATAAACAGCGGAGATGAATTTGGAAAGTCTGTTTTTAAGTCACATAATAAAATAGATATAAAATGCAGAGAATCAAATATAGAGCCCTAACTGCTATGTTGATAATCTCCCATAAGCACCCACTCCCAGCCAAAAGCACAATGATGCAGCAGAGAAAGAAACAGCCCAGAAATCACTGGATAGGGACCTTGTTAAAACACAAAATAAGCCATTAAGTGACCAGCTAGGATCCCAAATATTCTTATAGACAAACATATATTGAAAGCCATCCAGCCTTCCTGCCAGAGTACACGCAGTAACAGCAAGGGAGAGAAACAATACAAAACGGCAAGAACTCAAGGGATTTATCAAGTAAATAAAGCTAAGACTTGAAACACAGTTAGAACAACAAGGACTCTTAGTACATGCCTCTAAAATGACAGATGCCAGCAGGGACAGAAAACCAGAGACTGACATGGCAGTCGGAACCAACAACCCCAAACAGCAAACAATCTCAGAGCTATATAGTTTTTTTTTCTTCATTCAAAATGCTAATTTGCTATTATTCATTTCTGCCATTTATCAAAATGCAACAATTTGGAAGAGAAATCGCTCAGATCAACAAGTATTTCTCAATAGATTTCTGCCAATTGTTTAGGAAGCTGGCCCAGGACCCCCTTCATTAGAGAGCAAGTTCAGCGCAAGAGGACCCGGGCAATGGCAGCATTCACAGGACCCTTCTGCCTTGATATTCCCAGTTTAGCTCTCTGGACACAGGAGTTTTACAGGGCATGAATGCAAAGGAATAAACACCATGCTTAAGGAAACAGAAGCCGAAAAATAATCAAACATGTTGGTAATCTGATGATTTGCTGCTAGATTATAGAAAAACAGTAAGTCCTGAATTAAATTACTGAGGCTGCATGGTAATGAAGCTTTTGAGAAGCTCTGGGTTTTTAAATGACAAATGTTTTAAATCTGTGACAGATTCAATAACTTTTGAAATCTTATTTATTTATTTTTGTACCACATCAGTTAGGTTGCCTAGCACCAATCAATCTTGTAAATTCAGGGACCAGGTTATTTGGAATAAGAAAGTAAATGGCCAAGAAAATCATGTCTAAACAAGCTCCTAAAAGGTGAAAATTTTTTTTTTGGTCCCTAGGAGGTTAGGGTGAAGAATATAGAATGGTTCTCAGGGTTAGAATGGTAAAACTGGATGATTGCAAGAGGAAAGTTAAGACTGCACGGGGGAAAAAGAAAATTGGGGCAATGTGAAACCAAACTGCGTGTGTGGGGGCAGCTTATCGGAGATTTACTCCTGCCGCCGATGCTGGCTCTGTGGACTACTACAAGAGGCTGGATGTACTTGTGAAATTTTGAAAGGATCCCCCACCCCACCCTACATATACCCGGAGACAGAACTTGCTTTTGCAAAGTGAATTCTTAGGAATATTTCTTTTAATGATTGATTCACGTTAAAGCCCAGAGGGCTGGAATGTGCTTGTGTTCTTCTAGTTAGACAAGTCCATTTTCCCCCATCGGTGCCAGACAAGGCTCCCTTTTAACTTCTAAGTGAATATTTGGTTGCGATTCCCTTACAAAGAACCAATCAAATGACTATTTGCCTCCCAGCCTTCAACAGGAATACCTTCAAACAAAATTTTCTCCTTGCGCTCGTAATTTAAAAAAAAAAAAAAAGGAGCGAGAAGGGTAGATTCTTTGTCAATGAAGAGACATGCTAAATCACAGATTAAGCATCAAATTCAGTACTAGATGTTTTAAAATTTCGGGGATCGTAGGTTATCAACACACATTCATACAGAACACACACACATACACACAACACACACAAACACATAACACATACACACCACACATACATACACACACACACACACACACACACACACACACACACACACACACACACACACCACATCACAAAACTTAAAACCAGAAGATACCGATCAAAGGAAAAAAAAACAAACCAGGCAACCTAGGCATTGAAAAGAGCAATCCACAAGCTTCTTGAAAATTTGTCGTTTGGAACTGAATTCAGAGGAGATGGGCAGAATCCATACCCCTCAGCCTAGGCCCGAGGGTGCTGTTGGTCTGTTTTCAATGCCTATTGGATGGGCAACAGTGCCCCAGACAAACTTGGCTCAGGACTTTCATAGAGGCACGCATGCAGAGAGGGGGAGGCCCCACTGGTGAGCTTTATGCATGTATGAGGCATTCTCGGTGGATGTGGGTCATGCTAGAAGATGTACACAGGAAGATTATTTGATTCCAATTCATGCCACTTGATATAATGTGATAAAACATTTGACATGAGAGATAAGTTCCATTTTCATCGGAGAGAGGACGAGTGGGAATTAAAAAGTAACAAGGGTTTTGTCCAAAGAAGGTGATGCAGGAGAGAGGGGTGTGGAGTGGAGAACAGAGGTGATCGGAAAAGGAAGAGGAAGAAAGAAGGAGAGAAAAAGGAGCCTTTTGAACACACTAGGAAAGCTGGAAGACAAAGCACGGAGAGTCAGAAGCGGCAGCATCTGAAAGCAGTGCCAACAATGAGCTCATTTAGCTATGGGACAAAAACACACAAAACACAGCGTACACTGGTGAACACAATTACAGGAAAAATACAGAAACAAGGGTTCCACAGTTGAGCAAAACATTAATGTTCAGCTGGCACTAAAAATGCAACAACCTGGACAGAAGGCGCTCACATTTCATGGGGCAGTAGTCTGCACAGTAACTGAGAGGCACAGAAACCAGGACGCCAGCTTCAGGGCATGCTGGCTGGGTCTACACAGGGAGATTTGGGGGACATTAGAAGTAGTATACCTGGGTACTTGACCTAATTCTATCTGCTTTGGCTTCAGACAGACAGACAGACAGTTTGAGACTAAGGCAGATTCCTTTTGACTTCAGGGTCTTACTTTGCAATGGCACTAAGTCTTCCCGAGAGCCACTCACCCACGGAAGCCTGCATTTTCTGATTTGGTTTGGGTTGATGTGGCAGCCCACTGTATTTGGCTTTCATTGTATTTACCCACTTCTGCTGAGGTAGGTGGATGGACAGGAAGCACCATGGATCACAAAAGAAAGCGACTGACATATAAGCCTTTGGCAACACCCACAATGGAGGATGTCCAGTCTTGCAGGAGTTCCAACATGTTGGAAGACATAACAATGTGACATTGATTGCACATCTACATGCCACTGCTGGCATCATGGAGGCGCTATCCCTAGGACAGGGAGTGCTTCCCCAATGGGAACTGTGTCCCTTTGCACGAGGCTGGGTTGCAAGGAGGAGGATGGGGACAAAAGAAGGTCTTTGCCAGTTCAAGGAATCTGCCCTGCCAGCTCTGTATAGAAAATGCCTGCTTGCTGAGAGGCTGTGTGCTGTCCACATACCACACAGACTGGGACTCAGACACAGCCACACCAGGAGTGGGTTCAGAACAGACACGACAGTTAAGAGCCTAAGGCAGAGGGAGAGGAAGAGATTCTCTTTGAATCAGGACCAATCCATTTTTTTTTCAAAATGTGACTTATCCTCCTGTCTCCTATTCTGTCACATTTTGGAGGGTCTCCTCCTTGGGCTGCAAGGAGGAGAAGGCATTTACTTACATCAAATAACCTTTCTATATACATCTCCTCATTGACCTTATCACGTAGGACATCCTGAGAGTGTCGGACGAAAGTCACGTAGGCATCGGCCACATCCATCCCAGGTTTCTGCAAAGAAACAGAAAAGTATGAAGATGAACCTTTCAGACCTTGATGGGTACTGTCCACGTGTTTACCTTTCCTCTGCCCATGTCCCGTTTGCTCTGTTTTTATGGTCATGATATTCAGTTCTGGACCAGAAGGAACAGATGCTAGACTCTTACACTTTTTAAAAGATAAGAATAGAATTTTATAGGGACTTTTACACTATTTTTCCCCCTAGAAAGCTTAGCTGATGGACGAAATTCTGGACCACCCAGGAACATTCTCTGGCTTTGCTTCAGACCACAGTTAAAAACCAACCAACAAACAAATAAACAAAAACCAAAACTAACTATACCCTGTTTTCTTCCATTTTCCTCCTTTCTCTTTGTAAAGTAAAATAAGAAACTACTTCAGGAATCCTATTTCAATGACTATTTCCTTCAATTCAAGACCCTCTAAAGGGAGTTCAGCCTGGCAATATCTGGTAAGTATTTGTGTGTATTTTACTTAGAAAAAGACCCTAAGTCATTTGTCCTGACCTTCCGGTGCAGCCTGGAACTCTAGGGATGGAAAAGAAAAATTAAAGAATGAGTGAATGAATGAATGAATGAAGAGAAAGAAAAAGGGTTGGTTTTAAAATTAATTAGATTTTCTGGAAAGGTAGGCAGGTTCTTTATCCAGTACGTAGGAAATGATTTATTATGGAAAAAAAATAAGATACAAAATATAAACCAAAACAAAACAGAATGTGCACTGCTTGAGATGTCAAAAATCAAAGTTATCTCCAAAGAAACCCATTAAAACACTGTAATATGGGTCATTAGGAGAGCTGCCATACACCTCTTAAATTTCTACAGTAGAGTTGTATGTTTGCTAATAACTAAAAAGATGAGTTTTCATTACTGTGATTTACCTTAGATCACAAAGTATCATTTCGCTATACAAGACGTGACTGTCAGGCCCTGCAAATTGAAGTTAGTTAACACTTCCGTGTAATTTCCAGGGTGAAAATGAGGAAGGTTTGGAAACAGTGGGACTGTATTTTTTTCCCCCTCCGATACAAAGCTTACAATTATCAAGCAAAGGGCCAATGCTTGGCCCCCGGGATGCTAGTAACATTGCTTAACACATGCTGAAACAATGACAAGGTATTAATTTGAAAAACAATGAGGGACACCCCAAAGCCACAGTATCAAATGTTACACTTCTAAGCAATTTTCAGCAAATGGATAGAGCAGTTTCTGAATGATGGTCCTCTAATTGTAACAGTTTTGTGATTGGAAATAGAGCTTCTCCAATGAAATGGGAGCAGTGCCATCTGTTCTAAGAGGGCACGTCTCTCCTCTCTCTTTGGCAGCTGTACATCAAAAGATGCTTAGTCGGGATGGGGATCCTTACCTGGGGAACCTGAGAAACTTATTATTATTGTTTCCTTTCTTCCCCGGGATACTTGCGATACAGCCTTTTTCCTGTACATCTTAGAGATTAGATGAAGCAAAAGCCAGCTGTGGCAGCCTCTTGGTAAGTCACCCCGTTAGGAACAGTGTTCTGCAATGCTGGTATCTGCAACATGCCTTCTCTTTCAGTAAAACTCATTTCCTTAAAAGGACACGCATTTGAGGTGTAAAAACTCATGATTTAAAAAAAAATCAAATTGGCTTGAGTCTTTTTTTTTTTTCCTTTGAGACAGGATTTCTTCCATGTAGCCCTGGCTATCCTCCTGGAATTCACTCCGTAGACCACAGAGATCCACTTGCCTCTGCCTCCTGAGTGCTGGGATTAAAGGCGTGTACCACCTCCACTAGGCTTTGGTGTGACTCATTGATTTATGTTTCTATCTATCATCTATCACCACACCATTGACCAAGAGTTGATTCTGTGCTATGTATTAATTTTGGGGTTTTACCTGCTCCTAGAAGATAAACTCCATGAAGAGCAGAATTTTGACTCACTTTTAATTATATTCTTAGTACACAGGGACGATGCCTGGTACCTATTAGATACTCAGGAAATATTTTCTGGATGAACAAATTTATAAATGAATGACCAGATCCTCCAGTGGCCTCCCTTTTAGGGCTCTTCATTCTACTGTATGGATTATTATTCCACCCCAAATTGGAACTATGTGACTCATTTGAGCATCCACGGGCCTTAGTTACAGAACCACAGAGTGGGATTGATATCTCCCTATCTGACCATCAAGGATTGTGACTGGCAGCTCTAATAATGTAGAGAAAAAAGGCTTGAAAGATTGCAACATAAATTTGAACTACTATGATCCCTTCTCTTTGATATTATATCTTACTCTTAGCATCGACTTTAGAGTCAGAGAGAAAAAGGAGACTTGATGGAGACAAGACATAGATACAGATAAAGTCTTGGCACGATTAGTTCTTCTCTTGCTCACAAGGGCCTTCCTTTGATGTGAGTCTCACATCTGATGCAGACAAGTTGGGCTTCTATCCCTTGATAGACTAGGAGTGGAGAGAAGGGAACCAGGGCACGCCTGGGAACAGTGTGCTAATGAGAGGGTGCTCTTCTGGCCAGATGGACAGTCACATCAGACACTCGGGCTCAGCTGTTGGTGTTCACGGGGCAGAAGGGGAACTGTTCCTATGTACTGGGAGGTCTTGCAGGGGGAAGCTAGGCAGTCATAGTGGTGAACGTTAAGTTACTTAGAAGAGATTCAATTACAATCAGGACATGATTTAAAATCATAGGGGTGCAAAGGGCAGGAAGGATGTGTGGTACAGTTTAAGTAGACTTCCTGCGAAAACAGCTGGGATCAAAACTGCTGGGAGATAAGAAAGCTGACAAGCTTTGTTATCAGCTGAAAAGCATACCTGACTGAACAACCGGTGACTAGATAAGTTAGGTTTTGTGTCAGCATTGTCTCCCCGTGGTAGCATCAGCCTTTGGGTGATGGCTTCGATACGGCTAGGACAGACAGACTAGAATACAGACTCTAGAAAGCAGCTGAACAAATCCATGAAAAATAACTGTAGAGCTGAGTGACTGCCACATGTGGAAGACATAATTTAGAAGGAAGGTACCCTGTGGATTAGGTAAACTATGACCAGATAAGCAGGGAATACAAACTTCAGGTTTGGTATCTTAAGCAAGCCTTTAGTATGAATACCAATTGTACAAATAAAGGTCAAACTCTAGATGTAAGAAATAGAATATGCTAAATTATGGGGACTAGTGCCTCTTTCTGCTAGTGGGGCTCAGTGAGAGAAGAATCTTTCTAATAATGAACTTACGTTATAGTTCTCCTGTGGGGCTAAACAAACCTCACAGTAACACAACACAAAGAATCAGAGCTAGGCATGACTTAAGGTGATTGTACGCAGGGTTATAAAGCAAGTTGCAAATGTCAAAGCATCTAGAAAGCACTGTAGAAATGGACGCCCGGGTCCACAGAATCTCTTTTAATTTGTCTGCCAAGCAACCTGGCCAACAACACTTATGAAAACAAAATCAAAAAACCCAAACCCCAAACCTCTCTAGGTGTTTCAGGTCAAGAATTACCAATTTAGCCCACTGGTTTTCATACTTTTACAGAAGAATGGGAAACATGTTTTAGAAAGAGATTATAAAGGCTCCACCCAAGGGCTCCTAAAATTAGAACCTCTGGGGATGCGAGCTGGAAATCTAAGATGACATTATCAAACAATGCCCATACTTTTGCCATGTCTTACTACTATACATCCTGGTATGGCCACCAGTGATTGTTATAGGTCAGAATGGAATACCAGTGAATTGGTTCCTCAAAAAATCCCCGAACCTACACACCCACCCATCCAACCTACCAACCTACCCAACCAACTCCCTTATTTGTACTGCTTCACTGCCGGAAGACCGATTTTGTGCACGCTGTCTCTTGGAACTTGAACAGACAGGCTCTACCGTCAACCAGCACTCCTGACTCTTCCTTGCCAACTTCCTGCCCAGATGACCTTTGGGCATACCTTTTCACCTTCTAGGTGCTTCAGCTGCTTTTTCTATTGAACAGGACGAAATGAACAACAGCCTCTGACAGGGCCATCTTCAAAAGTAAATGATCATTTAATACATCTAAATACTATATACACATAGGTGTATTGTGTGGCATCGATATCTATAGAATTACTTACTTTCTGTAATACTTAGTATATATGGTTACTGGCTATAAAAGTATACACTTAATTTACTTTTTAAATATAGCATTGTTCTAAGCTATTAACAATTGGCACAATCATCAGTTTGGTCTACTAATCATATTCTTTTCTAATAGTAGAATAATTGCTCAACTATCCAAGCATGTGTCTATGCATTAACTAAACTCATTTTGTAGTGTGGCAGGGTGTCTAAGATAGTTTGAAGTATGAGCTTTATTACTGTCAACCGCCTGGCCCTCCTAAATCAAGTGAGCCTCCATTTCAGTTTGTCCACCTCTAAAATGGAGACATTGCCAAGACAAAACGTTAAAGGGCTCACGATAATGTTGGACGTTTGGTGGTTGCTTCACAACGCTTGGCTGCAGTAATTATAATCACACTCTGTGTCACCGGTGGCCAAACCCTAGTGGAGGCCATGCTATGTCATTTTGTTCTGCCCCTTCAGAAAGGGAAACTCTGCTAAGTCATTTTTGTTCTCCCATATCCTGAGACAGCGCCATCAACCTACAAGTGTCTTCATGATTATTAATCATAGAGAACTCTCAATAGCATCCAGTCCCGTTTACCCCATCTACAGAAAAAAAAAAAAAGCTGGACTTGGCCTGTGGGAACTGTTAGGCTGAGGCATAAAAGATTGACAGCAGTGAGTCTTTTCTGACTTTTTCTAAAATGCTGCTCTCATGTGGTTTGACGCTAATACCTATGTTAAATCAATTTCTTTATATATTGGGCCTTGTCTGAAGAGCAGGACCCAGAACTACTGATGCTCTCTGATTGCCTCTCCACACCCACAGCTGGAGACAACAGATCTCTGGACTAAGAGCTTGGTGTTTCCCTTTCTGACACTCATAAAGCTCAGCAGAGGACAGGCCTACAGCAGCAGACCCATCCATCCTTTGCTCTGGGTATCATCACACTCGGAAAGGCCCTCTGCTCCACGCTGCATGAATATCTAACACATGCTCATATGAGTTATGCATGCGTAGCACCATTTAATGGATGTGGCAGACCTAGGTGTGAGGCATCTCCATTTTAAAGATGGAGAAGCATGGCCAGAGATCCCACATAAAGGGAGAGCTTTTACTTTGGAACTTAAGAGTAAATTGCTTCGTTTCTCCCCTTGTTACACTTCTGTGAGCCTTTTTTCTTCTCCATTCTTCTGCCTAGAGGAAGGAGTGGGGTCCCTTGATGAGAAGTATTGTATAAATTCAAACATAATTATTGATTGTACATTCTTTCATTAAACAAACAAAATGCATGCTAATGCTACATTCACTCCAGTTTTCCATTTTGTCTTCCTTTGAGAAATAAGCCAATAAACCATTACGCACTTAGCTTCCTGGGGAAATGAATTTAAATGTTAATATAAATCCTTTTTAGAAAAAAAACAAATTTTCACAAATAAGTATTTGAACAAGGAGGGTACTTAACCACGTCCAGAATGAGACTGGCTCAGTACCAGCCCCTCAGGGACTGTTGAGATAAAGCTCCTAAATTTAATATTTTATAATAGACTCACACCCCTTTTGTTAGAAATGGAGAAACAGCATCGTTTCCTTTCCCCTTTATTGGAAGATATTTAAAAGTCTCTCCAATTTTATTTTGCTAATAGGCAGGGCAAGGTCCATCTAGAAATGTCTTCTGATTTATCTCAGGTAATCCCACACTTTAGCATTCATGTGTAGTACTTAACCTCAATTTAAATGTAAATTTTGGGCAACCTCAAGTGCCTTCTCCATGAACTTTGAGGGCTCTTTTCATTAATGAGGCTAGCACTAATTATGAACAGTTTTGTAAGTTTTCCTTAAAACAATTGCAGATTGACCCCCAAATGAACAAAATCAGAATTTATTTGTTTAAACCAAAAATATTGGAACCGTTGTTGAAATTTCCAATTCGGGGCCATAAGGTGTGTGTGCTGGAGGAGCAGAAGGACTTTGAGTGACAGGCAACCAGAGGAACAAAAGCAAGAGGAAACTGGGTTAACCCTCACACTGGTCCTTCCTTCACGACACAGAAAATCATGCTTTCTTCTCATTGGAAAAACATGGTTCTGGTCTTGGTCTCTGTTGGTCCACATTAGATATATAGGGCTTGGGAGCCAGGCATGAAGTCAGCACCCACTGTGAAAGCAAAGCTAAGCACAGACATAGATACAATCCAACAAAACACAATGCTCAGATACGCATGGATGAAAGCAAAGCACAAAAACTGTGCGTGCTTTTAATCCCAGCTCCGATGCAGGTGGATCTCTGCGAGTTCCAAGTCAGCCTGGTCTACACAGGGAGTTCTAGGCTAGCCAGGAATACAGAGCGAGACCCTGCCTCAAAAAACCAAGAGGAGGAAGCCAAAAAACAAACAAACAAACAAAAAACCAAGCTCATGAAAATAGGAAAGAATCAGCTAAAACACAAACGGTGATAGGTGTTCAGATACTCACAGGCACATCCACATACTTGGAAGCTGCCTTCACCTGAGAAGAGAAAGCACAGCATGAGTGTTTGAGTTCCCCGTGTACAGCTCAGTCATTATCTGAGTTCAGATGACGTAACGGTCCACGGAGCTGACCAGGACAAACAAACAGGTACTACAATGCAAAATGCTCCAAAAAATTTCAAGCTCTGACCGCTGTTCAGGAAGAGTGGGCAGGGTTACAGGTTCAGGTTCTAGAGATCGTCTGGGAATTTAGCATTTTCCTCCCTGACTTGAAGGAACGGAAAGGTGACTGTCAGACCTGGGGGAGAACTTCCAAGTCTAAGTCAGTAATCAAGTGTCTCGGCATTCCTGGCACCTTGAGCTTTTATAATCTGGCTGCAGGTTGTCCTGACTCCTTCCATGCTTAGTGTCTGATAGTTCAGCTTTTGAAGTAGCAGGAACTGGGTGAGTCCCTCAGGCCAGAAAGACATGCATGGTTTTCCACAAGTTTTTCAAGTAGACCTTTTGGGGCTGTCCCAAAGTTGCTGCTCTATGGCCTTTGGTTTTAGGCACCAAAAACCAATATGGAAAGTGTAGCGAATGGTTATGAAATTAATTTTTGAGTGACAGAGTGCAGTGCTAGAATGAGGCATGTAGACTCAGACCTGGGTTCAAATCCAGTGCTACCACATGAAAACCGCATGGTATACCAGTGACTTCATCTCTCTGAGCCTAAAGAAAGGCAGATGCTAGTCACAGCTGGTTTGTTTGCTGACATGGCACGCATTCATTTGCACAAAGTCCAGGGATGTCCATAAACACAGAAGCAAGCGAACTGAAGTACTGATCAACAGGCCTCGGTGAGTTCCAGCTGCTTGGGAAATTTCTAGCCAGCTGAGATTGAGGAATAAACCCAGGGAGCTTGTCTGGGGTGGAGACAGGTCCACATTGAGAGTCAAAAGTTTTTTTTTTTTTTTTTTTTTTTTTGCCATGGGGAAAGCCTGCCAAGTCCCTTAGGACTTGTAATCTGTAGGACTATAATTACTAGATGATATCTTCTACTTTGCAAATTTCTTTCATGGGCTCAAGTTTAAGGAATTTCTGGGTCCATGTTCTCAGCCACAAGGCAGTGAAGTCTGATGTGTGCGTGCACAGCTTTGAGCCCAGGCTAGCCCTCTGGAATTTCCCATCTTCTCAATGCTCAGGGAAGAGAAAAGCACTTAGCGCTGAAACGTCAGTGGTCAGAGCGGGTGCTGGCAAAAGAGCTGTTCTCAGTGAGAAATCACCTCCTTTGCTCTGTCAACTTGATGCCTGGCAGTTGGTAGGAGTTTTGCTACAGCTGAAATGATCAACCTTTAAACACGCCTACTCCCCATTTACCACTCACACGCAGTTCCAATCTAGAGAGTGATACCAGTCAGACTCTGTTCCCTTGGGAGGATGAGGCAGGAGGCAAGCTTGTGGCGTGAATGAAAACTTTGTGTACCCTTTATAATTATACCAGCCTCCAGTCCAGACCAGCTTGTGTGTGTGTGTGTGTACACATCTGTATGTGTGTGAGAATGTGTATGTGTCTGTGTACGCATCTGTGTGTGTGTGAGCATGTGTGTGTGAGCATGTGTATGCATGTGTGTGAGTGTGTATGTGTGTGAGCGTCTGTGTGTCTGTGTGTGTTTGTGAGTGTGTGTGTCTGTGAGCATGTGTGTGTCTGTGTATACACATCTGTGTGTGTGTACGTATCTCTGTGTGTCTCTGTGTGTGTAGGCTAGAGGTTGACACTAGGTGTCCTTATTGATCACTCTCCACTTAATTGCTGTTTGAGACAGGGTCTCTCACTGACCCTGGAGCTCAACAATCTGCCTAGACTGGCTGGCAGGTAAGACCAAAGAAACCTCCTATCTCTGGGATAGTACTGGGACCATAGGAGGATGTTCCTGAACCTGGTTTGCACGTGGGTTCTGGGGAGTGAGCTCAGGTTATCAGCCTCCTCAGCTCTTGGATTATTATTATTATTTTTTTTGTGACAGGGTTACACTGTGCAGCTCTGGCTGTCCTGGAACTTCCTCTGAAGACCAGGCTGGATTCAAACTCACAGAGATCCGCCTTCCTCTGCCTCCCAAGTGCTGGGATTAAAGGCATGCACCACCACTGCCTAGCTTGGCTTATTCTTTATCCAGCCATCCACCAGGTCTTAGTGATCTTTCCTCATCCTCATTATAACAAAAAATAGCCCATGTATGGGGGTGGGGATTATACTTCTACTGTTTTTTTGGAAGGAGGCAGATTGTTGTTTTGGGTTCTGGCCATTAAACTTTAGGAAAGATGTAGAAGGTAAAGACAGAGGGGGCCTGGAGGTCTAAGTCTAGAAGGAAAGTGAAGCAGAGGACAAGTTGCTTGGGCAAGTATGAAAATTTAGAGTCTTCTTGTAGAGAATACATGCAGGATGGGACTTTGGTATAGCAGTTTCAAACACTTAGTCGGACTGAGTGAAGAAAGTTATGGGGCTCTAGGAGGCATGGCCAGCAAGCATAGCTCCAGCAGAGACTGGCCATCTCTGGAGGTCATGTCTGCCCTCTCACTACAAATAATGCTGCGGACTTGTCTCTTTACCAGGCTGAGAGGCACCTGCCAGGCTCTCTCCTTCTCTCATTCTAGCCCCTTTGTGAGGTAGGAAATGATCAACACTTCCCCTTCCCTCTTTTCTAAATCAAAGTTGAGAAGGAACAGGAGCAGAATATAGACTCTGGCCCCAGGACCCTTTCCTGTGTAAGGCCAGTAGCATGGTCTTTCCTGTGTAAGGCCAGTAGCGTGGCCTTTCCTATCTAAGGCCAGTAGTGTGGTCTTTCCTATGTAAGGCCAGTAGTGTGGTCTTTCCTATGTAAGGCCAGTAGTGTGGCCTTTCCTATGTAAGGCCAGTAGCGTGGTCTTTCCTGTGTAAGGCCAGTAGCATGGTCTTTCCTGTGTAATGCCAGTAGCGTGGTCTTTCCTGTGTAAGGCCAGTAGCGTGGTCTTTCCTGTGTAAGGCCAGCAGTGTGGCCTTTCCTATGTAAGGCCAGTAGTGTGGTCTTTCCTATGTAAGGCCAGTAGCGTGGTCTTTCCTGTGTAAGGCCAGTGGCATGGTCTTTCAGCACCACAGTCCTTTATAGTTTCATGTCTTTAGGCCAGCAGCACTCTGGGTAGAGAAAAATGATCAGATCCTCCTAACCCTTAGGACTTTGGATTCCTCTGTACAAAATTCAAGTATGCTGACTTTGGAGACACCTCGGTAAAGTACAGAGAGCTGAGCTTTGATCCACACAGCCCATATCAAAAAAGCGGGGGAGACAGAGGGACCTCTGGACCTCTCTAGTCAGCAAGCCTAGCCAACCAATGGGTTCCAGGCTAACCACTGAAGATACTCTATCTCAAAATAAGGTGGACAGTGCGAAAGTGACAGCATCTGAGGTGGTCCTTTGCCTTTGCCTGCAACCCTCTATGTGGAACCCCCAGTGAATACACACACACACACACACATACACACACACACACACACACACACACACACACACTCACACACATCATATGATTGTCTAAGAATGAACCAGGCTCTGCCTATGAATCAAATAAATGACAGCTCTTCAGATTTATCCAAGTCCATTGTCCATGATGTATGATAGATATTCTTTAATGGAGAAAAGAGATTACCTTCCAAAGCAAACTTCTTTTCATCAGTGGTTATCAAAAGTGTGTGTGTGTGTGTGTGTGTGTGTGTGTGTGTGTAAGGGTATGAGTGTATGTATATTTAATATCTTTTCTTTTTTAACTTTAAAAGAAGCCTTCCCAGTGTCCAGGAGTATGGGTTCAGGATTGGCTGGGTTAGAAGTCTGGCTTGTAGCCTATTTCCTAGCTTGGTACCTTTGTGCTTCCTTTGTAAATGGGGCAGTAATAACATTACTCAAAGGGACGCCAGAGACTGAATGAGACAATCCAGCCAAGTACATCCAATCACGCTAATAGTACGCTACGAGCAGCTATGGTTACTATGCCCACTGGGGACAGTAGCTGACTGGAGAGAGCCAGTACTCCTCACTCTGCGTGTGGTAGCTTCATTCCACACCTACAACCCGTGACAATTTCTTGCTATAGAAATTATAGAATTATAGAAATTATAGAATTATAGCTCAGGTACCTGAGCTGATTCTCAGCATGGTGGACCCTGTTCCTCCTCAAAGCATATCCAAGTATTTCTAAGTCCTTTGGGTATTTTCTTAGGCTCTTGCCCCAGCAATAGACTTAGTGAAACTACCTTCCCTTTTCTGGGGCCCAGGCACTTGTTGGTATAGGAGACAGGCAAGAAGAAGGATTTGCCCTTAGACACAAGGTGTATATCACTTTTGAGCAGGGGTTCAATTGCCCTCCAAGGAGAGGCAGAAGTGTGGCTTTATCTGGCCCTACAATTCTGGGACTCTGCTTTGTGATGGTGATCAGCCCTTCTCATGAGACATCACTGTCCACTTCTCTGGTAGTATTCCTTAGCCCTCTGGTCCCAGCCCCCAGGCACAGCCAGTTCTGGGAAATGAGAATAGAAAAGGAAATCTAAATCATGGGAGGCTGTGGAAGTGAGTGAGGGTGGAGTGTTTCCTTCCACCTGCCTGCAACTAAGGTCACTATAGACAAAGGTCACAATGGGCTGTGATGTTAAGGATCTATCTAATCCTAGATTCCTCTAATGATGTCCAAACACACAGTCTCTCCAGATACTCAATGATTCCAGTCTGTTTAACAACTAATAGCAATAGGTTAAAGTCTGATTTTGGGTGTTTCCTATTTATCAATGAGTTTAAATTATGGCATGCTGTATTTGATCCCTTCTGAATAGGGGCCCTTTTAACATTCCCATTCTATAGCTGAACACCCTAAGGCTAAGACGAAGAACCAATAGGACTTGAAGGCACAGAAGTTATATTTTGGACTTGTCATTTAGGTGTATTTTTTCTCCAATGCATCCAAGTGGTTTTTAAAACCAGTGTGTGTGTATATGTGTGTGTGTAGATACAAACTAAAATGCTTCTTCAAGAAATATATAGGGGTCTAAATAATCATAGGACTGACTGATTCAGGCAGGGCCGAAGGTCCAAAAGTGTTTCTTTTGCCTTCATGTCCTCGCTAATTCCCTCAACGCCCCACCTGACTTAGTGTGTGCGGATGGGCTTAATGGTTCCTCCATTGAGTGCTTCCATTATTTCTCAGGTGCCCAAGGTAATCTTTTCATTGAACACTCACCAATGCTGATGACTAAGGGATTTTCTTTGGCCCATTCCTAATAAGGGGACCTGAGTTAATCATTGTGTAGCTTTGATAGGGAGCACGGCAGGAGCTTAAACCACTTCTACTGCTTCATTAGGGGAAAAAGCAACCCAGGTGCAGGCCACGAGGACCTCAGGGTTTGATACTATTAAATCAATGCACAGACAAAAAAAAGTGGATTAGGTTTCTCTCTCTCTCTGTTTTTTTTTTTTCTGAACAGAAATCTGGTGGGTAAGACTCAAAGATGAAGAAAAAAGAAATCCAAAAGCAGATGACTGCATTAGTTAGTGCCTAGGCTTTCCTTTCTCCCCACAGTCTCTCGAAACAAAACAAGGGAGTGATTTTTTTTCTCTGTGTGAGTGGACTCCACCCCTGCCTGTGGGGCGGCATAAAATCTCCCTGCTGCTGCCTTCTTTGCCTTTGCTTTGAAACTGCTGACCACATCCCACCACCTCAAAGGTTCAACATTGAGTTCCAGGGCTGCCTGGGGGATCTGACGCCTTCTTGCTTTGCTCACCTCGACACAGGCTGTCTTAGAGATGTGAATTCAGTCAAGGCCGTTAAGCAAAATGGTGACTTGGCCATAGCGATTCCATCCCTAAAATAATATTATCGCTTACTAGTTCAGTTTTTAATCCCTCTTTATTTTCATCTATGGATACAGGCTTTTTACAAACTTTTATTACATTGATTAATTGATGAGAGAGAGAGAGACAGAAAGAAAGAGAGAGAGAGCATGCATGCGCATACGTGCATGTACATGGTGCCCTGGTGCCTGTATAGTCAGAGGACACCTTTCTGGGTCAGTTCTCTCTTTCTGCCACATAGGTTCCAAGGATCAAAGCCAGGTCCTTGGGCTTCACTGCAGTTCCTTATACCCTGGCCCCAGAAAACAGAGTTAGTGAAGGAACACTCCTCTTTATCTTTCCTCACCACTAGGCATATAGAATTAACTGGAGAGAAAAAAAACAATTGGAAGGAATTTGGTAAGACACTCTCTACTCAAGCTAGAGGTTTCTAGAAGTGGGTTTTCTGAGCTACAGTATTCTGAGAGGACAATTAAGAAAAAAAGCACAATGAAGATCTTTGAGTTCTAAAGGAACTAGTATTTGCCACACATATGAGGCCTAGGGTCCCTGTTTACACACAGTGTGGGGTCAGAACACCGATGACTCAGTGGCCATCTGGTTCTGTTACCTGCCAAGGTGGGCCAGGTAATTGATATCTTTAAGCATCCGTTTTCTGCCTGATAAAGGAAGAAAGCTAATGGCAATATTAATAGCACAGCCTCAGCTTGCACATGTGCCTATGTGCATGTGTCCTGTAGCTTATTAATTGAAAAAGATATATAAATATACATAAATAATAAATAGAAATATACATATATAATAAATATAAATCTAAATAAATATAATAAATAAATATAAATATACATTTAAAAAGTGAGGGCACATATAGGTGCACATGTGGGTACAGGGACATGTGTGGATAGTGTGTGTTTTTCTGGTGGATGGAGGACAATGGAGGACAACTTTGGGTGCTAGTTGTCAGGCACATTCAAAACTTTTGGTTTGAGACGAGGTCTGTCTATGGCCTAGAACTTCATCGTGTATGACAGGCTTGACGGCCTGTGAGCTTGCGGGAATCTGCCTGTCTCTGGCATCTCACTATGTCACTATGCTGGGGCTTACAGGTACAAGACACCATTCCAGGCTTTTTACACATGTTCCAGGGATCTGAACTCAGGTGTCCACATGTTATAGACTGAGCCATCTCCCGAGTCTTAAGAGAGGATTTTTTTTAAACATGCCTGACACTTCCAGGACACTGTTCCAAACATTTTACTTGTATCAGTCCCCTTAGTTCACATAAAACATGAGTGGAATCAATGAAAGTGGAGTCAGGGCAACAACTGGCTACGTGTCTAGAGATGGCGTAGTGTCCATTCTGATTGGAATCTTGACAAATGCTGCAGGCTCCTGTCTTTTGACTCCTGAAAGCCAGCTGCCATTTAAATGGGACCATCTATCCTAAGGCTATTATACTGTGCAGAAACTCAAATCATATGGAAAAGCCTGACAGGATGAGACCCCCTCCCTAGGGGAAAGAAAGCGGCGCGAAGAGAGAAAGCACATAAGCAGACATCCAGGAGCCCTTCAGCTCAGCCACCTGACCAATGCGGCCTAGTATACCACCCCAGCGACAGGGCCAAACCTTCCTGTCCAAGCTTGCCTCAGATTCCAAATTCACAAAATTGTGAGCAGAATATATTGATTGTTTGTATTGTCTTTTGAGACAGGGTCAAGCTAGACTCATGTAGTTAGGAACTGCCAGTCTTCCCATCTCTACTTTCCATTTGCTGGAATTATAAGTGTACAGCATCATTCTGGGTGCAGTGATCACTAAGCCAATGGTTCTGGCATGGGCTGCTATGTAGCAATAGATAACTAAGCCATTGAGTAAGGCACCATCTTTTCTCATATGTCCTCCACTCTATCCACTGCATGCATTCCCCAGAAGTACACTGTGGGGAAATTGCTGGTGCTCTAGGACAGAATTTTGGGATGGTACATGGCCTTTGAAACCTCAAAGCCCTTCCCCCTGTGACATATTTCCTCAAGCAATGCCATACCTCCTAAGCCCACCCAAACTCTGTCAATGACTGGGGACCAGGTATTCAAACACTCAAGAATATGCAGAGGCATCTCATTCAAACGGTCGGCAGTGTCTAGGGGCATGTGTGCACAGAGCACTGGCCAGGGCACTTTCTACTGAATTTGCCCAATTAATCACAGATTGGGGTACCAAGGCTCAGAAAGGGTAAACAATTCAAGAGTTGCCGTCATAAGGGGTGCGGCGGGATCACCAGGTGCCCTCATTACTGGGTTAATGTATGGTCTTGGGGAATCATTTAACCCTCCATAGTTTCTATACTCCCCTCTGCAACTGCGGAACCCAAGGATGAACAGTGTCTCCCTTCTGAGAGAGCTCCTGAGCCTCAGCAGGTTGGCATCACACAGTGCTAGCGGAGCGCCTGTCACGCAGCAAGCTCTCAAAAATGTCTTTTTAAATTACTATCATGATTTGACTCACTCATGGTTAGCTGCAAGGGCATTGGCTATATGAACTAGGTTTCTGTTGGTCAATATGGTCCATGGGCCACATTCAACCCATTGCCTAATTTTCAATGTTCTATAAGTTAAGATGGCTTTCATATTTTTAAGCAGTTGAAAGAAAATAAAGAAGATGAATGATATATTCTGTTGGATGAAAACTGTTGAAATTGATATTTCAACATCCAGAAATAAAGTCTTATTTAAACATGTGTGTCCGTTTCTCTATACATTGTGCATTGCTGCTTTCATGCTTGAAGGACAGAGTTGAGTGGTCATGGCAGAGACCATGTGGCTTCTAAATTCAGAAAAACATATTACCTTCCAATTTATAGAAGGAATTTTCTCACTTGTGGATTAGGACAGACTTAAGGGCAAGATAGCTCAGTGTGTAAAAAGAATTAGAAAACGAAGGTATGTTCTTTTATGTTTGGATAGAATGTTCTATAGATGTCTGTTAAGTCCATTTGAGTCATAACATCTGTTAGTTCCCTTACTTAGTTCTCTGTTAAGTTTCTGTCTGGCAGTCCTATGGAGTGGTGAGAGTGGGGTGTTGAAGTCTCCCACTATCAGTGTGTGGGGTTTAATGTATGATTTAAGCGTTAGAAGTGTTTCTTTTCATATGAGGGTGCCTTTGTATTTGGGGCATAATGTTCAGTATTGAGATTTCCTCTTGATGGATTTTTCCTGTGACTAATATAAAATGTCCTTCTTTGTCTCTTTTGATTGATTTTAGTTTGAAGTCTACCAGAAAATGGAAAGATCTCCATTTTCTGCTATGTAGAATTAATGTAGTAAAAATGGCAACCTTACCAAAAAGCAATTTACAGATTCAATGTAATGCCCATCAAAATCCCAGCAAAATTCTTCACAGACCTTGAAAGAACAATATTCAACTTTATATGAAAAAACAAAACAAACCAAAACAAACAGGATAGCCAAAACAATCCTGTACAATTAAGGAACTTCTGGAGGCATCACAATCCCTGACTTCAAACTTTACTGCAGAGCTACAGTACTGAAAACAGCCTGGTATTGGCATAAAAACAGACAGGAGGACCAATGGAACTGAACTGAAGACCCAGATATCAATCCACACATCTATAAACACCTGATTTTTGACAAAGAAGCAAAAAAATATAAAATGAAGAAAAGAAAGCATATTCAACAAATGGTGCTGGCATAATTGGATATCAACCTGTAGAAGAATGAAAATAGATCCATATCTATCACCATGCACAAAACTCAAGTCCAAATGGATGAGACCTCAACATAAAACCCATCACACTGAACCACATAGAAGAGAAAGTGGGAAGTACACTTGAACACAGTGGCAGAGGAGACCACTTCCTAAATATAACCCCAGTAGCACAGACACTGAGAGAAACAATTAATAAATGGGACCTCCTGAAACTGAGAAGCTTCTGTAAAGCAAAGGACATGGTCAACAAAACAAATTAGAAATCTACAGAATGGGAAAAGATCTTTACCAACCCCACATCAGACAGAGGGCTGATCTCCAAAATACATAAAGAACTAAAAAAAAAAAAATTGGTCATCAAAAGAAGAAATGATCCATAAAAAAGTGGGGTACTGATCTAAACAGAGAACTCTCAACAGATGAATCTAAAATGGCTGAAAGACACTTAAGGAAATGTTCAACATCCTTAGTCATCAGAGAAATGCAAATCAAAACAACTCTGAGATTCCATCTTATACCTGTAAGAATGGTCAAGATCAAAAACACTGATGACAGCTTATGCTGGAGAAGATGTGGGGTAAAGGGAACACTCCTGCATTGCTGGTGGGAGTGCAAGCTGGTACAACCCCTTTGGATATCAGTATGGTGATTTCTCAGAAAATTAGGAAACAACCTTGGTGTGGGAGAACAATTCTATATCTGTCAATTATGTTTTAAATAAACGCTGATTGGTCAGTAGCCAGACAGGAAGTAGAGGTAGGGCAATAAGAACAGGAGAATTCTAGAAAGGAGGAAGCCCATTCCTCCACAGTCTTGTCCAGACCACTGAAGAAGCAGGATGTGACCTGACCCGCTGAAAAAGGTACTGAGCCATGTGGCTAACATAGATAAGAATAATGGGATAATAGAAGCTACAAGGGCTAATAAGAAGCCTGAGCTAACAGGCCAATCAGTTTATCATTAATATAGACTCTCTGTGTAATTTCTTTGGGACCTAATGACTGTGGGACCTGGTGGGAGGACAGAAACCAACAAGCGGCCCTTCATGTTACACAACCTACCTCAAGACCCAGCAATATCACTTTTGGGTATATACCCAAAGGATGCTCAATCATACCACAAGGACATGTACTCAACTATGTTCATAGCAGCATTATTTGTCATAGCCAGAACCTAGAAACAACCTAAATGCCTCTTGACTGAAGAATGGATAAGGAAAATGTGGTACATTTCAGAATCAAGTACTACATAGCAGAAAAGAAAAATGACATCTTGAAATTTGAGGGCAAATGGATGAATCTAGAAAACATCATATTGAGTGAGGTAACCCAGACCCAGAAAGATAAATATAATATGTGCTCACTTATAAGTGGCTTTTAGACATGAAGCAAAGAAAACCAGCCTACAATTCACACTTCCAGAGAACCTAGACAACAAAGAGGACCCTAAGAGAGATGTACATGGATCTAATCTACATGGGAAGTAGAAAAAGACAAGATCTCCTGAGTAAATTGGGAGCATGGGAATTATGGGAGAGGATAGAAGAGGAGGGGAGAAGCAGGGAGGAGATCAGAGAAAAATGTATAGCTCAATAAAAACGATTAAAAAAAGAAAAAAATGAATTAGAAAACACCAATCTTATGCTGACCATTAACGACTTGTAGACTTTAACCAGCTGCCTAGTCTGCTGGCTCCATTTCCTTATCTATTATAATGAGGATCAGGTTAATTGTTTTTCCTTAGATTCCTTCTCAGAGGGCACATGACTCAGGTTCTAGGAAGAATGTAGGATGGGAAGCATTTCCCACACCTTGGAAGGTTTATAAATACTGTAGGGGTAAAAGAAAAAAATATTATTAATGGTTTAGTATTCATACTATCCATACTTGTTCTGGAAAGAATAAGTATCTGGGAAAAGCTATCATATCGGGGAAGAAAAAACATTCAAGGTAAATAAAGAGCAGCTATCTACACAGGGAGCAGACAATGAAACGAGACCAGCAGGGAGACCTGGCAAAGGCAGAGAGGGAGAAGAGACAGGCTGCCTATGCCAGGCACTTTCCCTGTGCCAGTCATTTCTGGGTGCCGCCACATTGACTCTCCTAGCAACCCTCTTAGCTGCAAGCTGGTCACCTGACCTTTTAGGCTATTGTGGGAATTGCTCAAAGGTTGCCGTAAGAAGGCATGGTGGCCTCTCACCACGTACTATACTCCCATTCCAGGGCTTTCAAGATCAGGCAAGGGCCGTGCCTTCAGGGTGGTATGAACATCGAGACATGCTGACCCATGTGCTGCTGCTGCTGCTGCTGCTGGAATTACCAGCTCAAAGGAACAAGCTTCTTGTGAATGGGCAGGGAGCCCAAATGCCCATTTTTCAAGACTTCTTACATTTGTCCAAATTCTTCCCTCACATCAAGTTCTCAGGCTTTCGTTTTAGGGCACAAATGGAATGGAATGATAAATAACTAAATACAACCTCTGTGATATGTACTTCCCTGGTCAGCCAGGGGGAAGCTATGACCCTGTCCCTGAGCAGCAGAATATGGATCAGGAAAGGGTTGTGGGGAGTGCTTATTGGGATTTGAGGCAGTCCAGGCTTATAAGCAGGGGTTCTGGAGTTGGATATACGTGGCCAAGTTCTAGTTCAACCACTCACGAGACAGGTTACTTAATCTTATTTTTTTCCTCATCTGCAAAATGGGAAGGATGGATCTCCTCACAGAGAGGCTGAGTTCTCCGAACAGACCCAGGGCAGGGACCACTCTCATTTCTGCTGGGGAAGCAGGCTGTCCTGCCTAATATGGCTGGATGTGGAGGTTGCTCTTACCCTGCACTACTCAACAGCTACGTGTGATGATTTAAATGTGAACTTTTGTGCTTTAATTCAGTCCTGGTGAGCTACGGGTAGTGACGATTGAGGGCAGTTCGGACGGAAAATTTTTTTCCTTACAAGAAGGTCTATCTGTCAGGAGTCTAGACTCAAGACATTCACCAACACAGTTCCTGAAAAACATGAACGGAGAAACGTGCTGTGCTAGCTCTATTTCCTGGTAGAGTTTGAAGCAGAGAAAAAAGGGTTTGGGTGCTGGGTGTCAGCTATTTCATTTTGTGGGGGAAACAAGAAGGAAAGGCCAACAGCTATAATTTATAGTTCTAAATCTACGAAGAGGAGACAGTCCTGCCAAATCTAGGAGGAGGAGGGAGGGGAAGGGGTAAATTGAGGAAAAGTCACACATAAGGAGGAAGGACAGGTGAGCTCAGTTTGGCCAGTCATGGACTAAGCCCATGAATGAGATGTGGTGCCACGTGGCTAGGCAGGAGGGACACAAGTCTAAGGCCAGTTGAGCTATATGGCCATTGGGGGCCAGTCTAGGTCACATATCAACACCCTGTTTTAAAACATACCAAACAAAACAAAGTAAAACAAAACAAAGCCAAGGAAACATTCACATAAGAGTAGTAGTTAGCTATAAGGTAAATGAAATAGGTTTTTAAAGAAATCTCTGTCTGTCCCTGTCTCTTTCTCTCTGTGTGTGATGGATGCATGGGTATGGAGAGGCCAGAAGTATACTCAGTGTCCTCTTCTCTCACCCTCCACCTTCTCTTTTGAGGCAGGGTCTCTTGCTGAACCTGAAGACGGCCATTTTGATTAAACTAGCAGGCCAGCAAGCTTCAGGGATCAGCCCACCTCTTCCTCACCCAATACTGGAGTTATAGATGTATATCAATCACTTCACCCAGATTTTTCATGGGGGCTGGGGATCTAAATTCAGGTCCTCATGCTTAATCAACAGTCACTTTGCACACTGAACCATTTCCCTAGCCCCTTGAGTTGGTTCTAATGGAGCCCTCGGACAAAAATGTTAAGGAGTAAGTGGAAGGTCAGAGATGTATTATTATTTTTTAAACTGAGTGCTTCTATATGATTTCTTCAAAATTTTTATTAAATTTATTTGTGTATATATAAATCCATCTATCTATCTATCCATCATCTATCTATCTATCTATCTATCTATCTATCTATCTATCTATCTATCTATCTATCAAGCTATCTATCTATCATCTATCTATGTATCTATCTGAGTGTATCTATCTATTTATCTATCTATCATCTATCTACATATCTATCTGTCTGTATCTATCATCTATCTATCTATCTATCTATCTATCTATCTGTCTGTCTGTCTGTCTGTCTGTCTGTCTATCTATCTATCTATCATCTATCTATGTATCTTTTTTCTGAGTGTATCTATTTATCTATCATCTATCTACATATCTATCTGTCTGTATCTATCTATCTATCTATCTATCTATCTATCTATCTATCTATCTATCTATCTATCATCTGTCTATTTCTGTCTGTCTGTCTGTCCATCCATACATCTATCCATGTATGCATGTGTGCTATGGTGGGTGTGTGGCAGTCAGAGGACAACTTGTGACTGCCGGTTCTTTTCTTTCACTGTGTGCGTTCTAAGGTCTGAATTCAGGTTCTCAGGCTTGGCTGTTACAGCCATCTGGCTCACTAGTTTATTTTTTGAGGTATGTTTTTATATTAATTTTATAGTGACCTGTTTAAAAAGCAAAGCAAATGTAGAACTGGGAACACTTCAGAGGAGAAGGGTGTTTTATGGGAAGTTTGTCTCTTTTTGAAAAGTAACTTTGTTGGTGCCTCTCTTCAATGGAGTCATGGCTTGGATGGAGCGTGTGCCCTCTACCAAGGCAAAAGCAACACTTGGCCACCCCCCAGCCCTAGTCTGGATGCTCGAAGTGCGTCTTGGGAAGAGGAATGTGTACCAAGTGCCAACCGAGGGACTGACTGCTTGGGTGAAACAGAATGTGTGAGTGGGTGGGATGTACTGGGACTGCATGTGCGGGTGAGCAGTTGAGCGAGCCTCAGTGGCTCCTGCCTGGGGCCAAGTGACAATTACAGTGAAAACCCCTTCCAGTGCTTCCTGAGGACTGGAGAAAAACACCATCCTTGGAGCGCGTGTGGAATCATAGACAGCAGGATGGATTCCCAGAGCTGTGCCACCAGAGGGGATGAAATGTCTTCATTGCTTGCCAAAGATCAAGGGCATACTGGGCCAATTGTGAAGTGCTCTAGTCTATGTGAACACGGAATCAAAAGCGGCATAAAGGGATGCAGATCTCAGTTCTTTAAGATGAGAAGAGCTTTGCAGGGGGAAAAGGAGCCCCCTGACTAATAGCATGAAAATCTAACTGTCCGACTGCACACTTTAAAAAAGTCAAGACAATGCATTTGGTCATGTGTATCTTACCACAATTACAAAAAGGAAAGCCCTCAAAATGTTACATGGGCACACACACTCACAAGGCCCCTTTTCTCTCTGTGTTTTAGAGGAGGCTCACGTCTGGGTGCTGTTTTCACAGACAGGAGAACTGTGACACTGGCGATGTCTCATGAGTAGTTTCTGGCTCAAAAATAATCAATTCCTTTTGGAATTGATGCTTGAGGAAAGAAGTGAAACATTATCTATATCTATACCTCTATCTATCTATCTATCTATCTATCTATCTATCTATCTATCTATCTATCATCTATCTATCTATCTATCTATCTATCTATCTATCTATCTATCTATCTATCTATTTTTTTAGAAAGTTTCCTTAAATGGCCTACTAGTGGAGAGTACATTTTTAAAAAGTTCAGGTAACAGAAAACAGAATATTGGCCACATTTTAACTTCTGCTCTTATTCTCTCAGTAACTACATGTCTTTGGGAACAGCAATTAATACATAGTCATATAGAAAATATGGATGGGTTTATATGTACATACACACACATACACATGCACACACACATTACCTGGGTGCCTAGTTTGCTCTTTTCCTTCCTTAAGCCTGTTGCCTGATTTTGGGGTATGAAGACTGGGTTCCAGGAGGCTGAGCTGCTCCATGGAACACACAGCCAGGACAGAAAAGAGCTGCGATTGGAGCTTCTTTGATTTGGCAGCAAAGGATCTTCTACTGTCACACACTTCTCTGCCTCTCTGAGCTCCAGTTTCCTTATCTGTGAGTGATGGCTATCATGGTGGCCACTGGTAAGTTTCCCACAGGGTAAGTTGCTAAAGCATGTAGGTAAAGATTAAATGATGACTACAGTAAGCAAAGAGCATTCTATTTTTTTTCCCCTCACAAACAAGACTTCATAAGTAGTTCTGTAACTGTAGTGAATACTCCGGAATGCACTTCAAGGACTTCTCCAGATCAAGGATTACCGTGGCTCTCTAGAGGGCCAGGGGAAGGCAGGAGAACACTCTGGCTTCTCCCCAAACATCTGCACACACAAACACTGAGCCCTGGTGGCAAGACCGTCAGTGAATACTTGGGTTGCGCATGTTCATAAGCATTGGCTGCGATTTAACTTCTATGCTGGTTAGTCTTACGGCTGCTTGACACAGCGAAAGTCATCTGAGAGGAGGGGACCTCAGTTAAGAAAAGGCCACCATAAGATCAGATTGTAGGCAAGCCTGCAAGGCATTTTTTTAAGTTAAAGATAGATGGAAAGGGTTCAGCCCATTGTGGGCAGTGCTACCCTTGGGCTGGTGATTCTGGGTTCTATAAGAAAGCAGACTGAAAAAGCCTTGAGAAGCTAGTCAGTAAGCAGCCCCTTCATGACCTCTACATCAGCTTCTGCCTCTAGGTTCCTGTCTTGTTTGAGTTCCTCTCCTGACTTCCTTCAATGATGAACTAAAATGCAGAAGTGTAAGCCAAATAAATAGCTTGCTTTTTGGTCATGGTGGTTTGTTACAGCAACAGAAACTCTAAATAAGTCAACTACTACAAGGAGAGTAAGGGTAACAGTGTTCCCACAGACTGTACCAGCTCCCTACTCTTAGCCCCTGCCTTTCTCTATGGCTGCTAGGGAGCTGGGCAGGAGGTGGGTGACTGTCTCTACCAGAGCACAAGCATTCTATTCCACACCCTGCTCAGGAGCTGTAGACTTATTTGCAGGAGAATGATCCTGTCTGCTTTGCTGGGGTGCCGTGCTAGGAAAATACATCTTGGGAGACTATGTTCTCAACCCTTCCCACACCCCAGGGGGATTCTGAACAGATGCCCGAGCCAAATAGATCCATTTTTCCTTCCAGTTTCCCTCGCTTCTGTCCTAATCCTCCCTTCTCAGACAGGAATTTGACAAGGCTCACGGACTCCTTTAGAGCCGGCCTCTCTCCACGCTGCTCAGCCTGAAGGATGCACGTGTCCTTGCACACTTAGTCTATTCTAGTTGAGGCTGAGCAAAGTGTCAACTGCTGAATTTGATGAACCTCATGCAGACAGATGAGGAAAGCAGGCTCAGGGAGGTTGAGGGACTTCCTAGAAGACTCCCAGCTAGTCACGGCAGGAGCTAACCTGCATGGCTTGCTCTCATAAAGGTCACACTGCACTGCTTCCCAGTTTGTCTCTTTCGTGGACACGCTTGCATCTTGGAAACTCAGAGCTGTGAATTGCAAAGTCGTAATTACATAGACGTTCCAAGCAAGCATGAAAGCTACTTGTGTTGACTAGAAGTGGGGTCATGGCCCGGCCCTGCCATTTATGGGGTTTGGTTTCCCCCTTGGACATGCCTCAATAAGAAGTTGAATAGAACCCAAACTCCAACAGGGCAGGTGCCTTGTTCTGTGTCCAATTTCAGGACAACCATGGTGCTGAGCGGGCAAAGACTCTGCTGATCCTACTGAATAGCAACAGGTCCAAAGAGGGCCCCCCAAATGGCAGTGCTGGTGACAATATCCTAAACAAAGGGCTCTGCCTGGGGAAACAGGATTGTTCTTGGGGAAACAAGCACAAATCCAGCATTCTTCAGGAATCTTGTAAGGCATATTTCTGTTTACTAGGAACCTACCTTAATATACCCTTAGAAACCAACTGCTTCCTGCAAGGGCACTGAGTTCCTAGTTCAGCTCAAAGACCCCACTGTCCTGACTGTCATATAAAATTTGCCTACTTTTTTTTGTCATTTATTCCTAAACCCTATCCCTGAGAGATATGCTTGGCAGTTTGATCCCCAAACTTTCTACCCATGGAGCACTGTAGTTCAGCGGTTTCACTGAGTCCTTGCTTACAGACACCTTGTGAATGAAGGGGTCACCATGGTCATCCCTGCCCCTGATGCTTCACTTCTCTCTAGGATTCCTATACTTGAACTTGAAGTAGAGTGTGTGTGTTTGTGGCAATGTGCCAGAGATCAGCTTCAAGTCTGTTCCCTAGATGCTGACCGGCTTGTTTTAAGCTGTCTTCCTGGGACCCGTGGTTCACTGGTTAGGCTAGGCTGGCTGGTCAATGAACCTCAGAGCTGCCTGCCTCTCCAGGGCTGAGAAGCATGTGGTACCATCCCTGGCTTTTCCAGGGCTACAGGAGATTGAAATGAGGTCCTGACACTTGTGCAGCCAGCGCTACTGACTGAGCCATCTCCCCAGTCCTCAGGCTACAGGTCATGTCTGTCAGTACCTACCACATTCATGCTCTAGGTCTGTTGCATAATGGAGATTTTTCTTCTTGCTCCCCCCTTCTAAGGTGAAGGCACAGGAGGTTTCTGTGAATGGGAGGGGGCATGCAATGTACTCGCCTTCTCTGGATTCACTTCCAGTCCTCTGGCACATGGGGTGGGTAGAAAAGTTTCTGTGCATTCACACTTCTAGAACCTGTTCCACCTTCTTGTGGCTATAGCCCAGGGCCCATTTTTGGTTTATGTACTGAGCATCCCTCTTCTGATTAACTTGGGAGTAAACTTCTTAATGACACAAAATCCCTCCATTTTTACTGTAAATGGAAAATCAGTGTCACTCTAGATAAGAAAAAGGGTAAAAAAATAAATAAATAAAACATACACACAACACGAAGTCATTAAATCTAGGCAGACATGTTTGCTTGCTGAGAGGGTTGAGCTGAGCCCCCCGCCCCCCAGACACTCGTAAAGGTTAGGGAAGTATAAAATGTGGTCCGACTAAGTAGAAACATTATATTTGATATAACGATAAAGATGAAAAGAGGTTTCAGATGGAACGACCTTCCCACATATGGTTGGGGTACCTAATGCCAAATTTTTATAGTATCTAACACTGACACCATCTTAGCTACAATGTAGTTACATCCTATGCCCGATTCATCTCTGCCTCCCTCTAAAAAGACAATAATAACCTAACACCAAAGCAATAACAGCGGACAAATTTCTTCTTGATAAGTTGGCTAATATTGATAGTACAGAAAACCCACCATGGTCAATTTCAGGTGGCTCATATAACAATATAAATGTGGAAGTTGGAAGCAGCAAAGAACATTGGATCTTATTAGCAGTGGGAACCAAGCAGACAGTGCCAACCACTGGAAACACTAAGTCAGAAAGTCTCAGATGTTCTCTTTATTAATGTACTATAGGTAATAATGTCTAGAGTGCATCGTGTGTGTGTGTGTGTATGTGTGACATAAATACATACCTATATGTTTATCAAATACATTATTTAGAAAAAGTTTCAGACAGGAGTTATGTAGCGCTGGCTATCCTGGAACTTGCTATGCAGACCAGGCTGGCCTTGAACTCACAGAGATACTCCTGTCTCTGCCTCCGGAGTACTGGGATTAAAGGCATAAACTAACATACCAGCTCAAAGTCTTTTGCCTACATTTCCTGGTTCAGTAATTTACTTACAGAAATCATTTAAAACATGGTGGCTGACTGAGTAACTGACTGTAATTAGTGAGAGATACTAATCCACTAATTTATCTACCTACCTATTTGTCTGTCTATCTATCTATCTATCTATCTATCTATCTATCTATCTATCTATCTATCTACCTACCTATTTATCATCTATCAACTTTCAACTATCAGCTTTCTCTCTCATGTCTGTCTATCCTTCCATCCAAATATACTTATCTCTATCTATCTATCTATCTATCTATCTATCTATCTATCTATCTATCTATATCTCTATTACCTCTCTTTTGGAGGCTCAAACCCAGGGCCACATACATGCTAGGCAAGCACTCTAATGCTGATCTAAATCTCAGCCTTAACCAATATTTTTTTTTTTTTTGAGGAGTAGAGTATATTTTATTTATTTATTTATTTTTATTTATTTTTCCATACATTGTTTTGTTTTATTTTTTCCATTCAAGAATATAATTAAAGAAATAAAATTTTTTTTCCTTTCTTCCCCTTCTCCCGGTTCCCTCCCACTACTCCCCACCCCTCCTCCCTCCCCCTTCTTCCTTGAAAGAGGGCATGGTGCCCTGCCCTGTTAGAAGTCCAAGGCCCACCCCCATCCCTCCTGGCCTAGGAAGGAGTGCATTCAAAAAGACTCGGTTCTCAAAAAGTGAATACATGCAGAAGAGATAGGTCCTGGTGTCATTGTTTGTGGGTTCTCCATCTGCCAACTTTCGCCGCCACATTCAGAGAGTCTGGTTTGATCATATGCTCATTCAGTCCCAGTCCAGGTGGATTGGTGTGCTCCCATTAGCTCAGGCACACTGTCTCAGTAGGTGGACCAGCCCCTCACGGTCCTAACTTCCTAACTCATCTTCTCCCACCTTCTGCTCTTCACCTGCACCTTGGGG